>CM060969.1:5299641-5822141 GCA_030765045.1 Tenodera sinensis
CTTCACTCCGGGTCCGGTGTCGCACCCACAGAACGACAGCGACCCCCCAACGACACCTAGCGCCGAGAACAGCAGTGACAAAGCTTCATCTATCCATACACTACATACCTTAAAGGTGATAAGGAAATGGAGTGAAGGAAAATTAGTATGAAATTAATTACCTCGGCATTCGCCTAAACCACGAAACAACCAAGTTAGAGTCCACGGTCGCCGGGATCGAACCCGGTACTTGCCGACAGCGAGTCACACTCGTTACCGTAACGCCACCTCGTTCAGTTCTTGTCATTTATAGAACATCAATTTGGTAAAATGGAAGTGTATCATGAGTGTTTCCTTCTCTTTACCCCTCTCTAATGACACCAGTATTCATACTTCATACCTATCAGTTATAGTTCCAATTCTACCTCTCAAAGTAAGCAAAATTACACTCCTACGTAAAATAAAGAATAACACAATTATGGTGTTGGCTATTTCTTACAATATTTGTGAGTATGTACATAATACTTTCCCTTGGCGATGCTGCACGTACGTACCTCAAAACAGACGCCATTTTAAACAAACGTGTGTTCCGTTCCTCCACTTCCTTACGTGTGTGCTTGCAAATGCATTTCGTATCACAGTTCAATGTGCTAATAATAATGAATTTGCATATTAATGCATTCCGTTTATTCTTACTAGAAACCTTTCAAACCGCTTTTGCACATAATTCTTGTAATTGTTTTAAAGTTACACGTTATTTAATGCACCATATTGAGGCACTATCTGAAGAGATATTTTAAAAGCCAACATTAACCTAACTTCATTTCCTTGACATTCTTTTGTTACATTGTAAACTTATAGTGTATTTACTTATTGTGAATTTCGATATTTAGGCTAAACTTGTGTAATTGATCGTTGTTTTTCTGTGAAAATTCACTAATTAGATCCATACAAATTTCTTGGTATGTCCAAGGTAATTGTAAGATTAAAAAATATTGAATAGCATAACATGACGTAATCAACACGTCATGAAGAAGTATTGTCAACTAAGACAATATCATAGCGACGTTCTCTTGTTAGCAAAGAAATAACTTTTCAATTCTCTCTTGCAATATTTATAAAATTGTTGGACGCCGTTTCTTACAAGTGTGCTGAGAAATCAAATATTAAATGATTTAAACTTTGGTGATACAAAGATGTACATAGATGCCAGCTATCTGCGAGTGTAATGACACGATAAACGTTCAATATTTCTTCAACCAGTTATAGTAGGTATAATAGATGTACTTACTTATAAGCAACGTCCAAAGGGAACACAGAGCAACTCTACTCTTGTACTAACCACTCCTACAAACTCTTATTCCTATATCTTCTTCATGTTAGTCGAGATAAACATTTGTACAAATTATCTTATTGCTTATTTCCTTGTAGGTACAAGAGCCCTCCTCGATAGCGTGATGGTTAGCGTGTCTGCTTCACGTTGAAGAGGTCGCGAGTTCGAATCTCGCTTAGGGTAAGTTATCCAGGTAAGGTTTTTTCCGAGGTTTTCCCTTATTCTGAGAAGACGAATGTCCGGTATCTTAAAGCTCCATGGACCTCGGGCTCATTTGAGCATCATTTCACCCATTTCATTCTTTCGTCCGATATGACGCAATGTTGGAGGACGTTTTTTTTAAAAAAAAAAAAAGTAGGTACAAGGGGAATATTAGAATACAGTAGACTTTGCTGATGCCGCGGAGGTACATTGGCCACAAAGTAGTTTGCTCAATAGTAACAAAAACTACTGGATCTTCTCTGTATTATGTATCAATGGTATGTTTAACGTGTTACTGTACCATGTAGAACTGCAACAAAATTAATCTAAAGTAATTAATTGCACTTAATCAGAAAGTAAGCGAAGAACGTGCGCAGACTGTCTTCTGTTGCTCAGCTATGGAAGCGGGAAGGTGAACCATCATGGCAGCTTGTAAAACATTGTAGAGGGAAGTCTCTAACGAGTGGTGAAAAAGTTACAATTCTCAATGTGTTCCACAAACTATGTGAGGAATATCCCAGTTTAGTTATCAAAGATATTGTTGACCTTACAGTAGAGTTTACAGGTGTATCTGCATTAAGCATAAATTCAGCGTGGAGTGAAAGGTTAAGTTAACCACGCCTATAGTCGTTAAGATTCTGAGTTACCACTGGTCACACCAAATCACGTGACCGTGTGAGCGTTCGTTATATTCTTACAATCCGCTGTTTGTACAAGCTTACATCTCTGATTCACGGGAGGTTAAGTTAGCATTCGTTTTATTTATAATTTCAGGTTAATTAGCAGTCACTGTGTATACCAAAGATAAAGGGAGAGGGGAGGAGCAGAACTCCGATCTAGATGCAATACAACCTCTTTCACATTCACATTGTATAGGTATGTTAAAACTCTCTTTTCTATAGTGATTTTAAATTTATATTTGTTATTATGTTTTTAGTTCTGAGTGCTACAGGCGATTGTTATCTAATCAGTAGCGTGTTTTAAACCACCGCGTGAAGGATTGGTGGCTCCACGTGGTTTTCTCTCTTAGCAACACGTGCTTACGAAAGTAGTGCCGTTACGGCTCCAATCACAGCGAGAAAGCGGAGGGATACATGTTCAGGCATCGTTTACATGACACCCCCTGAATCAACACAAAAAAAAAAAAATATTTAGAAAAAGGTCCTACGCGTGTCTGTCAGACAGCGTAAAAACTCAAAAACGAAAAGTCGGACGAAAACTAAAATTGGCATTTAAGTTTAATGTCTTTCAACGATGCGACACGAAGATTTTGATGAAAACAGCCCCACCCTAAACTACCCTTCACATTTAACATTTTTCGAAAATTGTGATTTTCTCAAAAATGGCTCTATCGATTGTGATTGAAATGCCATATGTCTGAGATATTTGTATTCGAAATGAAATGTATATTTTGAATTTGTACAAATGTTTATCTCAACTAACACTAAGAAATATAGGAATAAGACTTTGCAAGAATGGTCACTACACGAGTAGAGAAAGTCATGTGAGTGCAACACATCAGATTGTTTTATTTATCTAGGAAAATCATAGAGGAAGATATGTTTCAGTTGAAGGTCAAAACGTCGCCGGTAAAGTTTGGATGGCCGCAGATTGTTGATAACCCAAATATTGACATTCACGTGGACTGCCTGCCCTTCATAAACGTTACGTGTGTGCCTTGGGCAATCCTTATTACCAACCACGAACTTCTTGGAGCGTAAAGGACATGCCATTTCTACATTATGGACAGCTCACTGAGCTTTGACTGACAGGTGCTTCAACAATGTATGGGTCAAGCGTAGCGTCTGACGTCACGTCTCATACCTCGCATTATCATGCATATGGCCCGGGTACTTAGGATAGTGCCTATGTTCCTCCTGAACTCTTGCTGTTCTTCTTCCTTACCTGATTAACCTCCCCTTCCACCCCCTAGGACTTACAAGACAGTGTCTAGAGTCAGACGTCTGTCACGGAACACAGGAACCTATGTACCACACAGAGTGAACACCTGCAAGTATGAGAGTGAGGAAGAGGATGATATGAAATGTAGGACTTACACTCCCTAGGACTTACAAGACAGTGTCTAGAGTCAGACGTCTGTCAGGGAACACAGGAACCTATGTACCAGACAGAGTGAACACCTGCAAGTATGAGAGTGAGGAAGAGGATGATATGAAATGTACGACTTACACTCCCTAGGACTTACAAGACAGTGTCTAGAGTCAGACGTCTGTCAGGGAACACAGGAACCTATGTACCAGACAGAGTGAACACCTGCAAGTATGAGAGTGAGGAAGAGGATGATATGAATGTAGGACTTACACTCCCTAGGACTTACAAGACAGTGTCTAGAGTCAGACGTCTGTCAGGGAACACAGGAACCTATGTACCAGACAGAGTGAACACCTGCAAGTATGAGAGTGAGGAAGAGGATGATATGAAATGTAGGACTTAAACTCCCTAGGACTTACAAGACAGTGTCTAGAGTCAGACGTCGGTCAGGGAACACAGGAACCTATGTACCAGACAGAGTGAACACCTGCAAGTATGAGAGAGAGGAAGAGGATGATATGAAATATAGGACTTACACTCCCTAGGACTTACAAGACAGTGTCTAGAGTCAGACGTCTGTCAGGGAACACAGGAACCTATGTACCAGACAGAGTGAACACCTGCAAGTATGGGAGTGAGGAAGAGGATGATATGAAATGTAGAACTTACACCCCCTAGGACTTACAAGACAGTGTCTAGACTCAGACGTCTGTCAGGGAACACAGGAACCTATGTAACAGACAGAGTGAACACCTGCAAGTATGAGAGTGAGGAAGAGGATGATATGAAATGTAGGACTTACACTCCCTAGGACTTACAAGACAGTGTCTAGAGTCAGACGTCTGTCAGGGAACACAGGAACCTATGTACCAGACAGAGTGAACACCTGCAAGTATGAGAGTGAGGAAGCGGATGATATGAAATGTAGGACTTACACTCCCTAGGACTTACAAGACAGTGTCTAGAGTCAGACGTCTGTCAGGGAACACAGGAACCATGTACCAGACAGAGTGAGCACCTGCAAGTATGAGAGTGAGGAAGAGGATGATATGAAATGTAGGACTTACACTCCCTAGGACTTACAAGACAGTGTCTAGAGTCAGACGTCTGTCAGGGAACACAGGAACCTATGTACCAGACAGAGTGAACACCTGCAAGTATGAGAGTGAGGAAGAGGATGATATGAAATGTAGGACTTACACTCCCTAGGACTTACAAGACAGTGTCTAGGGTCAGACGTCTGTCAGGGAACACAGGAACCTATGTACCAGACAGAGTGAACACCTGCAAGTATGAGAGTGAGCAAGAGGGTGATATGAAATGTAGGACTTACACCCCCTAGGACTTACAAGACAGTGTCTAGAGTCAGACGTCTGTCAGGGAACACAGGAACCTATGTACCAGACAGAGTGAACACCTGCAAGTATGAGAGTGAGGAAGAGGATGATATGAAATGTAGGACTTACACACCCTAGGACTTACAAGACAGTGTCTAGGGTCAGACGTCTGTCAGGGAACACAGGAACCTATGTACCAGACAGAGTGAACACCTGCAAGTATGAGAGTGAGGAAGAGGATGATATGAAATGTAGGACTTACACCCCCTAGGACTTACAAGACAGTGTCTAGAGTCAGACGTCTGTCAGGGAACACAGGAACCTATGTACCAGACAGAGTGAACACCTGCAAGTATGAGAGTGAGGAAGAGGATGATATGAAATGTAGGAGTTACACTCCCTAGGACTTACAAGACAGTGTCTAGAGTCAGACGTCTGTCAGGGAACACAGGAACCTATGTACCACACAGAGTGAACACCTGCAAGTATGAGAGTGAGGAAGAGGATGATATGAAATATAGGATCCTGTCTTATAAGTTCTAGGGAGTGTAAGTCCTAGATAAGCGGAAGATGATGGTGATGATAATAATAATAATAATAATTAATAATTAATAATAATAATAATAATAATAATAGTAGTAGTAGTAGTAGTAATAATAATAATAATAAACGTAATACTTCTACTACTACTAATAATAAAAATAATACTAGTAATAGTAATGGTAGTACTAGTTAATAGTAATACTAATGATGGTGGTGATGATGGTGGTGATGATGGTGGTGGTGGTGATGGTGGTGATGGTGATGATGGTGGTGATGGTGATGATGGTGGTGGTGGTGATGATGATGGTGGTGATGATGATGGTGGTGATGGTGATGATGGTGGTGATGGTGATGATGGTGGTGGTGGTGATGATGGTGGTGGTGATGATGATGGTGGTGATGATGATGGTGGTGATGGTGATGATGGTGGTGATGGTGATGATGGTGGTGGTGGTGATGATGGTGGTGGTGATGATGATGGTGGTGATGATGATGGTGGTGATGGTGATGATGGTGGTGATGGTGATGATGGTGGTGGTGGTGATGATGGTGGTGGTGATGATGATGGCGGTGATGATGATGGTGGTGATGGTGATGATGGTGGTGGTGATGGTGGTGGTGGTGATGATGGTGGTGGTGGTGATGATGATGGTGGTGATGATGGTGGTGGTGATGATGGTGGTGATGGTGATGATGGTGGTGGTGATGATGATGGTGGTGGTGATGATGATGGTGGTGATGATGGTGGTGGTGATGATGGTGGTGGTGGTGATGATGATGGTGATGATGATGATGGTGGTGGTGGTGATGATGATGGTGGTGATGATGGTGGTGATGGTGATGGTGGTGGTGATGGTGATGATGATGGTGGTGGTGATGATGATGGTGGTGGTTGTGATGATGATGGTGGTGGTGGTGATGATGATGGTGGTGATGTTGATGATGGTGATGATGATGGTGGTGATGATGTTGATGGTGGTGGTTGTGATGATGGTGGTGATGATGATGGTGGTGATGATGTTGGTGATGGTGGTGATGATGTTGGTGGTGATGATGATGGTGGTGATGATGATGATGGTGGTGATGATGATGGTGGTGATGATGGTGGTGGTGATGATGGTGGTGGTGATGATGATGGTGGTGGTGATGATGATGGTGATGATGGTGGTGGTGATGATGGTGATGGTGATGATGCTGATGGTGATGATGGTGGTTGTGATGATGATGGTGATGATGGTGGTGATGATGGTGGTGGTGATGATGGTGGTGGTGATGATGATGGTGGTGATGGTGGTGGTGATGATGATGGTGGTGATGATGGTGGTGGTGGTGGTGGTGATGATGATGGTGGTGATGATGATGGTGGTGATGATGGTGGTGGTGATGATGATGATGGTGATGATGATGGTGGTGATGATGATGGTGGTGATGATGGTGGTGGTGGTGATGATGGTGGTGATGATGATGGTGGTGATGATGATGGTGATGATGGTGGTGGTGATGATGATGGTGGTGATGATGGTGGTGGTGGTGGTGATGATGATGGTGGTGATGATGGTGGTGATGATGATGGTGGTGATGATGATGGTGGTGGTGATGATGATGATGGTGGTGATGATGATGGTGGTGATGATGATGGTGGTGGTGATGATGGTGGTGGTGATGATGATGGTGGTGATGATGATGGTGGTGATGATGATGGTGGTGGTGATGATGATGGTGGTGATGATGGTGGTGGTGGTGGTGATGGTGGTGGTGATGATGATGGTGGTGATGATGATGGTGGTGGTGGTGATGATGATGGTGGTGATGATGGTGGTGGTGGTGGTGATGGTGATGATGGTGGTGGTGATGATGATGGTGGTGATGATGATGGTGGTGGTGATGATGATGGTGGTTATGATGATGATGATGGTGGTGGTGATGATGATGGTGGTGGTGATGATGATGGTGATGATGATGGTGGTGGTGGTGGTGGTGGTGGTGGTGGTGGTGGTGGTGGTGGTGGTGGTGGTGGTGGTGGTGGTAATGATGATGAAAGGTGTTTGAATTCTACATCTTCCAATGAAGTGAATTAAGATTTTCCAAAACCCTTCTCAAACTACTGTTCACACGGAAAACATTTTGGAACATTTTGATTTGATCAAACGTGGCTCTAACGTTTTTATAAAAGATCATACGTTTAAGGTGTTTATATGACACATGAAATGCGTATTATGAATTTTCTCGGAGTAGTTTCTCTAGTCCTCTCCATTTTGAATTGCTTTTGTATAACTGTCCAGAAGATATAAAGGAATAAAGGAAAGTGACGTGACGTAACATATCGTTCAAGGACACAGGTGATTACTATGAAGCTGGTATTTAACATGCTTTACACTTCACTTAGCGAGTACGTATTGTAATTGCTTCCAATTAAAATAAGAGTGACCTCCAATCATCGGTTATTACCGAACTAATTTTAAAAATCCCTCATTTTGCACTCACATGACTTTCTCTACTCTTGTACTAACCATTCTTACAAACTCTTATTGCTATATCTTCTTCGTGTTAGTTGAGATAAACATTTGTACAAATTATCTTATTGTTCATCGTATTGTAGTATTTGAGTGACTATTCCGCTCATATGGGACTTGGTTGAAACTGACCAATCGTGTACATAACAATTTGAAAATTCAACCAATGGCAGACTTCATTCGCGAAAACCTTATCACATTTATTATCACCTTCTCTGTTTTCTTATTTTATGATCAGGTTTGAGAAACAGCTGACGTAAGTTGCTGCAACAGAGTCGCTATTCAAATGTCAAGAATGGCTGACTAGCTTCGGTAAACCATTTTATGGTCAAATAGATGAAATAATTCGAAGAGGGATATTTCAGAACACAGAATACAACAGAAAATATGGCTGGAATCATTTTGACAGATTTTGTATGGAAATAAATTATAAATTAACAGCAGATTCTCCAACTACTGACATTAGCAACATATTAACAAACTGGATCTCGTAGCCCGTAACAATAGACGCTGGTGTATGTATTCATTCTACTGTTTCTTTTAAGTGATTAATAATTACTATGCAGCATTTAGATAACATTTTATTGGCTATTACATCCTTTAATTGGAGAAATAGTGTTGATAAATGCAGCTCTAACTTTTTAGGAGGTTAACAATTACATCATTTAAATAGCATTTCATTGTCCATATGATCCATTAAGTCGTGAAATAGTCTTAATAAATTCAGTTGGTGATGGTCAAATCCTCGGGATAAATTCACAATCGCTTGTGGAAACACTTATGACAATCAAATGTTTTAACAGTGGTCGCCATATGAATGACTAAAATTCCCTTCTGCTTGTATGACCAAGAGTAAAAAATTAATAACGAACTTCCACTGATAGATACAGTTTTCACTAAAGATACTTTTCGGTAGTTTAGGGAGTTGGAACATTTCTTTGCAGTGAAATCTCTGGTAGAAGAGATGAAGGGTGACTTACTGTTTGCGGCCCACAAGGAGGAGTCCTGGAGGCCCTTGAGGACCTGCTGGACCTCGTTGCGACAGTCTGTAAGGAGCTCGTGTGAAGCAAGACGTTCCAGCACCCTGCGAGGTATGGCCTCCAGGTGTTTGACGAAGAGATCGTACCGCGCCACGACAGCATCGGACAGCAGGACTGCGAGAAGCACCTCCCTGAAGATGGCCATGGCGAGTAGTGCGACACTGGCGCTCTGCGTGGCCTGCTGCTACCTCCAGCTCACTCCGCCACTCCCACCAGGTGGGACTCGAACCCGCGCAGCACATACGCTCCAGCGACCACGGCTACGAGCTTCGATTGTCGGCCTCTGACCAAGGATGTTGGTGGTCAAGATGGTTCCTGTTGGGCCTGTAATTCCCTTTCACCCCAATATGGGGTTAGTTTCGGCCAATTAATTAAAATATATTGTATAATATATACCGGGAGGAAGGGAAGTCCTTACATTCCTTCTACGACTTATGCAAAAGTCGTCCAGAGTAAATACGACTACAGGGGCTATAGCCAGAAAATTCAAGATACACATTTCATTTGTCATACAAATATCTCAAACATATGACATTTTAATGAAAATCGTTAGAGCTATTTTCAAGAAAATCAAAATTTTCGAAAATTTTTCCATGTAAAGGGTAGTTTAGGGTGGAGCTATTTTCTTCAAAATCTTAGTGCTGCATCCTTGAAAAACATTAAACTTAAATACCAATTTTGGTCTTTAACCGACTTTTGGTTTTTGAGTTACTTTACTTTAGATTCAGGGCTCCCGAAACATGTAGGTATTTGTGGTGAAATGTGTGTATTTATTATTTCGCTGGAGTACAGCACTTCCCCTACCTACTATGTGTAGTAGAACAAGCAGAAGTAAAGCTAATGTGATGGCAATAAAGCGCAACGTGTCAAACAGCGTGGAGACCTTCGGAAGTTGAGTGTTCGCTCGGCTGAGTACGTTCACATAACGCGCTTCCGCTCTGCGCAGCCATCGTTCTCAGGTTAACACTTGCCTACTTCATGTATCAACTCAATCATCATCGGGAACAACATTGCTTTTCAATGCTCAAAAAGCTATTATGTCCAAAGCATTCTGTACAACAAAAGTGCATCGTGAGTTGGATACAATTTCTATCCATGTTTTGTATCCAAACTGCTTGTACACAATGCGATTGAGTTGCATCTAACTTTTTCATCCAGCAACTTGAAAATAACCAATCAGCGGCTGTAACGTAACAATATGGCGGACTTCGCAGGCAACACATCACATATTGTGTATGTGCGGCTCGTGGCACTTTTAATGTCATGGGTATTTTAATAAAATGTTTAATTTTTTCTGGAAGATTCATGAACGATTTTTCGTAACCGTTAACATATATTACTGAGGTGGTTATTAAATAGCTATATTGCGTAAATAATAAGAAATCCCCTATCTTTAAATGCAATGTAATGAAATGTGTTACTCTCCTGTCCATCCATACTAAAATTAAAACCATTACAATTGTTCCTTGTCCCTTTCCTGTTTCTTATTTGTGTCCTGGTGTGTAGTTACGCCTTCGACACGATGTAAAAGGTTGACAAATGAATCTTTGTCAATTCGTAGAAAATCGCAATAAATTCCCAGGTCCTCTAACCTCAATTCGTTTTGTAGTAGACCCAATATAGCTCGGCCCGTGTCCTGTTCTCATGACCGTGTCCACCAAAGTCTACATCTTTGTTTACTTCCTACTGAGACAGACAGACAGACAGACTCGTGGAGATATATCACAAACCTATACTTAATATAGCAATCGCCAAATCAATATTTGCGTCCGCCATGTTTATCCTCACGCTTGCTACGTGAACTGGCATTTGTATTGGACCAAAATGAATGATAGTGTGGCAGACAGACAGATAGACAGAGAGACAGACATTTAGATAGACAGACAGAGAGACAGACAGAGAGACAGACAGAGAGACAGACAGAGAGACAGACAGATAGACAGAGAGACAGACAGATAGACAGAGAGACAGACATTCAGATAGACAGACAGAGAGACAGACAGACAGACAGAGAGACAGACAGACAGAGAGACAGACATTCAGACAGACAGACAGATAGACAGACAGAGAGACAGACAGATAGACAGACAGATAGACAGACAGATAGACAGAGAGACAGACATTCAGATAGACAGACAGAGAGACAGACAGACAGACAGATAGACAGAGAGACAGACATTCAGATAGACAGACAGAGAGACAGACAGACAGAGAGACAGACAGATAGACAGACAGACAGAGAGACAGACAGACATTCAGACAGATAGAGGGGCACACAGACAGACAAACAGACATACATACAGACAGACAGAACATTCAGACAGGCAGACAGACAGGCAGACAGACAGACACTGTTTCTTTTTGTGTGCTACAGTTCCATTGGATACAAAAAGTTTGGTGAAAAATGTTGGACCGTGGAATATCGGCTTTACACTATTTTATACATCGCGGTGTTTAATGCTCATATACGAATTATCACTTAGTCATTGTTTTGTTTAGTCACTCTCGCCAACCATACTCCATAAATCGCTGAAAAACAATTCATTAACAACAAGAGAAGATCGAAATACATATAATTACCTCGTTTCGTTTTCCTCAGTTGGCAGCGCTGAGTAAGTTTAACTACACTAATACAAATGAGTATAGTTTAGTTTATATGTTATAGAATGTAATACATTATTTTCAAATCTTTGCGATATAGTTTTTAAAATCATATTTTATTTATAAAATAATTCAGATAAATAGTGGAGTCTGACTCTCGCTCTGCTCTACAATATATTGGTTAGGTCATACGTCTTATGTTATTGTTTGTGGTAAATCAGACACACACATACATACGTACGCACGCACGCACGCACGCACACACATACATACATATATATATCCGATATGATGCCAAACATGCTCGAAGTAAATCGTCTATGTCAGAGAGTTCCCCTTTTTCTGTGTAGCAGGCTTTTGTCCATGTCTTATAATTAACCCATTAATCATAATTTTTGTTTCAAACAAGGTGCTCATTCATGATCACATGACTCTCAACTAAAAAATTTGAAGTTCCAGTTGACTTCAGTTTTCAGATTGGAGGAAAGCAAGACATAATGGTAATATCGAAGCACTACATCAATATTTATGTTTTATGTAAACCTTTGTATACTTACTTGAATGCCACAATGCTATATGGAAGGGAGATACATTGGTATTGCGCAAGAGGGCGATCACACAAGGACGAGGCATTGTTCTGGTCTCTGGAATCTACACCGCGACATACATATGTAGTATCCACACATCTTTTTACTTTCTCTACCACGTATAGTAAGTAGAGGAAGTATTGTATGCCACTCAAAAATTCAAGAAATATATATATTTTAATACGTCATCCAACATTTATAGGTGTTTTTTTTCAGCTTTTAGTTGATCAACAAGAGGTTCTGCTCATTATAGTAGTACATACGTATTTTAATTGGTAGACGAAGGTTGACATCAGTAAATAAAATAAATAACTACATTTGTACTTTATTTACACAAAGATTGCTTTTGTACAAGTATTTGGATAAGTCTCGTATATGAACACAATGTTGTGGGCCAATCAGAGGACGGAGTGACGTCAGGCTTTGGTTTGACGTGGAAGTATCTTCCTGGCGATTGTTACAAAGGGCATTTCCACACTCAGATACAAGACTGCAGCCAGGACTATGGAGATCACAGCATCTGCTACCAAACTGTGCACCTGAAAAGTGAGACACGACTGTTATTAGTCGTCCGTGTTACAAAGGGCATTTCCACACTCATATACAACACCAGGACCATGGAGATCACATCTGTCACTAAACTAAGTCCTAGGGAGTGTAAGTCCTACATTTCATATCGTCCTCTTCCTCACTCTCATACTTGTAGGTGTTCACTCTGTCTGGTACATAGGTTCCTGTGTTCCCTGACAGACGTCTGACCCTAGACACTGTCTTGTAAGTCCTAGGGAGTGTAAGTCCTACATTTAATATTATCCTCTTCCTCACTCTCATACTTGCAGGTGTTCACTCTGTCTGGTACATAGGTTCTTGTGTTCCCTGACAGACGTCTGACCCTAGACACTGTCTTGTAAGTCCTAGGGAGTGTAAGTCCTACATTTAATATTATCCTCTTCCTCACTCTCATACTTGCAGGTGTTCACTCTGTCTGGTACATAGGTTCCTGTGTTCCCTGACAGACGTCTGACCCTAGACACTGTCTTGTAAGTCCTAGGGAGTGTAAGTCCTACATTTCATATCATCCTCTTCCGCACTCTCATACTTGCAGGTGTTCGCTCTGTCTGGTACATAGGTTCCTGTGTTCCCTGACAGACGTCTGACTCTACACACTGTCTTGTAGGTCCTAGGGAGTGTAAGTCCTACATTTCATATCATCCTCTTCCTCACTCTCATACTTGCAGGTGTTCACTCTGTCTGGTACATAGGTTCCTGTGTTCCCTGACAGACGTCTGACTCTACACACTGTCTTGTAAGTCCTAGGGGGTGTAAGTCCTACATTTCATATCATCCTCTTCCTCACTCTCATACTTGCAGGTGTTCACTCTGTCTGGTACATAGGTTCCTGTGTTCCCTGACAGACGTCTGACTCTACACACTGTCTTGTAAGTCCTAGGGGGTGTAAGTCCTACATTTCATATCATCCTCTTCCTCACTCTCCTACTTGCAGGTGTTCACTCTGTGTGGTACACGGTTATAAAGTAGTGAATGACTCGAGAACGGAAAACGACAGAGAGATAGAGAGAGACGCGGTCTTCACCACGAGGTGGCAAAGCACTACCACTTGGGACTAACCACGACCTGGACAGGGTTTTGAAAATTTGGATGTGGCCAAACGGTGGGAGACAGAGCAAAAGTGCACATGACCAGAGTTGCTCTAAGGACCGAGTCCCGACAAGTTTGAGCAAGAACTTTTTGCTCTATCTCTAAGTTTAGGACGGCTGTGTTCCGGGCCAACTTTGAAACGGCGCGTCGGAATTGCGCGGTAAGGAGCAACTGTTTTCTATCTGGCAATTTTGGCGAGGACGCTTGGTTTGGGCACTAGAGCTGAAAACCCGAAAAACGCTCTCAGGGAAGTAGGCTAAAAAGTGGACGAACGTGAGAAACGCATAGATATGCTCCGATGGATTGAGGAAAAAGTGCAAAGTCTCGAGTTTGGTGTGTGGGGGGGGGGGGCATTTTGAAAAAACTGGTTAGGTAAACTACCCTTAAGGGACGTCGGATCGTGGCGGGACTCTGATACAAGGTGGATAATAAGGAATGAGCCGAAGGGATACATACATACTCGTATATATACCAGGTGAGTCAGCCGCGAAGGTAGGCCACCCATTTAAAGGCATGTGCGCCTTAGTCCAGTTTTGCGCTTACTAAAGTGTATTGCTTGACGTTCTTAAAGAGAGGAATGCGCAAAGTTGAGAGCAACAGCGGTTTAAGGGACAGAACGTACTCCTCTCTAAAGTACACCTCAAAAACATACGACTCGTTTACTGAGAGCGAATTCCGGTTTCCAGCCGATTTTACAAACTTTTTATTAGAGTATACATAGCAACGTAATTCAGTAAACGCCTCGGAAAAAATGGACCTATCATATGAGTACACTAGCAACGTCAGCTAAAAAGAATATGGTGGATTCTTGTACTTAGAGCAGGGATTGGCTGCCAAAAATTAGGAAACATTTAGACACGCCTCATCCATCATGGACCCGTACAGTCAAAACGGACATATTATTAAGGACAGTTTATTTGCATTTTTGCGTGAACTACACCTCGTGCATCTCAATTAATATGCATAACAGCTTTTGCCATTTAAGTAATAATATTAAAACGCCCAGTAAATGATTAAAACTGTCTTAAAAGGCTAAATCAAGCCCGAATACTTGCGAGGTAGCAATGGCATAGCGCCAGGCACGCAAGCCCTACTATTGCACGTGGTACGTGGTTTCAGGAAGTCTCGAAATAGCTGAATAGAATTGTGACGGACCCTCTGCGCTAACCCCCAATGACACAGGTTCGAGTCTCAGCATTGTATATATATTTTTTTTATGTCCATCAAAACTTGGAAACCGAATTCACAATAATCTAATTATGAAGTACCTTAGGGTTTAGGACATTATAATTTAAATCGTTTTTGGTTGTCTGCATTTTTAATAGCACAATAATTCATTGTATACAAAATTGAGTTTAACCTCCATGTTAAACTCTGACAATGTAATTCCCTTGCTTTCTGTGTTCAAATGTGTATGAATGATCCTTATTTCGATAGCACCTACCTATACGCGTGTTTAAACAACTACATAATTGTAGTTCACCAATAAAGAAACATCAATGTCATAAAACATAAATAAAACAATAAAAATGAATATAACAGTTTTCAGAATAATAGTTTGTAAATTGTGAGGATTGCACGGTAAAAAAAAAAAAAAAAAAAATCAGTACATGCAGGTGATTCGAACCACCTTCACAGCAGACAGATTACTTCGGAGTGTTGCGCTCGTTCCAACTGAGCTACCTAGTAACGTGTGAGGTAAACATTCCGTTTAATATGTAATATTCGCTGGTTCCAATGAACATTTGCAGAAGCGCAAACGTCAGCTGACTAATTACGAATATATTAAAAAGCGATGTGATAACATCTATATTAGTACTAATTTCATCGTAGATACAGACAAACAAAGACTGACACACACAGACAGAACAAACAGACACAGACAGACACAGACTGACACACACAGACACAGACAGAACAGACTGACACACACAGACACAGACAGACACAGACTGACAGACACAGACAGAACTGACAGACACAGAAAGACACCGACAGAACATATAGACAGACCGAAACAGACACACACAGACAGACACAGGCAAGACGGAAAGACACAGGCAGACACAGACACAAACATACACAGAGAGACAACGACAGACATTCTGATACAGACACACACAGACAGACACAGAGAGACGACATTCTGATACAGACAGACACAGACAGAAACAGACAGACACAGAACAGACAGACACAGACTGACACACAGACAGAACAAACAGACACAGACTGACACACACAGACACAGACAGACACAGAGAGACGACATTCTGATACAGACAGACACAGACAGAAACAGACAGACACAGAACAGACAGACACAGACTGACACACACAGACACAGACAGACACAGACTGACACACACAGACACAGACTAACACACACACGGACACAGACAGACACAGACTGACACACACAGACAGACAGAACAGACAGACACAGAAAGACACCGACAGAACAGATAGACAGACCGAAAAGGACACAGACAAGACGGAAAGACACAGGCAGACACAGACAGACACACAAACATACACAGAGAGACGACAGACATTCTGATACAGACACACACAGACAGACACAGAGAGACGACATTCTGATACGACAGACACAGAACAGACAGACACAGACAGAAACAGACACAGACTGACACACACAGACACAGACATAACAGACAGACACAGAAAGACACCGACAGAACAGATAGACCGAAAAGGACTCAGACAAGACGGAAAGACACAGGCAGACACAGACACACAGGCACCCACAGACAGACAACGACAGACATTCTGATACAGACAGACTCAGACTGACACAGACAGACACAGAGAGACGACATTCTGATACAGACGGACACAGACAGAACAGACAGACACATACTGACACACACAGACACAGACAGACACAGAACAGACAGACGCAGAAAGACACCGACAGAACAGACAGCCAGACAGAAACAGACACAGACTGCTAGACAGACACAGACACGACGGAAAGGCACAGTCAGGAACAGACAACACAGACAGGCACAGGCAGACATAGGCAGACACAGACAGACACAGACAATACAGACACACACAGACAGAATCGGGCAACACAGACATACACAGAGAGACAACGACAGACATTCTGATACAGACAGACACAGACTGACACAGAGAGACAACGACATTCTGATACAGACAGACACAGACTGACAGACAGACACAGACAGATACACACAGACAGATATAGACAGACACAGACACACACAGACACAGAGTGATACAGACGGACATTCTGACACAGATTAAAAAGACAGACACAGACTGACACAGACACACACAGACAGACAAAGACAGACACAGACTGACAGTGGCAGACAGATAGCAGTCTGACACAGACAGATACAGAAACACAGAAAGACACAGACACAGACTGATACAGACAGACACAGGCAGACACAGACACACAGACATACACAGAGAGACAACGACAGACATTCTGATACAGACAGACACAGACAGACACACACTGACACAGAGAGACAACGACATTCTGATACAGACAGACACAGACTGACAGACAGACACAGACAGATACACACAGACAGATACAGACGGACACAGACACACACAGACACAGAGTGATACAGACGGACATTCTGACACAGATTAAAAAGACAGACACAGACTGACACAGACACACACAGACAGACAAAGACAGACACAGACTGACAGTGGCAGACAGATAGCAGTCTGACACAGACAGATACAGAAACACAGACAGCCACAGACACAGACTGATACAGACAGACACAGCCAGACACAGACAGCCACCAACAGACACGGACAGTCTGAAAGAGACAGACGCAGACTGACACAGACAGAAAGACAGACACAGACAGACATTCTGACACAGATTAAAAAGACAAACACAGACAGACACAGACTGACTCAGACAGACTCAGGCAGACATAGTCAGACACCAACAGACACGGACAGACAGTCTGCAATAGACAGACGCAGACTGACACAGACTGACACAGACTGACACAGACAGGCACAGACAACCACAGACTGACACAGACAGAAATTCTGACACAGATTAAAAAGACAGACACAGGCAGACACAGACATACACCAACAGACACGGACAGACAGTCTGAAACAGACAGACGCAGACTGACGCCGACAGACACAAACAGGTACAGACTGACTCAGACACAGGCAGACACAGACAGACACAGACAGACACAGACAGACACCAGCAGACACGGAGAGACAGTCTGAAACAGACTGACACAGCTGACACAGGCAGACACAGACAGACACCAACAGACACGGACAGACAGTCTGAAACAGACAGACGCAGACTGACACAGACTGACACAGACAGACGAAGACTGACACAGACTGACACAGACTTACAAAGACAGACACAGACTGACACAGACAGACACAGACTGATACAGACAGACATTCTGACACAGATTAAAAAGACAGACACAGACAGCCACAGACTGACTTAGGCAGACACAGACAGACACCAATAGACACGGACAGACAGTCTGAAACAGACAGACGCAGACTGACACAGACAGACATTCTGACACAGATTAAAAAGACTGACACAGACAGACACCAACAGACACGGACAGACAGTCTGAAACAGACAGACGCAGACTGACACAGACAGACACAGACTGACACAGACAGACATTCTGACACAGATTAAAAAGACTGACACAGACTGACACAGACAGACACAGACTGACTCAGACAGACACAGACAGACACCAGCAGACACGGAGAGACAGTCTTAAACAGACAGACGCCCACTGACACAGGCCGACACAGACAGACACCGACTGACACAGACAGACGAAGACTGACACGGACACTTACAAAGACAGACACAGACTGACACAGACTGACACAGACAGACACAGACTGATAAAGACAGAAGCAGACTGACAAAGACAGACACAGACAGACTGAAACAGGCAGACGCAGATTGATACAGACATACGCAGACTGACACAGGCAGACACAGACTGACAAAGACAGACACAGACTGACACAGGCAGACACAGACAGACACAGGCAGACACAGACAGTCTAAAACAGTCAGACACAGACGGACACAGACAGACACAGACAGACACAGACAGTCTGACACAGACAGACACACACCGACTGACACAGACAGACACACACAGACACCAACAGACAGGACAGACAGTCTGAAACGGACAGACACAGACTGACACAGACAGACACAGACAGTCTGACACAGACAGACTGGCAAAGACTGACACAGACAGACACACACAGACAGACTGACATAGAGCAACGCAGACACAGACAGACAAAGACATACACAGACAGCTAGGCAGACACAGACAGGCACACACAGACACAGACGGACACAGACAACACAGACAGACACAGACACACACAACACAGACCGAAACAGCAAACACAGTCAGACACAGATAGGCAGAGACAGACACAGATAGACAGAGACAACACAGACAGGCACAGACAGACACAGACAGACACAGAGACACACAGGCAACACAGACAGGCACAGACAGACACACACAGACACATAGACACACAGGCAACACAGACAACACAGAGCGACACAGACTGACACAAATACAGACAGCTAGACAAAGACAGACAGGCACAGACGGATAGCGACAGGCACAGACAGGCTCAGACACAGACAGCGAGACAGACACAGACTGCCAGATAAACACAGACAGCCAGACAGTCTCAGAGAGACACAGACAGGCACACACAACAGAGACAGACAGAGACACACAGAGACAAAAGAGACTGACACAGACACAGACTGACACAGAAAACACAGGCAGACACAGACAACACAGACAACGCAGACAGGCACAGACAGGCACAGATAACATAGACAGACACAGAAAGACACACACAGACACAGAGAGCCTCAGACTCACAGAGACAGACATAGACATGCACAGAAAGACACAGAGAGGCACAGACAGACACAGCCAGCTAGATAGACACAGACAGGTACAGACAGGCACACACTGACACAGACAGACACACACAGACACAGACAGATAAAGACAGACAGGCTGACACAGACACACAGACTGACACAGACAAAGGCAGACACCGACAACACAGACAGACGCAGACAGACACAGACAGCCACAGATAGACACAGACAGACACAGACAACAGACACACACAGACTGACACAGACAGACATACTGACACAGACAGGAACAGACAGTCTGACACAGACAGATACAGACAGACACGGACAACACAGACATAAACAGACGGACACAGACACACATACAGACACAGACAGATTCAGGCTGATACAGACTCACACAGACAGACACAGATAGACACATAGACACAGACACACACAGACAGACGCAGACAAACACAGACAGACAGTCTGACACAGAGAGAAAAAGAAAGGCACAGACAGAAACTGCCAACACAGACACAGACATACTGACACAGACAGGAACAGACAGACAGTCTGACACAGACAGATAAAGCCAGACACAGACAGACACGGACAACAGACATAAACAGACGGACACAGACAGACACTGAAAGACACAGACTGATACAGACTCACGCAGACAACACAGACACATAGATTGACACAGACAGAAACAGACAACACAGACAGGCACAGACAGACAAAGACAACACAGACACAGATATACACAGACAACACAGACACACACAGACAACACAGACACACACAGACCGACACAGACAGAAATAGACAGCACAGACTGACAAAGACAGATACAGACTGACAAAGACTGACAAAGACAGACACAGACAGACAGTCTAACACAGACAGACACACAGCTAGACAGACGCAGACAATCACAGAGAGACAGTCTAAGACCGACACACACACTCTCAGACAGACAGTCTAAGACCGACACACACACTCTCAGACAGGCACAGACTGACACAGAAAGTCACAGACAGATACAGACTGACAGAGAATGATAGACACAGCCTGATACAGACAGACAGTCTGATACAGACGGGCACAGATAGACATAGACTGACACAGACAGACAGGCAGTCTGACACAGAGAGAAGCAGACAGACACAGACCGACAAAGACAGATAAAGACAGACAGTCTGACACAGACAGACATAGACTCACACAGACACCGACAGACACAGGCAGACACAGACAGATTCACACTGACACAGACACAGACAGACATAGACTGACACAGACAGACACACACAGTCAGTCTGACATAGACAAACACAGACTGATCCAGACAGACACACAGTCTCACACAGACCGAATGACACAGACAGAAGCAGACTGACACATACAAACACAGACAGACACGGACAACACAGACATAAACAGACGGACACAGACACACATCTAATCTAATCTAATCACACAGACACAGCAGACACGGACAACACCAACCGACATAGACAACACAGACAGCTGGACACACACAAACGGGCACAGACAGACAGCGACAGGCACACACAGACACCCACAGACAGACGACCACTGACAGACACAGACAACCACACAGACAGCCAGGCAGTCACACACAGACAGACACACACCACATAGACCGACACAGACAGAGACAGACAACACGGACAGACACATGCAGGCAGAGACAGAGACAGACACAGACAGGCACAGACCACAAAGAGAGACACACACAGATACACAAAGACAATCTGACAGAGACAGATACAGAAAGACACAGACAGGCACAGACTGTCTGTATCTGTCTGGATTTTCGGTGCTTGCCTGTGTCTGTCTGTGTCTGTCTGTGTGTGTCTGTGTCATCTGTGTCTGTCTGTGTCAGTCTGTGTCTGTCTTTGTGTGAGACCGTCTGTCTTTATCTGTCTGTTTCGGTCTGTGTCTTTCTGTGTCTGTCTGTGTCAGACTGGCTGCCTGTGTCAGTCTGTCTCTGTGTTTTCTGTGCCTGTCTGTGCTGTCTGTGTCTGTCTGTGATATCCTGTGTGTGTCTGTGTCTGTCTGTTTTGTCTGTGTTGTCTATGTTGGTAGGTGTTGTCTGTGTGTATCTGTGTCTGTCTGTGTTGTCTTTGTCTGTCTGTGTTGTCTGTTTCTGTGGGTGTTATGTGTGTCTATCCGTGTTGTCATTGTCTGTCTGTTTCTGTCTGTGTCGGTCTGTGTGTGTCTGTGTTGTCTGTTTCTATCTGTGTTGCCTGTGTGTGTCTGTGTTGTCTGTTTTTCTGTCTGTGTCGGTCTTTGTGTATCTGTCTGTCTGCGTTGTCTTTGTCTGTTTCTGTCTGTGTGTGTCTGTGTCTGTCTGTGTCGTCTTTGCCTGAGCCTGTCTGTGTGTATGTGTTTTCTGTTTCTGTCTGTGTCGGTCTGTGTTGTCTGTGTGTATCTGTGACTGTGTTGTCTTTGTTTGTGTCTGCCTGTGTTGTCTGGTTCTGTCTATGTCGGTCTGTGTGTGTCTGTGTTGTCTTTGTTTGTCTGTGTCTGCCTGTGTTGTCTGGTTAAGTCTATGTCGGTCTGTGTGTGTCTGTGTTGTCTGTGTCTGTCCGTGTTGTCTTTCTCGGTCTCTATGTGTCTGTGTTGTCTGTTTCTGTATGTGTCGGTCTGTGTCTGTCTGTGTTGTCTGTGTTGTCTGTTTCTCTCTGTGTCCGTTTGTGTGTGTCTGTGTCTGTCTGTGTTGTCTGTTTCTGTCTGTGTCGGTCTGTGTGTCTATGTTGTGTGTGTCAGTGTTGTCTGTGTGTATCGGTGTCTGTCTGTGTTGTCTTTGTCTGTCTGTGCCTGTCTGTGTTGTCTGTTTCTGTCTGTGTCGGTCTGTGTTGTCTGTGTGTATCTGTGTTGTTTGTGTTGTCTGTGTGTATCGGTGTCTGTCTGTGTTGTGTTTGTCTACCTGAGCCTGTCTGTGTTGTCTGTTTCTGTCTGTGTCGCTCTGTGTTGTCTGTGTGTGTCTGTGTGTATCTGTGTTGTCTTTGTCTGTCTATGCCTGTCTGTGTTGTCTGTTTCTGTCTGTGTTGGTCTGTGTGGGTCTGTGCTGTCTGTGTGTGTCTGTGTTGTCTGTGTATATCTCTGTCTGTGTTGTCTTTGTCTGTCTGTGCCTGGCTGTGTTGTCTGTTTCTGTCTGTATGTATCTGTGTCTGTCTGTGTTGTCTTTGCCTGTCTGTGGTGTCTGTTTCTGTCTGTGTCGGTCTGTGTGTGTCTGTTACTGTCCGGTTGTCTGGCTTTGTCTGACTGTCTGTGTCTGTCTGTGCCTGTCGCTGTTTCTCTGTTCTGTCTGTGTCTGTCTGTGTCTGTCTAAATGTCTGTGTCTCTGTGCCTGTCGCTGTTTCTCTGTTCTGTCTGTGTCTGTCTAAATGTCTGTGTCTCTGTGCCTGTCTCTATCTGTCTAAGTCTGTGTCAGTCTGTGTAAGACTGGCTGTCTGTGTCTGTTTGTGACTGTCTGTGTCAGTCTGTGTGTGTCCGTCTGTCTGTGTCAGTCTGTTCCTGTCTGTGTCAGCTGTGTCAGCCTGTGTCTGTGTCTGTAAGACTGTCTGTCTCTGTCAGTATGGGTCAATCTGTGTCTGTTGTGTCAGACTGTCCGTCTTTCTGTGTCTGTCAGTGTCACTCTGTGTCACTCTGTGTCTGTCTGTATCTGCCTGTGCCTGTCTGTGTCAGTCTTTGTCTGTCTGGTTGTGTCAGTCTGTGTCTGTCTGTTTCAGACCGTCTGTCTGTGTCTGTCTGTGTCAGTCAATGTGTGTCAGACTGTCTGTACATGTCTGTCTGTGTCAATCTGTGTCTGTCTGTGCGTGCCTGTGTATGTCTATTTCTGTCTGTGTCAGACTGTCTGTCCATGTCTGTCTGTGCCTCTCTATGTCTGTATTTGTCTGTGTCCGTCTGTGTCAGACCATCTGTCTGTGTTGCATCTGTGTCTGTCTATGTCTGTGTCAGTCTGTGTCTATCTGCGAATGTTTTTCTGTCTGTGTCGGTCTGTGTGTGCCTGTGTCAGACTGTGTCTGTCTGTGTCTGTTTGTGTGTGTCTGAGTTGTCTGTGCCTGTCTGTGTCTTTGTGTGTTGTCTCAGTTGCCTCTGTCTGTTTCTGCCTGTCTGTGTCTGTGTCTGCCTGTATTGTGTGTATCTGTGTTGTCTCTTTTTCCTGTATCTGTCTCTGTCTGTCACTATCTGGCTGTCTCTGTCTGTTTGTGTCTGTATGTGTCAGTCTGTCTACGTCTGTGTCAGACTGTCTGTCTGTTTTAGTCTGTGTCTCTCTATGTCTGTGTGAGTCTGTCTGTGTCTGTGTCAGGCTGTCTGTGTCTGCCAGTGTCAGCCTGTGCCTGTCTTTGTTAGACTGTCTGTCCATGTCTGGTCTGTGTGTCTATGTCTGTGTTCGTCTGTGTCTGTCTGTGTCAGACTGTCTTTCTGTGTCTGTCTGAGTC
This sequence comes from Tenodera sinensis, assembly GCA_030765045.1. NCBI lineage: Eukaryota > Metazoa > Arthropoda > Insecta > Mantodea > Mantidae > Tenodera > Tenodera sinensis. Next base: position 5,323,918 of record CM060969.1, read on the forward strand.
TGTCTGTGTCTGCCTATGTTGTCTGTGCCTGTCTGTGTGGTCTATGTCTTCTCTGTCTGTCTCTGCCTGTCTAGGTTGTCTGTGTTGTGTGTGTCTGTGTCTATCTGTGTTTTCTGTATCTGACTGTCTGAGCCTTTCGCTGTCTGTCTGTGTCAGTCTGTGTCAGTCTGTGTCTGTTTGTATATGTCTGTGTCAGTTTGTGTGTGTCAATTTGTCTGTGCCTGTCTGTGTCTTTCTGTATTGTCCGTCTTGTCCTTCTCTGTCTGTGTACGTCTCTGCCTGTGTGTCTGTCTGTACTGTCTGTGTTGTGTCTATCTATGTCTGTGTCAGTCTGTGTCAGTCTAGTTCAGTCTGTGTCTGTCTGTGTTCGTCTGTGTATGTCTGTGTCAGACTGTCTGTCTGTGACTGTCTGTGTCACTCTGTGACAGTCTGTGTCAGTCTGTGTCTGTTTGTATATGTCTGTGTCAGCTTGTGTGTGTCTGTGCCAGACTGTCTGTCTGCGTCAGTCAGTGACTGTCAGTGTCTGTCTGTGACTGTCTATTCCTGTCTGTGTCTGTCAATTTGTCTGTGCCTGTCTTTGTCTTTCTGTGTTGTCTGTGTTGTCCTTCTCTGTCTGTGTACGTCTCTGCCTGTCTGCCTGTCTGTCTGTAGTGTCTGTGTTGTATCTGTCTGTGATTGCATGTGTCTATGTCTGTGTCAGTCTGTGTCAGTCTGTGTTAGTCTGTGTCTGTCTGTGTCAGTCTGTTTCAGTCTGTGTTAGTCCTTGTCTGTCTGTGTCAGTCTGTGTATGTCTGTGTCAGACTGTCTGTCTGTGACTGTCAATCTGTGACAGTCTGTGTCAGTCTGTGTCTGTTTGAATATTTCCGTGTCAGTTTGTGTATGTCTGTGCCAGACTGCCTGGCTGTGTCAATCTCTGTCAGTCAGTGACTGTCTGTGTCTGTCTGTGACTGTCAATTTGTCTGTGCCTGTCTGTTTTGTCTGTGCCTGTCTGTGTTATCCTTCTCTGTCTGTGTACGTCTGTGCCTGTAGGTCTGAACTCTCTGTGTTTGTCTATGTTGTGTCTGTCTGTGATTGCATGTGTCTATTTATGTCTGTGTCAGTCTGTGTCTGCCTGTGTAAGACTGTCTGTCTGTGACTGTGTGTGTCTGTATTTTCTGTGTCTGTCTGAGATTGCGAGTGTCTATCTATGTCTGTGTCAGTCTGTGTCTGTGTCACTCTGTGTATTTCTGTGTCAGACTGTCTGTGTCTGTTTGTGACTGTCTGTGTGAGTCTGTGTTTTCTGTATCTGTCTGTGACAGGCTGTCTGTGTCTTTCGGTGCCTGTCGCTGTCTGTGTCTGTATGTCTGTCTGTGTCTCTCTGTGTCTGTCCTTTGTCTATGTGTGTCTGTCTGTGTCTGATTATGACTGTTTGTGTCAGTCTGTTACTGTCTGTGCCTGTCTCAGCCATTGTCTGTGTCTGTAGGAATTTGTCTGTTTCAGTCTGTGTCTTTCTGTGTCACTCTGGGTCAGTATGTGTCTGTCTGTGACTGTCTGTGTCAGTGTGTCTGTCAGTGCCTGTCTGTGTGACTCTGTGTCTGTCTGTGTCAGACTGCCTGGGTGTGTCTGTCTTTGTCAGTCTGTGCCAGTCTTGGTCAGTCTGTGTCTGTCGCTGTCTGTGTCTGTCTTTCTGTGTGTGTCTGTCTATTTCTGTCTGTGTTGTGTGTGTCTGTGTTTCTGTCTGTGTCTTTCTGTATTTCCTGCATATGTCCCTGTCTGTCTGTGACTGAATCTGTCTGTGACTGTGTGAGCCTGTCGCTGTCTGTCTGTGTCTGTCGGTGTCTGTTTGTGTCAGTTTGTGCCTGTCTGTCTAAGTCTGTGTCAGTCTTTGTATGTCTGTGTCAGACTGTCTGTCTGTGTCTGTCTGTGTCAGACTGTCTATCTGTGTCTGCCTATGTCTCTCTGTGTCTGTGTGTGTCAGACTGTCTGTGTGTTCCTCTGTGTGTCAGACTGTCTGTGTGTGTCTGTGTGTGACTTACTGTGTCTCCGTGTGTCTGTGTTTGTCAGACTGTCTGTGTCAGACTGTCTGTCGTCTGTCTATGTCTGTGTCGGACTGTGTCCATGTCTATCTGTGTCTGTCAATGTCTGTGTTTGTCTCTGTCAGACTGTCTGTGTCTGCTTGTGTCTGTCTGTTTCTGCCTGTGTCAGACTGTTTCTGTCTGTGCCTGTCTATGTTCTCTGTGTCTGTCTGTGCCTGTCTGTGTTGTTTGTGTCTGCCTGTATTTTCTGTGTGTCTGTGTCTGTCTGTGTTTTGTGTATCTGTCTCTGTGTCTGTGACTGTCTGGATGTCTGTGTATGTCTGTGTCAGTCTGTGTCTGTCTGTGTCAGACTGTCTGTCTGTCTACCTGTGTCTGTCTGTGTCAGACCGTCTGTGTCTGTCTATGTCTGTGTCATTCTGTGTCAGACTGTCTGTCCATGTCTATCTGTGTCGGTCTGTGTCAGACTGTCTGTCCATGTCTGTACGTGTCTGTCTGTTTCTCTCCTTGGCAGACTGTCTGTCTGTGTCTGTCTATGTTTGTGTCAGTCTGTGTCAGGCTGTCTGTCCATGTCTGTCTGTGTCTCTCTATGTCTGTGTTTGTCTGTGTCTGTCTGTATCAGACTCTGTCTGTGTGTGTCTATGTCTGTGTCAGACTGTCTGTATGTGTCTGTGTGTGGCTGTGTCAGTCTGTGCCCAAATGTGTCTGTCTGTGGCTGTCTGTGTTGTCTGTGCCTGTCTGTGTCTCTTTGTGTCTGTCTGTGTTGTGTGTGCCTGTCTGTGTAGTCTGTGTTCTCTGTTTCTGTCTGTTTCGGTCTGTGTTATCTGTTTCTGTCTGTGCCTGTCTGTGTAGTCTGTTGTCTCGGTCTGTCTGTGTTGTCTGTTTCTGTCTGTCTATGTTGTCTGTTTCTGTCTGTGTCTGTCTGTGTTGTCTATGTCTTTCTGTGTCTGGCTCTGCCTGTCTGTGTCTCTTTGTGTCTGTCTGTGTTGTCTGTGTTGTCTGTGCCTGTCTGTGTTGTCTCTGCCTGTCTGTGTTTGCCTGTTTTGTGTATGTCTCTGTGCCTGTAAGTGTTTTCTGTATCTGTCTATCTGTAACTGGCTGACTGTGTCTGTATGTGCCTGTCGTTGTCTGTGTCTGTGTCTGTCTTTATCTGTCTGTGTCAGTCTGTGTCTGGCTGTGTCTCTCTGTTCTGTCTGTGCCTGTCTGTATCTTTCTGTGTTGTCTGTGTTGTCTCTCTCTGTCTGTGTACGTCTCTGCCTGTCTGTCTGTATTGTCTGTGTTTGCCTGTGTCTGTCTCTGTTGTGTCTGTCTGTGTCAGTCTCTTTCAGTCTGTGTGTGTCTGTGTCAGGTTATGTCTGTCTGTGTCTGGATGTGTCGGTCTGTGTCTGTCTCTTCTTTCTGTGCCTGTCTGTGTTGTCTCTCTCTGTATGTGTACGTCTCTGCCTGTCTGTGTCTGTCTGTATTATCTGCGTCTGTCTCTGTTGTGTCTGTCTGTGTCAGTCCATATCAGTCTGTGTATGTGTGTGTCAGACTGTCTGTCTGTGTCTGTGTTTCTGTCTGTGACTGTGTGGCTATCTGTGTCTGTCTGTGCCTGTCGCCTTCTTTCTGTGTATGTGTTTGTGTCTATCTCTGTCAGTGTCCGTCTGTGTCTGTCTGTGTCAGTCTGTGTCAGTCTGTGCCTGTTGCTATCTGTCTGTGTCTGTCACTGTCTGTGTTTGTCGGTGTCAGACTGTCTGAAGTTATCTGCCTCTGTCTGTCAGTGCTTTCTGTATATGTCTCTGTCTGTCTGTGACTGGCCGTCTGTGTCTGTCTGTGTCAGACTGTTTGTCTGTGTCTGTCTATGTCAGACTGTCTGTGTCTGTCTGTGCCTGTCTGTGTCTGTCTGTGCCTGTCTGTGTCAGTCTGTGTCTGTCTGTGTGAGACTGTCTGTCGTTGTCTGTCTGTGGCAGTCTGTGTCAGTCTGTGTCTGTCTGTGTCAGTGAGTGTCTGTGTCTGCCTGTGTCTTTCTGCATTTTCTGTATCTGTGTCTGTCTGTGACCGTCTGTATCTGTCTGTGTCTGAGTGAGGCTGTCGCTGTCTGTCTGTGTCTGTATGTGTCAGTCTGTGTCTGTGTGTGTCAGACTGTCTGTGTCTGTGTGTGTCTGTGTCTGTGTCAGTCTGTAGCAGGCTGTCTATCTGTGCCTGTGTCTTTCTTTTCTGTCTGTGTCTGTCTGTGTCTGTGTGTGTCAGACTGTCTGTGTGTCAGACGGTTTTTGTCTGTGTGTGACTGTCTGTGCGTGTGTGTGTCCGACTGTCCGTTCTGTGTGTGCCTGTGTCTGTGTCAGACTGTCTGTCTGTGTCTGTCTATGTATCTGTCAGTCTGTGTCTGTCTGTATCAGACTGTCTGTGTCTGTTTCTGTCTGTGTCGGACTGTCTCTCTGTGTCTATCTATGTCTGTATCAGTCTGTGTGTTTCTGTGTCAGACTGTCTGTCTGTGTCAGTCTCTGTCTGTGTGTGTCAGGCTGTGTGTGTTTGTCTGTGTCAGTCTGTCTGACTGTGTCAGTCTGTGTCTGTGTTCCTGTGTGTGCCTCTGTCTGTCTCTCTCAGTCTGTGCCTGTCTGTGTCAGACTGTATCTGTATCGGTCTGTGTGTGTCTGTCTGTGTCAGTCTGTGTGGGTGTGTCAGTCTGTGACTGTCTGTGTCAGACTCTCTATCTGTGTCGGTCTGTCTGTGTCGGTCTGTGTCTGTCTGTCTGTGTGTGTCAGTCTGTGTCAGACTGTCTGTCTGTGTTAGTCATTGTCTGCCTGTGTCTGTGTGTGTCAGACTGTCTGTGTCTGTATGTGTCAGACTGTCTGTGTCTGTCTGTTCCTGTCTGTGGATGTCTGTTCTGTCTGTGTCTTTCGGTGTTGTCTCTCTTTGTCTGTGTACGTCTCTGCCTGTCTGTGTCTGTCTGTACTGTCCTTGTTTGTCTGTGTCAGTCTCTGTTGTGTCTGTCTGTCTGTGTTGTCTCTCTCTGGCTGTGTACGTCTCTACCTGTCTGTGTCTGTCTGTATTGTCTGTGTTTGTCTGTGTCTGTCTCTGTTGTCTCTGTCTATGTCTGTCTGTCTCAGTCTCTTTCAGTCTGTGTCAGCCTGTGTATGTCTGTGTCAGACTGTCTGTGTGTTTCTATCTGTGACTGTGTGGCTATCTGTGTCTGTCTGTGCCTGTCACTGTCTTTCTGTGTCTGTGTGTGTCTATGTCTGTGTGTGTCTGTCAGTGTCAATCTGTGTCAGTCTGTGGCAGTCTGTGTCTGTCTTTGTCAGACTGTGAATGTCTTTATCAGACTGTGCCTGTCTGTGTCAGACTGTCTGTCTGTGTTAGTCATTGTCTGCCTGTGCCTGTGTGTGTCAGACTGTCTGTGTGTGTCAGACTGTTTGTGTCTGTCTGTTCCTGTCTGTGTCTTTCTGCGTTGTCTCTCTCTGTCTGTGTACGTCTCTGCCTGTCGGTGTCTGTCTGTATTATCTGTGTTCATCTGTGTCTGTCTCTGTTGTCTGTCTGTCTATGTCTGTCTGTCTGTCTGTCTGTAGCAGTCTCTTTCAGTCTGTGTATGTCTGTGTCAGACTGTCTGTCTGTGTGGCTATCTGTGTCTGTCTGTGCCTCTCACTGTCTGTGTGTGTCTGTGTCTGTTTGTGTCAGTCTGTCTGCGTCTGTCTGTGTCAGTCTGTGGCAGTCTGTGTCAGACTGTGCCTGTCTGTGTCAGACTGTGTCTGTCGCTGTCTGTCTGTGTCTGGCTGTGTGTGTCGCTGTCTGTGACAGTCTGTGTCAGACTGTCTGCCGTTGTCTGTCTGTGTCTGTCAGTGTTTTCTGTATCTGTCTGTGACTGACTGTCTGTGTCTGTCTGTTTGTGTCTGTCTGTGTCAGACTGTCTGTCGTTGTCTGTCTGTGTCAGTCTGTGTGTGTCTGCCTGTGTTGTCTGTGTGTGTCTGGGTTGTGTTTGTGTCTGTGTCTTTCTTTATTTTCTGTATCTGTCTGTGCCTGTCTGTGACCGTCTGGGTCTGTCTGTGTGAGCCTGTCGCTGTCTGTCTGTGTCTGTGTGTGACGTCTGTGTCAGTGTGTGTCTGTCTGTTTCTGTCTGTGTCAGTGTGTGCCAGACTGTCTGTGTCTGTGTGTGTCTGTCTGTATCAGTCTGTCTGTGTCAGACTGTCTATCTGTGTCAGTCGGTGTCTGTCTTTGTCAGACTGTGCCTGTCTTTACCAGACTGTGCCTGTCTGTGTCAGACTGTCTGTCTGTGTTAGTCATTGTCTGCCTGTGTCTGTGTGTGTTAGACTGTCTGTGTCTGTCTGTTCCTGTCTGTGTCTTTCTGTGTTGTCTCTCTCTGTGTACGTCTCTGCCTGTCGGTGTCTGTCTGTGTGTTCCTGTGTTTGCCTGTGTCTGTCTGTGTCGGTGTCTGTCTGTCTGTGTGTGTGTCTGTCTGTGTCAGACTGTCTATCTGTCGGTCTGTGTGTGTCTATCTGTGTGTGTCTGTGTCTGTCTGTGTCAGTCGTTCTCTGCCTGTGTCTGTCTGTGTCTGTGTGTCAGACTGTCTGTGTCTGTGTGTGTGTCAGACTGTCTGTGTCTGTGTGTCTGCCTGTCATTCTGTGTCTGTCTGTGTCAGACTGTCTATCTGTGTTTGTCTGTGGGTGCCTGTGTGTGCCAGTGTCTGTCTGTGTCAGTCTGTGTCTCTCTGTGTCAGACTGTCTATCTGTGTCGGTCTATGTGTGTCTGTGTCAGTCTGTGGCTGTCTGTCTGTGTCTGTGTGTGTCAGACTGTCTCTGTTTGTGTGTGCCTGTGTCTCTGTCTGTCTGTGTCAGACTGTCTGTCTATGTCTGTGTCTGTCTGTGTCAGATTGTCTGTCTGTGTCTGTCTGTGTGTACCTGTGTCAGTCTGTTTCTGTCTGTGTCAGACTATCTGTCTATGTGTGTGTCAGTCTGTGTCTGTCGGTGTCAGACTGTCTGTGTGTGTCTGTCTGCATCAGTATGTGGCTGTCTGTGTCTGTGTGTGTCAGACTGTCTCTGTTTGTGTGTGCCTGTGTCAGTCTGTATCTGTGTGTTTCTGTCTGTCGGACTGTCTGTATCAGTCTGTTTCTATCTGTGTGTGTCTGTGTCAGTCTGTGTCTCTGTGTGTGTCTGTGTCAGTCTGTGTCTCTGTAAATAATTCTCTAATATTTGTGTGCTGGTGTGTAATTTTGCCTTCGACACGATATTAAAGGTTGACAAATCTTCGTCAATATAGCAATATAGCTTGTCGCGTGTGCTGTTGTGACCATCACAGCATCTTTTACTTCCAATACATCTTTACTTCCTACTGAGACAGACAGACAGACTCGTGGAGATATATCACAAACCTATACTTAATATAGCAATCGCTAAATTAATATTTGCGTCCGCCATGTTTATCCTCACGCTTGCTACGTGAACTGTCATTTGTATTGGACCAAAATGAATGATAGTGTGGCAGACAGACAGAGAGACAGACAGACAGACAGACAGATAGACAGAGAGACAGACATTTAGATAGACAGACAGAGAGACAGACAGAGAGACAGACAGATAGACAGACAGAGAGACAGACAGATAGACATTCAGATAGACAGACAGAGAGACAGACAGACAGATAGACAGACAGATAGACAGACAGACAGACAGACAGACAGATAGACAGAGAGACAGACATTCAGATAGACAGACAGAGAGACAGACAGATAGACAGACAGATAGACAGAGAGACAGACATTCAGATAGACAGACAGAGAGACAGACAGACAGAGAGACAGACAGACAAACAGACAATCAGACAGATAGACAGATATACAGACATACATACAGACAGAACATTCAGACAGACACACAGACAGATAGACAGGCAGATAGACACACAGACAGGCAGACAGACACACAGACAGACAGACAGACAGGCAGACAGACACACAGACAGACACACAGACACACACACAGACAGACACAGACAGGCAGACAGACAGACACACAGACAGGCAGACAGACAGACACACAGACAGACAGGCAGACAGACACACAGACAGACACACAGACAGACACAGACATACACACAGACAGACAGAGAGACAGACAGACAAACAACATTCAGACAGATAGACAGGCACACAGACAGACAGATATACAGACATACATACAGACAGAACATTCAGACATACATACAGACAGAACATTCAGACAGACACACAGACAGACACACAGACAGACAGACAGACACACAGACAGACAGACAGACAGACACACAGACAGACAGACAGACACTGTTTCTTTTGTGTGCTACAATTCCATTGGATACAAAAAGTTTGGTCAACAATGTTGGACCGTGGAATATCGGCTTTACACTATTTTATACATCACGGTGTTTAATGCTCATATACGAATTATCACTTGGTCATTGTTTTGTTTAGTCACTCTCGCCAACCATACTCCATAAATCGCTGAAAAACAATTCATTAACAGCAAGAGAAGATCGAAACACATATAATTACTTCGTTTCGTTTTCCTCAGTTGGCAGCGCTGAGTAAGTTTAACTACACTAATGGAAATGAGTATATTTTAGTTTATATGTTATAGAATGTAATACATTATTTTCAAATCTTTGCGATATAGTTTCTAAAATCATATGGCTGCTATCTATATAAGATAGCCAAGGTGAAATGTTCATAAACCGTGATACCTTAACTGGCGCGAAGTGCTGGACATATATAAAGACAGTAACTGTTGGTCTTCAGGCAATTTTCATTTAGTGTATAGCACTTTAATATTTCTGTATTTTCATCTCTCTTTGTGACGTTGTTGGAAGTGAACTGTATTCTTGTGGATTCATTATTTCAGATGTACCTTTAATTGGTAGACGAAGGTTGACATCAGTAAATAAAATAAATAACTACATTTGTACTTTATTTACAAAAAGATTGCTTTTGTACAAGTATTTGGATAAGTCTCGTATATGAACACAATGTTGTGGGCCAATCAGAGGACGGAGTGACGTCAGGCTTTGGTTTGACGTGGAAGTATCTTCCTGGCGATTGTTACAAAGGGCATTTCCACACTCAGATACAAGACTGCAGCCAGGACTATGGAGATCACAGCATCTGCTACCAAACTGTGCACCTGAAAAGTGAGACACGACTGTTATTAGTCGTCCGTGTTACAAAGGGCATTTCCACACTCATATACAACACCAGGACCATGGAGATCACATCTGTCACTAAACTAAGTCCTAGGGAGTGTAAGTCCTACATTTCATATCATCCTCTTCCTCACTCTCACACTTGCAGGTGTTCACTGTGTCTGGTACATAGGTTCCTGTGTTCCCTGACAGACGTCTGACTCTAGACACTGTCTTGTAAGTCCTAGGGAGTGTAAGTCCTACATTTCATATCATCCTCTTCCTCACTCTCATACTTGCAGGTGTTCACTCTGTCTGGTACATAGGTTCCTGTGTTCCCTGACAGACGTCTGACTCTAGACACTGTCTTGTAAGTCCTAGGGAGTGTAAGTCCTACATTTCATATCATCCTCTTCCTCACTCTCATACTTGCAGGTGTTCACTCTGTCTGGTACATAGGTTCCTGTGTTCCCTGACAGACGTCTGACTCTAGACACTGTCTTGTAAGTCCTAGGGAGTGTAAGTCCTACATTTCATATCATCCTCTTCCTCACTCTCATACTTGCAGGTGTTCACTCTGTGTGGTACATAGGTTCCTGTGTTCCCTGACAGGCGTCTGACTCTACACACTGTCTTGTAAGTCCTAGGGAGTGTAAGTCCTACATTTCATATCATCCTCTTCCTCACTCTCATACTTGCAGGTGTTCACTCTGTGTGGTACATAGGTTCCTGTGTTCCCTGACAGGCGTCTGACTCTACACACTGTCTTGTAAGTCCTAGGGAGTGTAAGTCCTACATTTCATATCATCCTCTTCCTCACTCTCATACTTGCAGGTGTTCACTCTGTGTGGTACATAGGTTCCTGTGTTCCCTGACAGACGTCTGACTCTAGACACGTCTTGTAAGTCCTAGGGAGTGTAAGTCCTACATTTCATATCGTCCTCTTCCTCACTCTCATACTTGCAGGTGTTCACTCTGTCTGGTACATAGGTTCCTGTGTTCCCTGACAGACGTCTGACTCTAGACACTGTCTTGTAAGTCCTAGGGAGTGTAAGTCCTACATTTCATATCGTCCTCTTCCTCACTCTCATACTTGCAGGTGTTCACTCTGTGTGGTACATAGGTTCCTGTGTTCCCTGACAGGCGTCTGACTCTACACACTGTCTTGTAAGTCCTAGGGAGTGTAAGTCCTACATTTCATATCATCCTCTTCCTCACTCTCATACTTGCAGGTGTTCACTCTGTCTGGTACATAGGTTCCTGTGTTCCCTGACAGACGTCTAACTCTAGACACTGTCTTGTAAGTCCTAGGGAGTGTAAGTCCTACATTTCATATCATCCTCTTCCTCACTCTCATACTTGCAGGTGTTCACTCTGTCTGGTACATAGGTTCCTGTGTTCCCTGACAGACGTCTGACTCTAGACACTGTCTTGTAAGTCCTAGGGAGTGTAAGTCCTACATTTCATATCATCCTCTTCCTCACTCTCATACTTGCAGGTGTTCACTGTGTCTGGTACATAGGTTCCTGTGTTCCCTGACAGACGTCTGACTCTAGACACTGTCTTGTAAGTCCTAGGGTGTGTAAGTCCTACATTTCATATCATCCTCTTCCTCACTCTCATACTTGCAGGTGTTCACTCTGTCTGGTACATAGGTTCCTGTGTTCCCTGACAGACGTCTGACTCTAGACACTGTCTTGTAAGTCCTAGGGAGTGTAAGTCCTACATTTCATATCATCCTCTTCCTCACTCTCATACATGCAGGTGTTCACTCTGTCTGGTACATAGGTTCCTGTGTTCCCTGACAGACGTCTGACCCTAGACACTGTCTTGTAAGTCCTACACAAGGGGAGGAAGATATTGTACTGTTCTCTGTGCTAGTTTCTATGGTAAGGTAGTAAGAGTAGATGAAAGTGCTTGCCACATAGAAGTCGTCCATGTAGAGCGCCGTGCGCAGCCGGGCGGTGCCCACGAGGATGACCGCCATGTGCACCAGGTATATGCAGTACGTGAGTCGGGCTAGAGGTCTCAGCACTGGCAGCGAGAGTAAGGCGTTCACAGGACCTGCAACAACACACTTACTTATACATCACACATTCACAGAACCTGCAACAGCACACTTATACATCACTCTGCTTCCCCTCACACATTCACAGGACCTGCAGCAACACACTTACTTATACATCACACATTCACAGAACCTGCAACAACACACTTATACATCACTCTGCTTCCCCTCACAGATTCACAGGACCTGCAACAACACACTTACTTATACATCACACATTCACAGGACCTGCAACAACACACTTACTTATACATCACACATTCACAGGACCTGCAACAACACACTTACTTATACATCACTCTGCTTCCCCTCACACATTCACAGGACCTGCAACAACACACTTACTTATACATCACACATTCACAGGACCTGCAACAACACACTTACTTATACATCACTCTGCTTCCCCTCACACATTCACAGGACCTGCAACAACACACTTACTTATACATCACACATTCACAGAACCTGCAACAACACACTTATACATCACTCTGCTTCCCCTCACACATTCACAGGACCTGCAACAACACACTTACTTATACATCACACATTCACAGAACCTGCAACAACACACTTACTTATACATCACACATTCACAGAACCTGCAACAACACACTTACTTATACATCACACATTCACAGAACCTGCAACAACACACTTACTTATACATCACACATTCACAGAACCTGCAACAACACACTTATACATCACTCTGCTTCCCCTCACACATTCACAGGACCTGCAACAACACACTTACTTATACATCACACATTCACAGAACCTGCAACAACACACTTACTTATACATCACACATTCACAGTACTGCAACAACACACTTATACATCACTCTGCTTCCCCTCACACACTCACAGGACCTGCAACAACACACTTACTTATACATCACACATTCACAGAACCTGCAACAACACACTTACTTATACATCACACATTCACAGAACCTGCAACAACACACTTATACATCACTCTGCTTCCCCTCACACATTCACAGGACCTGCAACAGCACACTTACTTATACATCACACATTCACAGGACCTGCAACAGCACACTTACTTATACATCACTCTGCTTCCCCTCACACATTCACAGGACCTGCAACAACACACTTACTTATACATCACACATTCACAGGACCTGCAACAACACACTTACTTATACATCACACATTCACAGGACCTGCAACAACACACTTACTTATACATCACACATTCACAGGACCTGCAACAACACACTTACTTATACATCACACATTCACAGGACCTGCAACAACACACTTACTTATACATCACACATTCACAGGACCTGCAACAACACACTTACTTATACATCACTCTGCTTCCCCTCACACATTCACAGGACCTGCAACAACACACTTACTTATACATCACACATTCACAGAACCTGCAACAGCACACTTACTTATACATCACTCTGCTTCCCCTCACACATTCACAGGACCTGCAACAACACACCTACTTATACATCACACATTCACAGGACCTGCAACAACACACTTACTTATACATCACACATTCACAGGACCTGCAACAACACACTTACTTATACATCACACATTCACAGGACCTGCAAAAGCACACTTACTTATACATCACACATTCACAGGACCTGCAACAGCACACTTACTTATACATCACTCTGCTTCCCCTCACACATTCACAAGACCTGCAACAACACACTTACTTACACATCACACATTCACAGGACCTGCAACAACACACTTACTTATACATCACACATTCACAGGACCTGCAACAGCACACTTACTTATACATCACTCTGCTTCCCCTCACACATTCACAGGACCTGCAACAGCACACTTACTTATACATCACACATTCACAGGACCTGCAACAGCACACTTACTTATACATCACTCTGCTTCCCCTCACACATTCACAGGACCTGCAACAGCACACTTACTTATACATCACACATTCACAGGACCTGCAACAACACACTTACTTATACATCACTCTGCTTCCCCTCACACATTCACAGGACCTGCAGCAACACACTTACTTATACATCACACGTTCACAGGACCTGCAACAACACACTTACTTATACATCACACGTTCACAGGACCTGCAACAACACACTTACTTATACATCACACATTCACAGGACCTGCAACAACACACTTACTTATACATCACACATTCACAGGACCTGCAACAACACACTTACTTATACATCACACATTCACAGGACCTGCAACAACACACTTACTTATACATCACACATTCACAGGACCTGCAACAACACACTTACTTATACATCACACATTCACAGGACCTGCAACAACACACTTACTTATACATCACTCTGCTTCCCCTCACACATTCACAGGACCTGCAACAACACACTTACTTATACATCACTCTGCTTCCCCTCACACACTCACAGGACCTGCAACAACACACTTACTTATACATCACTCTGCTTCCCCTCACACATTCACAGGACCTGCAACAACACACTTACTTATACATCACACATTCACAGGACCTGCAACAACACACTTACTTATACATCACACATTCACAGGACCTGCAACAACACACTTACTTATACATCACACATTCACAGGACCTGCAACAGCACACTTACTTATACATCACTCTGCTTCCCCTCACACATTCACAGGACCTGCAACTGCACACTTACTTATACATCACTCTGCTTCCCCTCACACATTCACAGGACCTGCAACAACACACTTACTTATACATCACTCTGCTTCCCCTCACACATTCACAGGACCTGCAACTGCACACTTACTTATACATCACTCTGCTTCCCCTCACACATTCACAGGACCTGCAACTGCACACTTACTTATACATCACTCTGCTTCCCCTCACACATTCACAGGACCTGCAACAACACACTTACTTATACATCACACATTCACAGGACCTGCAACAACACACTTACTTATACATCACACATTCACAGGACCTGCAACAACACACTTACTTATACATCACTCTGCTTCCCCTCACACATTCACAGGACCTGCAACTGCACACTTACTTATACATCACTCTGCTTCCCCTCACACATTCACAGGACCTGCAACAACACACTTACTTATACATCACTCTGCTTCCCCTCACACATTCACAGGACCTGCAACAACACACTTACTTATACATCACACATTCACAGGACCTGCAACAACACACATAATTATACATCACACATTCACAGGACCTGCAACAACACACTTACTTATACATCACACATTCACAGGACCTGCAACAACACACTTACTTATACATCACTCTGCTTCCCCTCACACATTCACAGGACCTGTAACAACACACTTACTTATACATCACACGTTCACAGGACCTGCAACAACACACTTACTTATACATCACTCTGCTTCCCCTCACACATTCACAGGACCTGCAACAACACACTTACTTATACATCACACGTTCACAGGACCTGCAACAACACACTTACTTATACATCACTCTGCTTCCCCTCACACATTCACAGGACCTGCAACAACACACTTACTTATACATCACACATTCACAGGACCTGCAACAACACACTTACTTATACATCACTCTGCTTCCCCTCACACATTCACAGGACCTGCAACTGCACACTTACTTATACATCACTCTGCTTCCCCTCACACATTCACAGGACCTGCAACTGCACACTTACTTATACATCACTCTGCTTCCCCTCACACATTCACAGGACCTGCAACAACACACTTACTTATACATCACTCTGCTTCCCCTCACACATTCACAGGACCTGCAACAACACACTTACCTATACATCACACATTCACAGAACCTGCAACAACACACTTACTTATACATCACACATTCACAGGACCTGCAACTGCACACTTACTTATACATCACTCTGCTTCCCCTCACACATTCACAGGACCTGCAACAACACACTTACTTATACATCACTCTGCTTCCCCTCACACATTCAGTTACAGCAATTTACAAAGTCTCTGTATTAAAATTCCAACAAGTTGAAGTCAGAAAGTATTTGGCCTCGGCTCACAATTTGAGATAACAAAAGACAATTACTTATAGCGGTACGATGTGTATTGTCTACCCACCAGAAGAAGGTGACTAGGGGCTAAGAATTGATGAGGATTTTAACTGTTAATCTGCTCACGTAGTCAATTTGCGTATTATCAAGTGTGGCCATGTGACAGTGTTGCACTTGTTAGCTCAGGGTTTTTAAATATGAAATAAGATAAACACCTACACTATACAAATATATAGAATTGTCGAATTCGTTATGCTTTCCACGCTGAGCAGAAAATCAGTCCGACAGAGTGAATAAATATCGCAACAAAGACGGCAAAATGCAAATTCCATTTATTTTCCTCCTAATCTTACTGTAAATTCACAACTTCCTTCTGGTTACTAACACAGTTTATAGCAGTGGCGGCTCGCAGTCAAAATTTTAGGGTAGGCAAAGTGTAACAGTAACAGCAAACAACAACAACAATAATAATAATAAACCCTGTTTATCCGAAATATAGGGGGCGAAGTCATTGCGGATAACGCAAACAATATATTGTTTGGTTGTTTAATAAGAGCAGAGTGAATGAGTGTGACTTACGGACGAATTACCGCCAAAACTAAAATCACGAGTGTCGGTAGACTTTTTTCCAGGGGGGGGGGGCACATGTTGGAAATTTGCAATCATATAATATTAAATCATTATTTTACTGTCAAAATTTATAGTATTTGTTGCAGATAACCGTATTAATTTGTGCTAAACAAAAATTGTTCTTTACATCAAAATTAAAATAATAGTTTAAAAGTCAGTAACTGACTGCACATTAAGTTCACCAACCTCCAAGGGGGGGCCGTGACCGCCCTTGCCCCCGTTTCGCGACGCCCATGACTAATATAGATTAAGAAATTGAAAAATTGTCTGACTGCAGCTTTGTGTTAAATAGCTAAAACACTCCTCTTTTCATTGTCAGTGCGCTGCGAAAGCGAAATTTGTAATAGTTCACTAATTAAGTCGGTCATACTGGTATTACACAGAGATAACGACAGATTCAGATCTCTGAGATCTTCGTTCGTGGAGTATGGCTGTTCGGAAAATGTCGCATAAATTCGGATTTGGGCAGGCAGGTGTTCGGACTGCTGGCAGACGCGTCTACGCATGCTCGGAGTGCATATACAGACAGAATGTTTCCTTATCCCTGTTCAAGGGCCTCGTACTGAGGATATGGGGCCGGGCAGGCAGAGGTTAAGCTAGCCTGCTCTCCACTACCCAGGTTCCATGCGTATCATTTCGGCCGCGCGTTTCAAACACGCAGCGCAGTTTTGATGAATCGGAATTGAGATTAAAGGATTTGACCATGCGCTGGTCATTATAACCGAGAAAACTTTTCTTGAACTGCAATTTAGGGGAAAATGACGGTTCAAATGATAAAATGCAGAATCATAGTTAAACATTATTTGTTGATGTATTACGATAGGGTAGGCAATGCCTACCCTGCCTACCCTGAGGAACCGCGCCTGGTTTATAGTCTTCTCTTCTATTACAATTCACAATTGTTCTTCCGATAATCTTTCCAATTATTCCAAGTATTGCAAAGATAATTAGAGGGAAGGGGTACAAAAAGCTAGACGCGTGGATATGACTGAATGCAAATATCGTAAGTGACAGAAGAACTACGAGATGAAATGTTCATGTGCTCCACTAAGAACCCAGTTGAATGTAGTATGAAATTTTATTTGTTTCACCTTATATACAGAGTCATAAAAGTACAAGTCTTGTGATATTGCAAGTTATATAACTGTGCCGCCGCTGTGATTCCTTCCACCTGTATTGATCTTCCATTGTGTACAGGGATTGGGCTATAGCGTGACTAACGAGAAAGAAAGGCTAAGACTATCTTTAGTATGAACTCAACAAGTAGTTTTTGGTTGTTTAGAATATGAATGTATCAGGTGATTGTGGTTTCACTTCATTGGGCCATGATTGGACTAGGACAATTGCGTCAGTGCAGTTACATATCTCGTTAGCCGTTCACAATGAAGTGTGACGTCACAGTGTATTGGGTTGAGGCTGTCTCGTGTAAGAAATTACTTAGCTATTGAAATAATCGTTTTGCCTACTACCAAAAAACAATTACAGCCTACGGAGTTCGGAGAGAGGTTAAGGAAATCAGAAATGCAAACTCTGCGGCTATTTCAAACCCATCTTGGCAATATAAACAATTTTGCATTTATCGTTAAGTATGTGGGGATGTGTGCATGGTTGAAGGGAAGCTATTACATTAATTTAAACCAGATATTGATATTTAGAACACATTTTGTATCTTACGTTTTTGTCTCTGACCATTTCCTACAGAGATATTTTAGTTTTGTCGAAAACAAGCTGGCAACACTGCAGGTTGTGTGGGTGTCACTTTCCCTAGCTCAGTACATAAACAAACACAGTAACGGTGCTTCTTGAGAACACAAACAAATACCCTGCCTTGTCCTTCTGTGTTTTCTGCCCAAAACAAGCGAAAGCGAAAATGCCCGAGCTGTTTACACCCACAAACCAGGTCAATACTGCACGTGTGAAAAAGCTGCTCGGAGTATTCCTTCAGCTCTTTTAAGTGAATGATACGAATTACGTTATAAATTCCTTAAACAGTAATACTGTTAACTTAATGACACAGTAGTTATACAAGCTGAAAGCACTGTGACAGCCGTTTGGTGGAAGTAGCCCTGTTCATTTAATGAAGCGATGTGAAGCACTTACCTCCGTAGCCCTTATGGCAGGCGAAGATGACCCAGGCGACACCAAGAGCCCAAGAGAGACGATGTAGACAACCATACAGACCTTGCTGGAAGTAGCCCTGTTCATTTAATGAAGCGATCTGAAGCACTTACCTCCGTAGCCCTTATGGCAGGCGAAGATGACCCAGGCGACACCAAGAGCCCAAGAGAGACGATGTAGACAACCATACAGACCTTGCTGGAAGTAGCCCTGTTCATTTAATGAAGCGATCTGAAGTACTTACCTCCGTAGCCCTTATGGCAGGCGAAGATGACCCAGGCGACACCAAGAGCCCAAGAGAGACGATGCAGACAACCATACAGACCTTGCTGGAAGTAGCCCTGTTCATTTAATGAAGCGATCTGAAGTACTTACCTCCGTAGCCCTTATGGCAGGCGAAGATGACCCAGGCGACACCAAGAGCCCAAGAGAGACGATGTAGACAACCATACAGACCTTGCTGGAAGTAGCCTTGTTCATTTAATGAAGCGATGTGAAGCACTTACCTCCGTAGCCCTTATGGCAGGCGAAGATGACCCAGGCGACACCAAGAGCCCAAGAGAGACGATGTAGACAACCATACAGACCTTGCTGGAAGTAGCCCTGTTCATTTAATGAAGCGATCTGAAGCACTTACCTCCGTAGCCCTTATGGCAGGCGAAGATGACCCAGGCGACACCAAGAGCCCAAGAGAGACGATGTAGACAACCATACAGACCTTGCTGGAAGTAGCCCTGTTCATTTAATGAAGCGATCTGAAGCACTTACCTCCGTAGCCCTTATGGCAGGCGAAGATGACCCAGGCGACACCAAGAGCCCAAGAGAGACGATGTAGACAACCATACAGACCTTGCTGAAAGTAGCCTTGTTCATTTAATGAAGCGATCTGAAGCACTTACCTCCGTAGCCCTTATGGCAGGCGAAGATGACCCAGGCGACACCAAGAGCCCAAGAGAGACGATGTAGACAACCATACAGACCTTGCTGAAAGTAGCCTTGTTCATTTAATGAAGCGATCTGAAGCACTTACCTCCGTAGCCCTTATGGCAGGCGAAGATGACCCAGGCGACACCAAGAGCCCAAGAGAGACGATGTAGACAACCATACAGACCTTGCTGAAAGTAGCCTTGTTCATTTAATGAAGCGATCTGAAGCACTTACCTCCGTAGCCCTTATGGCAGGCGAAGATGACCCAGGCGACACCAAGAGCCCAAGAGAGACGATGTAGACAACCATACAGACCTTGCTGGAAGTAGCCCTGTTCATTTAATGAAGCGATCTGAAGCACTTACCTCCGTAGCCCTTATGGCAGGCGAAGATGACCCAGGCGACACCAAGAGCCCAAGAGAGACGATGTAGACAACCATACAGACCTTGCTGGAAGTAGCCCTGTTCATTTAATGAAGCGATCTGAAGCACTTACCTCCGTAGCCCTTATGGCAGGCGAAGATGACCCAGGCGACACCAAGAGCCCAAGAGAGACGATGTAGACAACCATACAGACCTTGCTGAAAGTAGCCTTGTTCATTTAATGAAGCGATCTGAAGCACTTACCTCCGTAGCCCTTATGGCAGGCGAAGATGACCCAGGCGACACCAAGAGCCCAAGAGAGACGATGTAGACAACCATACAGACCTTGCTGAAAGTAGCCTTGTTCATTTAATGAAGCGATCTGAAGCACTTACCTCCGTAGCCCTTATGGCAGGCGAAGATGACCCAGGCGACACCAAGAGCCCAAGAGAGACGATGTAGACAACCATACAGACCTTGCTGAAAGTAGCCTTGTTCATTTAATGAAGCGATCTGAAGCACTTACCTCCGTAGCCCTTATGGCAGGCGAAGATGACCCAGGCGACACCAAGAGCCCAAGAGAGACGATGTAGACAACCATACAGACCTTGCTGGAAGTAGCCCTGTTCATTTAATGAAGCGATCTGAAGCACTTACCTCCGTAGCCCTTATGGCAGGCGAAGATGACCCAGGCGACACCAAGAGCCCAAGAGAGACGATGTAGACAACCATACAGACCTTGCTGGAAGTAGCCTTGTTCATTTAATGAAGCGATCTGAAGCACTTACCTTCGTAGCCCTTATGGCAGGCGAAGATGACCCAGGCGACACCAAGAGCCCAAGAGAGACGATGTAGACAACCATACAGACCTTGCTGGAAGTAGCCCTGTTCATTTAATGAAGCGATCTGAAGCACTTACCTCCGTAGCCCTTATGGCAGGCGAAGATGACCCAGGCGACACCAAGAGCCCAAGAGAGACGATGTAGACAACCATACAGACCTTGCTGAAAGTAGCCTTGTTCATTTAATGAAGCGATCTGAAGCACTTACCTCCGTAGCCCTTATGGCAGGCGAAGATGACCCAGGCGACACCAAGAGCCCAAGAGAGACGATGTAGACAACCATACAGACCTTGCTGAAAGTAGCCTTGTTCATTTAATGAAGCGATCTGAAGCACTTACCTCCGTAGCCCTTATGGCAGGCGAAGATGACCCAGGCGACACCAAGAGCCCAAGAGAGACGATGTAGACAACCATACAGACCTTGCTGAAAGTAGCCTTGTTCATTTAATGAAGCGATCTGAAGCACTTACCTCCGTAGCCCTTATGGCAGGCGAAGATGACCCAGGCGACACCAAGAGCCCAAGAGAGACGATGTAGACAACTATACAGACCTTGCTGGAAGTAGCCCTGTTCATTTAATGAAGCGATCTGAAGCACTTACCTCCGTAGCCCTTATGGCAGGCGAAGATGACCCAGGCGACACCAAGAGCCCAAGAGAGACGATGTAGACAACCATACAGACCTTGCTGGAAGTAGCCTTGTTCATTTAATGAAGCGATCTGAAGCACTTACCTTCGTAGCCCTTATGGCAGGCGAAGATGACCCAGGCGACACCAAGAGCCCAAGAGAGACGATGTAGACAACCATACAGACCTTGCTGGAAGTAGCCCTGTTCATTTAATGAAGCGATCTGAAGCACTTACCTCCGTAGCCCTTATGGCAGGCGAAGATGACCCAGGCGACACCAAGAGCCCAAGAGAGACGATGTAGACAACCATACAGACCTTGCTCCAGAGGTCTGTAGGGGGCCCCTGGTACCATGAGACTGTAAGGTCCGAACATGACGCCTGCCAAAGTGAGTAGGCTCGCCGACCAGCCCACAAATACCTTCATCTGCAACAAAAGGATGATCCACACTATCTAATGTCATCCTCAACATCAGATCTAAACATAAATTGTTCTTGAAGGAGGCATTCATGCGACTACGAAAGAGGCTATGTTAGAAATAACTGACAAATTCCAAACAAATTAATTACATATCTTTTTATAAACCAGTAACAGTTGAGACAGAATATACCTATGGTTTGTCCCCAAAATATATTAAGCATATCACGAATTTGATTAATTTTCTGTTTATAATTGACTTTGTAGTTCCTCATTTTTCAATTGTTGGAAATATTGTTTGTTTATTAGTGCCATAATTGTTGACTATTATGTTTCGATCTAATGTATATAATTTTAAGGATTATTTTAAATATAACACAAAAATGCTAGGAAGTTAGATTGAGATCGCTTTCTTAATATTTTGGGGACTAGGGAAATATACGGAAGATGACGTCATGCGGATGAATACACACGCATAACTAAACAATGCGGCAAAGTCAATCACTCTCAGGAATCGTAATGTTAGACAATAGCAGCATATACAGGAATGAGTTTATTCCCTGGTAAATTCAGTCTTGTAAGTGAACTGGAAATATTCTAACACTGTTCTTGTCCATTATCATGCGCTATATACACGCTAGCCCGGCATCCCACCCACTTCTCTTACAAGCAGAACAAAGTTCACGCACGCCACTGACTGGATTAACCCCCGTGATTTCTGCAACTCTTTTAAAGCACGAGGGGTAATCTACTTACCCCATTGTGAAGTACACCACCTGGTATATACGCGGTGTCAAAAACCGACTGGAACAACAGGTCACGCGAAACAATCCCTGTGTGCCGCTTCTTGGCTGTAAGGCCTTCGTTTTGTGCCACTCGGGAACATTCGATTTTGAGAAGTTTCTTATTTCTGAGCGTTTGTCCTTGTATCAGGATGTTTATAAGGGGCCCAGTAGGACAGTTGGGAAGTTACGAATAGCTCAGTGGACAGTGCCGAATGCAGTAACAGTTCACTTGTGCTCGTGATTTAAAGACTGTCCTGTACACGTGATATTGGAGTCACACCTGCTCAGTGTGGTCTGTTACCTTGGACAGAGAGAACTCCGGCCTGTCATCCAGACGATAGAAGGTGTAGCCCAGGGCGAGGCCCACCAGATAGGACGAGAGCCGCATGTGTGTAGGGAGATAAACATAGATCGTGTAATCCTGAAGCATCGTATCACTGAAACAGAAAACAGAACGTGGATCTCCTGCATTCACACAACTTTCTCTACTCACTCTCCCAAGCTATTGCTAAAATATATTTTGGAATTATATACTCTTTTTATGTACACGAGAAGAAGAAAACGAACAGCGACTTGCCACTTATTTTCATACAAATCTTTTGACACATTTTTGAGAAAATTGAAAATTAAAAATAACAAATAAAAATAAAAATTAAAAATAACTAAACTTTTTTTCTTTCATCTAAAGGGTAGTATGGGGAGAGGAGATATCCTTTAAAATCTTCAGGTGACATCTACAAAGAATTATGAACTTATTTAAAGGAGTTTTAATTTTTGAGTTGTTGTTTACACACCATACACACACACTCTCACACTTACACCAACATTGCAGACTTACTGAAAGCCTGCTGACTGAACTCCCAGGAACTTGTAGAGGAAGATGATGACGAAGAGGACGGCGACTGAAGCACCAACAGCGAGGAGCAGCAATATCCTGCCCAGCCACCCAAATCGCCACATGGGGTACACGATGATGGGTGCCAAGATAAACATCTGCATGTCGGCGGCCAGGTACCACGTGTGTGGCATGCACTGCAACATTGTGTCAGGGAATGAGTCCTCACTTGTCTGCGATAACAAGACACCCCAGTAGAGCGTGACGTCATGCTCACTGCAGCGCCACAGTTCAAATACATCTTTAGACTATGTACATATGTGCTTCTCACATAGACCGGAACAACTACAAGTCGATGTATTTACTTACAACCAAACTTTATCACATGACACTATCCATGGAGTATTAATTACTACTTGTCCCAAACAAGAAACAGCAGCACTAATCAGAAAACTGTTGCTTTTGAGGGTTATGTTGGTCCCGTATCATTGTTGACAACATTGTCTATTTATAAGGATGATAATTATTGTTAAATATTATTTTTCAATTGTAATTATGTAATTAAGGGTTGTTTTGTATGTATTTCATGTCAGAAATGTCAAAAATCCAAATTAATACCGTTTTCTTTGCAAATTCGAGATTATAGCGAAATGCGTCATAAAATGACGTCACAAGTGAGCAATGATATTAAATTTTCTCTTGTCCGTCGTATTTGAAGAGAACAGACGTCTTTTCTACGTGCCGTTCAATTAAGTGATTGTTGAATAATAAGTTATTATTATTTTTTATTCTGATGAAGGCCATGGAGTGTAGAATGGCCGAAAGCTCAATGTTTCTAAATCTCACACGGCTGGTCTCTCATTATTTGTATTTATTTAACATGTGCCAAATATGATGCACAAATATACTTTCTAATTTATGTTTGTGTTATTTTTATGACTCCTTATAGATGATTTAATTTCCCTTCTTAATTTTTACACTAAATAAATCCAACATTATGCTCTTCAAGGGACTAAAAACTCCAAGTTAGCTACATTTTTTTTAAATTTGCACGTCTTGTTGGTTTTTTTAAGAAATTAAATATTATGGGGACGTTTCGCCACAAAACTATGTTTGGCTTCTTCAATGCGCGACTGCAATTAGTCACTCTCTACTCTGATTGGCCTTGTCCCGTCCCATTCGTAATCCTATTGGCTCCTTCTCCTCCAATAGGAAGTTGGCCTGCTAATACGGTCTTCCATATCGTGTTGGCAAGACGCGGTCCATAACGGAAACCAAAAAGTAATGGACCAAAGCCGTGGAAGTGCACATAATGGCTTGTCCCTTGTTGATCCAGCTGTAAAGCATTAGAATGGTCAGTTAGATGACAAGGATGCCTACCATGTCGTGCCCGTCGATGTAGTTGTTGACGTAGAGGATGTTGAGGGACCAGTGAAGTTGGCAGTGTTCTGAGTTGAGCACGATGTTCCTGTGCCACGTGGGTCCACTGCCTAGATGCACCAGGAGCGTGGCCCAGATGCCTATTACCACCGCATACGCCGGGGTCAACCTGCAACACACTTGCCGGGTCACTATACAACAAACACCTTATTGGGATACCCCAAAAACACCCCACTCCCCCCCCCCCCCACCCACTATGGCCTATTTAATCTGGACAACTTTTGAATAACTCGTAAACCGTAAGCGATGGACCAAATCTCACTCCACAAAAATGAGATCTCGCTAAAACACACAATTTATGTCCGAATAAATTTTTTCGTAGAGTGAACCATTTCGTAGATATTCCTTGTTATTTGTGTCAGTTTTGGAAAGCTTATACTTCTGTAAAGTGGAAGATCGTTATTCATTTCAAGCATTTTGGGGGCTGGCAAAGACCGAAGTAAGCGTCAAAACAGACAAATGTGGTGCTCTTTTTAAAACGGTTACATTAAGTAAATATATACAACAAACAAATTAGCCAAAAGCCAAAATTAAAGCAAAGTTATAAAACAGTTCAAGAAGGAATGAAATCTCGATACGAGAAGATTCACCTTTATTATTGCTAAAATATAAAAACTTTCTGTGCCACTTCTTCATCGTCCGCCAGGAGCGCTGCAGGTCTGATAAGGATCATATAACGTTGTACTTGAAACGCCCTACAGTTTATCGATCCGTTAACTAAAGCAGTTACCTGAGGTATCGCTGTATGAAGCCGCAGAAACACTTGAAGCTGCCTTGCTCCATGTCACGGAGCATGTTGTAACACCTGAGCATGCCGCCGACCACAAAGAACGTGTCCACGTTCAACATGTTGTTCTGTAAGGGCATCTTCCACACAGGTTCAGCCATCTGCACACACAAAACACATAACACGTTCAGGGACATTGCATCAACCGTAGATCCATCAGCTCGTTGTCCTAATCCCCTTGTACCTACTATTAGAAGTCACCCACGGCCATCAGTTCAGCCTATGTGCCGGGTACTCGACCCCTCAGCAGCTGCTGTGAGTGTGGAGTCCTCACGCCGACTTTCTAGGAACCATCCAGAATAACCAACGTCATATAACGAAACAAAAGTTTCCGTTTTTACATTGCAAAATGGTAATAAGTGCATTATTAATCAACACTTCACATGTGATGAGCCGTGCTACATTTAAAAATGTCAAGCTTTGGTCATATGGGACTCCATGCCATCTTCAGGAACTGAATAACAAATACACGGCTCATCAGCCGAGAAACCATGATTAATACCGCTCGCCGTGGAAGCTTGAAGTCTTTCAAGTGACTTACTTCACACTTCTCGAGATAGTGTTAGGTGTAACTGGTGATTGACATGTGCTGCCAACAGTAGCCGTGACAGGCACAGATTTAAAGTATCCCTTTGCCCCTCCACTTAGCGCCAATGTGCACGCCAGTCAGAACTAAATGGCGCGGATCAATAGAATATGTTGCAGACTCTACTCGCTTCCTTCAGCTTCTATGACTTGTTGTTGTTGTTAGTCAGGATAGTTCATTACGCATTGAACAGCAATAAGCATGAGTGAATTCGTAGTGTACCGACTGTTAGAAAACAGCTATTTGACGAATCCCACTCCTGACACCAATCAAAATCAATCCAGCTTTATTGTCTTCTAAAATTGTATCACAATTCTTGTCATTAACACAGTCTACAATCTTTCGTACTATCACAACTCACAACTTTTACTTCTCGTAACCCTGGCACAGTCCTTTCAGTGTCTTTCTTCACTTTCTCTATCTCTCATACACTTACAATCAGTCGATGCTCGTTGACTCTTCTTACGACGCAGTGACACACACACACAGCTGTCTCACACTCACTGACACTGACCGACTCATGTCTGTAACTCTGTCTTTCTGCTGTTGCCTCGCCTCCTTATATAGAGGAGGCGACGTCATACGGACCTCTCTCGATCTTCACAAACGAACCACGAACTCCTACCCGTTACATGGAAAATTTTTCGAAAATTTTAATTTTCTTGAAAATAGCTCTAACGATTTTGATTAAAATGTCATACGTTTAAGATATTTCTATGACAAATGAAATGTATATTTTGAATTTTCTGGCTATAACCTATGTAGTTCTGTTTACTCTGGATGAATTTTGCATAACTGGTAAACCGTTAGAGATAGACCAAATCTTACTGTACAAAAATGTATATCTTGCTAAAACACACAATTTATGTCTGTGTAAATTTTCTTGTAGGGTGAACCATTTCTGATATATTCCTTGTTATGTGTGTCAGTTTCGGAAAACTTAAAACTTTCGTGAAATGGAACACCGTTGTTCATTTTTTTATATGTTAAGTGTGCAAAGAGAAGGGAATCTCAAAGCTTTAAAACATTTAACTATCGCACAAAGAATATTGTATTCTAATATTCCCCTTGTACCTACAAGGAAATAAGCAATAAGATAATTTGTACAAATGTTTATCTCAACTAACACGAAGAAGATATAGGAATAAGAGTTTGTAAGAATGGTTAGTACAAGAGTAGAGAAAGTCGTGTGAGTGCAACACGGAAGAGGTATGTCAATGTTAGTAGCTGTGTTAAGGGTAATATTGTACTTTAAGTAGAATTTGTGTTAAGTTGAGTGTTAAATGAGTTTAAGATTGGTTCGCAAGTGTGTTGTCATGTTGGCTACCTGTAGAAGGTGTGTTTTATTGGTCCAAGGTTCCCGCGACATGCTGAACACCTTGTGTGTGGCGATGACCCACAGGATGGTCAGGAAGCGGATACCCTCCACACTGCTCAACGAGCCGGGAGTCGAACTGGTGTCCAGCAACCTCTTCATGTTGCGGAACAGCGAGAACGACACGAGAACGTGATCTGCGGAAACAGAACAAGACTTCATTATTACAAAGAGAAAACTCTGCAGCAAACGGACACAATTATCTCTTTGGGAAGACAATAAAATGGCGTAACGAGGGTTACTTTTACATGACTTTCTCTACCCACTATCGTACATTTTATCTTCTTCATTGGGCGCTGCACTCGGGGCGAGCCTTGGCCTGCGGTACTAGACATGTTCCTGAATCCTCAGAACCCCTCCAAACCATCCAACCATCTAGTTCCAGGCTGCCCATCTCAACTTCTCTATAGCCATGTTTGACAAACTCAAAAATAACCAAAGAATACGGTAATCGCCAGACACCAGATAATTATGTGAAAAAGTAAGGTTATGCCTGATTGTCCCGCAGGAAAACATTACCTCAAATCTTACATTTCCACGTAATTACAGATATTTTATTTGCTACTTTTAAAGCTCTGAATATTGTATTTCAACGGACTATGCCATGAGATGAAGACCTGAATTGCAATCGGATTCTTGTTTTAAACGCCGTTCAAAATTCCAACACCGGAAGTAGACATTTGGCGCGATCTACACAGCTGACGCCATGTTGCCAGTTCTACCACAATTAAGAAACCAACAAATCGTGGTTTTAAAGTTAATTTATACAAAACCCTTGTCTATGAATATAGCCATAAATCAGAAATCTCTGATCAATAATAATTCAGCTAGATGATAAATTTTTTTGATAAAAATATTTTTTTCTAGAAAACTATAAACTTTTCAGCTTTTTGGTACTACACTTCCTTATTATTCACAACAAGAGAAATTCGCTGTTAAAGCCTGGCGGATTATTTCACTTCCATCGTGTAGAATAATTTTTCGATTATCAAATTTATCAATTACTTTTACGAGTTTTAATACTAAAATTACATAAAACGACGTATGTAAAGAGTTACTAACAAGTTTCTCCGCACCGTGCCGCGCAACATAACTTGGTATCCTGCATTGCCTTTCATGAATTACACAGTTGAATCGATCAGATCCTTTATTTGTAACCCTACGCTCGCTGCTGCCACCGGAATTCCCGTCTCTAGGTCACGTGACAGCTGCGGAGCGACTTTCCGATAACAGTATATAATCGTTTCATTACTCGTATATTAGAACATGTAG
Organism: Tenodera sinensis; assembly: GCA_030765045.1. Classification (NCBI taxonomy): domain Eukaryota; kingdom Metazoa; phylum Arthropoda; class Insecta; order Mantodea; family Mantidae; genus Tenodera; species Tenodera sinensis. The sequence continues at coordinate 5,352,208 of CM060969.1, forward strand.
GTACGTACTTGATTTGACCTTTACGTCCTTGGGTCCAAGGAGTTTCAACTTGAGGTCGTAAAGAGTGCCAGCGGCCAATAGAAGGACTATCACGAGTATCACGACCCTGAAACAAACAAACATGCAAACACTTGTACATTTGCAAACCTCACTGATTTAAGTGCCAAAAGGCTCAATTCCTTTAAAAACTTGTAACATTAATTTTTACTTTCTCTACTGGCAAGTAGAGGAAGTATTGTATTCCACTCAAAAATTCTATTTCGACATTTCACCGGAAATATGTATCTTGAGACCCCTGGAAAAAAAAGCATTTTTAGAAAAAGGTCCGTGTGTGTGTGTGTGTGTGTGTGTCTGTAGACAGCATAACTCAAAAACCAAAAGTCGGTTAAAAACCAAAGCTGATATTTAAGTTTAATGTCTTCCAATGATGTAACACAGACATTTTGAACAAAATAGCCCCACCCTAAACCTTTCAATCCTGAATTATTATTAAGGGTAAAAATATCAAATTACGATGGAACCTATTAGATAATGGATAAACGAAGTGTGATAAATAGGTTTTAATGATTTTCCCTCATAGATTAACTTTTTAGGGGCTGTTGCCAAATGGCAACATTGGGCAATGATGACAACGTTTCTACATTTAATGGAAAATGTTTTATTGAACTTTTTTCATATTAAAAAATAGTTTTAGCATAATATAAACATATTTTAGGGTACCAGCTGTTTAGAAACTCAAAAATTAACACTATTTGGAAAAGTAGTTAACAGTATTACTGGATTTTGGCTACCATATTATTTGTGATGCCAAATATAGAAACAGTTTTTGTCTTTGGTCAAACAAAACATAGTGTCACATTTTGAGCAAGCTGTTCTGGAGAATCCACTTGGACAGTTCTTGCATCTTCCCTTTTTTTCTGATGGAATTGGCCAATGACCCGTAGCATCATAGTGGACATCATCAACAGGCCTTACAGTAACTACACGTTTCTTCCTTTCTGCTGCAGTTTCTTCACCACTTGGCCTTCCTCGCTTCCTTCCTGTTTCTTTTCCTACAGAGACAAGACCGTAAGCAATTTTGGTCTGAAAATCCAAAGGGTTTTCTCTGGTTTTTCCCCCTTTTGGGTCATGTGTCTTTTGTAAAGAAGCCAAGAGTTAACAGCCACATTGAGACACCAGTATACAATTCTGTTGTACAATTTTTTGGAATGAAAATCAATTGTACATAGCATATTTGCTAGATCTACACCACTTATGGTGTACTACTACCGCTATGCGATGAATTCTTCCCCATTCCTATGAATTTCCAAATTACTTGAAATTCTAGTTCCTGATTGCTGGGATGGCTTTCATACTCATCTTCATCAGAACAAGAAAATCCGCTAAATTCCGATAGTTCCCCATCAGGTAGCAAAATCAACTCCACTATCTCTTCATCAGAAAGGGATTTGTTGTGTTATATTAAATAATCCTAGAAATAAAATAAAACTCTGCGGAAACATGCTTGTCACATGGTTAAATGTTAGGTTATGTAGCTCAGCACTTCACAGGAAGCTCCTGTTGTAGCCAATTGGCAACACCCTATTTTAAACTCCACTAGTTATTTATTATAGATGATTAGGAGCTTATTATATCAATATGACTTAACTTTAGAGCTTGTATTGTGATAAAAACCGCTAATTACAATTGCAGATGCAATTACATTCACACTAAAGGCGATACACATAGCAGCTGTTACACTATCTATGGTTTTGCATGAGCAACTATGTAAATCACAAGAGGTGGGTGGCACCCTGTTTACTGGTTTCTACTGCGATCTGCAGGTGTATTCATCAACTAAATGCATTGACGCCAAATGACAACTGCAGGAGAATGTTCTAAGATGGGAACTGTCTACATTAGACCATGTTTAATATCATGTTGCCATTTGGCTACGATAGGACTGGAACGGCTAAACTACCTTTTACATGGAAAATTTTTCGAAAATTTTGATTTTCTTGAAAATGGCTCTAACGATTTTGATTAAAATGTCATATGTTTGAGATATTTTTATGACAAATGAAATGTGTATCTTGAATTTTCTGGCTATAGCCCGTGTACTCCTGTTTACTGTGGATGACATTTCAATAACTCGTAAACCGTAAGAGATAGACAAAATCTTACTATACAAAAAATGTAGATCTTCCTAAAACACACAATTTATACCTGAATAAATTGTTTTGTAGAGTGAGCCATTTCGGAGATATTCCTTGTTATTTTTGCCTGTTTCGGAAAACAAAACGTTCGTGAAATTAAATATCATTGTTCATTTTCTGTATATGCGGAATGTCAAAGGTTTAAAAGATTAGGCTTTCGCTCAAAGAATATTCCCCTTGTACCTACAAGGAAATAAGCAATAAGATAATTTTTACAAATGTTTATCTCAACTAACACGAAGAAGATATAGGAATAAGAGTTTGTAAGAATGGTTAGTACAAGAGTAGAGAAAGTCATGTGAGTCTTGCAACACGTCAGATGTTTTATTTCTATGCCTGCAAAGTCAATTTACTTTAATGGAATGGCTGATGAAAATGAATATTCGCAAAATGTAATTAATTTCCTCTTAAATCTATTCTCAAAATCCACTACGTCATTCTTTGTTCCAACTTTGGTATTTTAGCACTTTTCAATTTTTAGTTACGCTGCCCACACATACACACGTACACTCACACAGTAATAATTGGTGCTATCTTTCTCAATATATAAGCTTACTATGTTGAAGTCAAATCTGTTTTATATACTTGGTTCTTTGAATATGACATTCAGCCCAGGATCTTAGTCTGTAATATCTTCTCAACATAATTATTTATACACACGTTTCAAACTTCTCAGTGTGTATCAATCACGTTATAACTAATACCAAACATTCATGTTCCTGCAACACCAGCTCTTGGCTATGCTATTGTTTCCTTCCGTTCATTGTTTCCCTTATCAACATACGTCTCTCTTGTGTTTCAGTATATCAGTGCACTTAGAAGGCGTACATCTATATTGTGTAAAACTTTTACTTTGATACGTTAAATAGTTTTTGAGATAATAGTTCTTGAGTTAAGAATATTTAACATTGACGGGATGGGACCAAGCGACCTCTAGCAATGAATTAGGAAATCTCTCTCCAGTCGGTAATGCAGCTCACGCTATCTGGTGAAGCGCTCGTGAACTACGAGACGCAGGTAGGTAAACTTTTAATAATGGAAACAGTTCCCACTGCTAAATGACTGTCTCTTTGTAAATTACGATTCAAATTGAGTTCTTCTCGTATAAGCAACTTTTAACCAGCTACCATTATACAACAATATGAATCAATCTCAGGCTAATTGCACTCTATAATGGTACAACTCGTTAAAATACCTTGCAATTGTTGTAAAACCATTGTTTCAACTACCCACTTCATTTAATACTGCATTTGAAACACACTTGTACAACATTCATAACATCATAACGTTCTTTGTAAAACATGGTTCGAGGTTATGTACGACTGCAATTTCATAAGAACTCAGAAACGGTTCTCCGAATTGGTCCACTCCACAAAGTACATCCATTAGTGATCAGAGGAGACAAAGTGCTGCCAGAGACATTGTGCAAGATCGTGTTATGGCTGTGCAGTTGGGATGGAGCTCGAGTTTGTATTGCAGCAAGACAATGCTGGAATCCATACAGCTTCTACCACAGAATCTCCAGATACAGACAAGGAACTCGCCTGCTACGAGTGCAGACCTCAATCCCATTGAGCATTTCTGGGATATGCTGCAACACAACGTGCTACAACTCCTCAGACTCTTCAAGAGCTTCTAGATGTCCTCACTCTAGAATGGGGCAGCATCCCACAAAGAGACGTATGCCTCAAAGTTGTGCAGCAGTAATACATGTGCGTGGCGGCCATACAAGATACTGAAATGTTTTCTTTCGTTGTTGTGAAAGGGTTGTCCATTGTTGTTTTCTACATAATTTCAATACGTAAGTTCCTCCACCACTTTAGTCTTAGCTGCTGACTTTAACAAAAGGAAAGAAGACTTACAGCATGCCAAAGTCTCGAGGTTGTAGACGCAAGGGGCCCTCCACTTGACAGTTGTTGGGGTCCACGGTGATGTTGACTCTAAGGTCAATGTGCAGGTTGTCAGAGAGTGACCTCAGGGCCGTCTGTACATCCTGGGCAGTGCAAGTTGAGGGCACACACACCGCCCACTCGAACAGCGCGAAGTATGGCAAGAAGTTCCCCTGAAACGAGACAGTACATGTATCAGCTGGGAGCGGAGGAACTCGTCGCACCTCCACCTAAAGTGGATGTTTTGTGTTTACCACGCCTGGCAGGAAAGAACCGCAGTCAGGCTGCGCAGAGCTGCGAGCTTGATGACTCCATCACACCACTTCACTCTCGCAGAGCGCTCTGGTGTGTGTTGTGAGTTTAACTGACCAGACGTGTGTAAGTACATACCTGCCTGTTCCTGGTGATCTTCAGGGGGCGCCTGCCCGCCGTCATGACAACCAACTGACCCTCCAGAGCGCTCTGGTGTGTGTTGTGAGTTTAACTGACTAGACATGTGTAAGTACATACCTGCCTGTTCCTGGTGATCTCCAGGGAGCGCCTGCCCGCCGTCATGACATCCAACAGACCCTCCAGAGCACTCTGGTGTGTGCTGGTCTCCAACTGCAGGTGAGCCAGGCAGTACTGTCCCTGGAACACTTGCTCTGCTCTGACCGCCACACACTCGTCGAAACTGCCCAGGTCGCGGATGTTCCCCTGCAAGATGCCCTCGGGGATCTTCGATGTCGCGTCCACCACTGCACATTCACATTACTTTCTAATAAAGCCTTACCTATTCTTCTATCTACTTCTTACTTTCTCTAGTACGTATAGTCCCTACTGAGGTGGACAGACGCAGCGGTCGGGCGGTAGTGCTTGACCCACATGGGCTGTTACTACGTATAGTAAGTAGGGGAAACATTGTATACGACCAAAAATTTCAATGTCTAGATTTCACCGGAAATATGTTTTGAGGCCCCCTGAATCAAAAAAAAAAAAGAAGAAGAAGAAAAAAGCAGTTTTAGAAACAGGTCCGTGTGTCTATGTGTCAGTCTGTCAGTCTGTGGACAGCATAACTCAAAAACGAAAAGTCGGTTAAAAACCAAAGTTGGTATTTAAGTTTAATGTCTTTCAAGGATACGACACGAAGGTTTTCAAGAAAATAGCCCCACCCTAAACTACCCTTTACATGGAACATTTTTCGAAATTTTTTATTTTCTCGAAAATAGCTCAAACGATTTTGATTAAAATGCCATATGTTCGAGATATTTTTATGACAAATGAAATGTATATTTTGAATTTTCTGGCTATAGCTCTTGTAGTCGTATTTACCCTGGACGACTTTTACATAACTGGTAAACCGTTAGAGATAGACCAAATCATACTATACAAAAAATGTAGATCATGCTAAAATACACAATTTATGTCTCAATAAATTTTCTTGTAGAGTGAACCATTTCGGAAATATTCCTTATGTGTGTGTTTCGGAAAACTTGAAACTTTCGTGAAATGGAACATCGTTGTTCATTTTTTTATATGTTAAGTGTGCAAAGAGAACGGAATCTCAAATTTTAAAATATTTGACTATCGCACAAAGCCTACTGTATTCTAATATTCCCCTTGTACCTACAAGGAAATAAGTAATAAGATAATTTGTACAAATGTTTATCTCAACTAACACGAAGAAGATATAGGAATAAGAGTTTGTTAGAACGGTTAGTACAAGAGTAGAGAAAGTCATGTGAGTGCAATACATCAGATTTTTTATTCATAAATTCCATATCAAATATGTCTTGCGCTAAAACCAGTTGGTCATGTGCAAATTGTAGTGTCAGTGGAAATATGTTACTTATTGGAATACACCATTAATAAAGTGGGGGGGGGGCACATGTTGGAAGTTTGCAATCAGATATTATTAATTCATTATTTTATTGTCAAAATTTATATTTGTTGCAGATAACCGTATTTATTTGTGCTAAATAACAATTGTTCTTAATTAAAATAATATTTTAATAGTCAGTAATTGATTGCACATTAAGTTCACTAAATTCCAAGGGGGGCCGCGACTTCCCTTGCCCCCCGTTCGCGACGCCCATGGGCCCCAGCACAGAAGAATGAAGTCCGCTATGTAACACGCCATAAAGGCGACTTTGAAAAACGCCGTGCTACGCAATTGTTCTAGAAGCTTCGAGAAAAGGTGCCGGGAATTGTCGATGATAACCGAACTGGCACGAGGGCAGTTTATGTGATTGTGTAGTAAAATGGTCGTGAATTGTGACTTAGTCAAGTGTTTTGTGTAAATGATTGCAAACGCAGTAACAATTACTGTAAAATGAAAATTGTAATTTTTTTTTTTTTTCATTTATACGTCACCTTAAATTTCAATGATCTTTTACGTTTCGAACATATTGTCTATATTGGCAATGATGTTATAAGTCGTGAGGTAAAACATGAAGAACCCTTGCACATAGGGGAAGCGGCCTTCCTTCCCCTCCCCCTCTCTGCAGCGACTGAGAGGGGGGAAGGCGGGCGAGCTTGCCCCGAATGAGTAAACATTACTGCAACAGCGTGTAGCTGAAACAACTGCACTTCACATGAAAGTAATTGTTGGCACATAGCCATGGTTACAGCCAAGTCACTTTGTTCGTTATAATGCTAATTGTTATTTATAATGCAATTAACAAGATATACTAAAGCTGTGCTAGCGAACTTCACTCTATCGTGGACGGAAACGTTATGACTTCTGCGCATATTGACTGCGCAACTTCCCCCACCATCAGCCTTTCAGGTGAAGAGTTGCTACTGCGCATCTAGGGGAATTGCTCTTGTCTTGCCTCACGGACTATAACTCGTATACAGCGTTTACTGTGAGAAGGATAGGCAACAGTTTTGGCTAGAGAAACGTTCCTACTCCCCGCCGAGAATCGAACCCGGGACTCCCGCCCATCAACTATTTCTTAATAGAAATAAACTTTCTTTATTGTACGTTTACACATTCGTTGCAGTTATAAGAAAGATGCACTTGCCTAAAGCGATAGCCACATATACATATAAAGAACACGTCGCTATGTGACGACTTTGAAATTTCGTCCTCTTTGCGTAGTAACAAATAAAAAACACACGGGATAAATATTTGCAGAAATTATCCTTGTAGGTACAAGGGGAATACTAGAATACAGTAGGCTTTGAGCGATAGTCAAATCTTTTAAAGCTTTGAGATTCTGTTTTCTTTGCACGGTTAACATATTAAAAAATGAATGACAATCTTCCATTTGAAGAAAGTGCTCTGTGAGAGAGAGGGGGGGAGGGGTGGGAGAGAGTGAATGTCAGTCTGTGGACTACCGCCCGACCGCTGCGTCTGTCCACCTTGAAGATGAGGTAGATACTCACTTGAAACAGCCCACAGAGTCAGATTTTGGAGCTCCTTGAGGAAGAGTGCTGTGTGGTTCCTGCAGAGACTGTTATCAGGAACTATATCTTCCAAATGGTCCAGCAGCCACTGCAGCCCTCTGTCCTCCACTTCAACATCACTCTTGGATCGTTCAGATTGGCTACTGTCTTGTCGAGGATTGTGAACGAATGTTTCCTGTGACAGTACGTTGTTTTGGGAATCCTTTATCCGCTCCTTCAGGATGTCCTGAGCTCTGCTCAAGCTTGAACCGCCAGGATGGTCTACAACGGTCCAGGAAGTGTAAGATGTATCAGTTATTCTCCTTTCTTCGTCATCTCTCTGAGCGCCTCTCAACAAAATCTTCATTGCACCGTCTGGTAGTTGTTTGAACATCCATTTCGTGTTGTTCGTGTCTTCCAATGTTGATCCATAACTGTAAATAACATCATCTTCTGCAGTCGAAAAATTACTGGAGCTGTTGTTTAAGTCCAAACGTGTTACTTGACCAGATATGAACCACTGAGTGCTGTTCATTGGACCAGAACCTTCCAAAAGTGTGCCCCGTGTTGACTTCACATGATTAATTACTGATATATTAGCAGTTGTTTGGGCCCGAAGAGGGACCGCTGAGCAGACAACCAGCACCACCAGGAGGGTCCTCATCCTCTGGCTACCATAGGGTCACTGAGGTGAGCTCACACATGCCATGCCAGGTGACGTAACTCACCCACATGATCATGATGATAAAATACCTGTAATTAGCCTGAAAACGGTCAAGAAGAATGAAAGTCCCGCAACTCATGGGAACTGGGTGAATTGTTGGAAAATGCATTCTCTCTTGCAAAACAAGTGACTGACTCTCTGCCTTTACTTTCTCGTAACTTCCATCGAGGTGAAGAAGTTGGTAAAGCGGTCACAAGAACTACCAAACACACAATTTATCTAAATAGAAAAAACGTTTAATTTTATAAGTTTATAGCGGTATACCTGTATGTTTATATACATACGTATATATAAACATTCTATTTCACCGGAAATATGTTTAGAGACCCCCTGAATACAAAAGAAAAAGCATTTTTAGAATAAACTCTGTCTGTGTGTGTGTGAGAGAGAGAGAGGACAGATAGAGAGAGAGAGAGAGAGAGAGAGAGAGAGAGTGAATGTCACTGTGTGGACACCATGAATCAAACACGAAAAAGTCGGTTAAAAACCAAAATTAGCATTTAACTTGAATATCTTTCAAGCATACGACACGAAGATTTTGAAGAAAATAGCCCCACCCTAAACTACCCTTTACATGGAAAATTTTTCGAAAGTTTTGATTTTGTCAAAGATGCCTCTAACGATTTTGATTAAAATGCCCTATATTTAAGATATTATTACGACAATGAAATGTATATTTTAAATTTTCTATACATAGTAATGTTTACTTCGGATGAGTCTCTAATAACTGGTAAACCTTAAGAGATAGACAAAATCGTACTGTATCAACAAAAACGCAGATCTTGCTAAAACACACAAGATATGTCTAAAAGCATTTTTCTGTGGAGAGAACCATTTCAGAGATATTCCTTGTTGTTTGAGTCAGTTTTCTCAAATGGAAGGTCGTTATTCATTCTTTATCTCTTGGCCGTGCAACGGGCGGCGCCGTAGCCGGAAGGTTAGGGCGTTCGCCTACCACCTAAACGGCCCAGGTTCAACTCCAGGGACCCCGTATGGTATTCGTGATGGACGCAAAGGCGTCAGAGCGGGTTTTCTCCGGGTTCTCCGGTTTCCCCGCCACTCATTCCACCAACTGCTACATCATCAGCCACATTTCATATCATCCTCTTCCTCACTCTCATACTTGCAGGTGTTCACTCTGTCTGGTACATAGGTTCCTGTGTTCCCTGACAGACGTCTGACTCTAGGCACTGTCTTGTAAGTCCTAGGGGGTGTAAGTCCTACATTTCATATCATCCTCTTCCTCACTCTCATACTTACAGGTGTTCACTGTGTCTGGTACATAGGTTCCTGTGTTCCCTGACAGACGTCTGACTCTAGACACTGTCTTGTAAGTCCTAGGGAGTGTAAGTCCTACATTTCATATCATCCTCTTCCTCACTCTCATACTTGCAGGTGTTCACTCTGTCTGGTACATAGGTTCCTGTGTTCCCTGACAGACGTCTGACTCTAGACACTGTCTTGTAAGTCCTAGGGGGTGTAAGTCCTACATTTCATATCATCCTCTTCCTCACTCTCATACTTGCAGGTGTCCACTGTGTCTGGTACATAGGTTCCTGTGTTCCCTGACAGACGTCTGACTCTAGACACTGTCTTGTAAGTCCTAGGGAGTGTAAGTCCTACATTTCATATCATCCTCTTCCTCACTCCCATACTTGCAGGTGTTCACTGTGTCTGGTACATAGGTTCCTGTGTTCCCTGACAGACGTCTGACTCTAGACACTGTCTTGTAAGTCCTAGGGGGTGTAAGTCCTACATTTCATATCATCCTCTTCCTCACTCTCATACTTGCAGGTGTCCACTGTGTCTGGTACATAGGTTCCTGTGTTCCCTGACAGACGTCTGACTCTAGACACTGTCTTGTAAGTCCTAGGGAGTGTAAGTCCTACATTTCATATCATCCTCTTCCTCACTCCCATACTTGCAGGTGTTCACTGTGTCTGGTACATAGGTTCCTGTGTTCCCTGACAGACGTCTGACTCTAGACACTGTCTTGTAAGTCCTAGGGAGTGTAAGTCCTACATTTCATATCCTCTTCCTCACTCCCATACTTGCAGGTGTTCACTCTGTCTGGTACATAGGTTCCTGTGTTCCCTGACAGACGTCTGACTCTAGACACTGTCTTGTAACTCCTAGGGAGTGTAAGTCCTACATTTCATATCATCCTCTTCCTCACTCTCATACTTGCAGGTGTTCACTCTGTCTGGTACATAGGGTCCTGTGTTCCCTGACAGACGTCTGACTCTAGACACTGTCTTGTAAGTCCTAGGGGGTGTAAGTCCTACATTTCATACCATCCTCTTCCTCACTCTCATACTTGCAGGTGTTCACTCTGTCTGGTACATAGGTTCCTGTGTTCCCTGACAGACGTCTGACTCTAGACACTGTCTTGTAAGTCCTAGGGGGTGTAAGTCCTACATTTCATATCATCCTCTTCCTCACTCTCATACTTGCAGGTGTTCACTCTGTCTGGTACATAGGTTCCTGTCTTCCCTGACAGACGTCTGACTCTAGACACTGTCTTGTAAGTCCTAGGGAGTGTAAGTCCTACATTTCATATCATCCTCTTCCTCACTCTCATACTTGCAAGTGTTCACTCTGTCTGGTACATAGGTTCCTGTGTTCCCTGACAGACGTCTGACTCTAGACACTGTCTTGTAAGTCCTAGGGGGTGTAAGTCCTACATTTCATATCATCCTCTTCCTCACTCTCATACTTGCAGGTGTTCACTCTGTCTGGTACATAGGTTCCTGTGTTCCCTGACAGACGTCTGACTCTAGACACTGTCTTGTAAGTCCTAGGGAGTGTAAGTCCTACATTTCATATCATCCTCTTCCTCACTCTCATACTTGCAGGTGTTCACTCTGTCTGGTACATAGGTTCCTGTGTTCCCTGACAGACGTCTGACCCTAGACACTGTCTTGTAAGTCCTAGGGGGTGTAAGTCCTACATTTCATATCATCCTGTTCCTCACTCTCATACTTGCAGGTGTTCACTGTGTCTGGTACATAGGTTCCTGTGTTCCCTGACAGACGTCTGACTCTAGACACTGTCTTGTAAGTCCTAGGGGGTGTAAGTCCTACATTTCATATCATCCTCTTCCTCACTCTCATACTTGCAGGTGTTCACTCTGTCTGGTACATAGGTTCCTGTGTTCCCTGACAGACGTCTGACTCTAGACACTGTCTTGTAAGTCCTACATAAGGGGAGGGTAATTTGAAGAAGTTATTGTAGTTTTTCTTATTTCTTTTTCAAAAGTCAAAATCCGTACAATTGTAACTCCGTTATCATACACACGTACCATGTCACTGGTTATTTTACGTGTACCCTCCCCATCCTTTGATTAAACTGACATCTAGTTTCAATGGGTGGCCAGTGCAGTATGTCTAGCCTTTAACAATCAAGTCTATTCGAATTAATTCCTTCAAGGTGACAGGAATACCTAAATCAGTTCAGGAATTAGAAGAAAAGTGGTATATGTGTGGTAGCCACAATATTTAATGGCGGCTGAAATGGCTATTACTAGTAGTATATTATGCAACGAGACTATAACGATAGTAATTAAGACGAGCAAAACGAGTTTCACTCATTTTTATGAGTTTATCAAAAGTTTTGTCACGTTGCAATCCTACTCAGGTACTGCGCATGTCAGAACTGATTGTGGATCGTGTTGGAACAACAGTTGACTCATCTCTGTTACATTTTCACTGTTGCTTAGTGTTAGTAGCTCCGGTCAGGAGTATGGGGGCGAGGCCCCCATGTTTTAAACACAACTCAGTGAACTTAGAGCATCTATCTTCTGTAGTCTGATAATATCTTAAATACTTTCACAGATACTGGCTCATGAATGACATTCATTGACGGTACAGCACCACTGCCACTGACCTCTAGCAATGAATCAGGAAACCACTCTCCAGTCGGTAATGCAGCTCACGCTACCCGCGAACTACGAGACGTGGGTTCGTAAACGTTTAATAATGGAAACAGTTCCCACAACTGAATGCTTCTTTGTAGATAAGTTACATTATACAACAATAGGAGTCAGTCTAAGTACTTAATAGTGAAACGAAAATTGCACTCTACGCTGGTATAATTAGGTAAAATCCATTTAAAATTTAAACTCATTGTTTCGAATACAGTTACTGTTTCCATGGCAAATTCAAGTCGATTTGAGTTCTTATTCCGGATTGAACAGCGCATAGAAACGCTTATTCATATCGAAATGGCTTACAGGATCCGACCCGCTTATCTAGTGCTATCAATAGGAATTGTACTGCATAGAAATATCAACCGGATTGAAATCAATTTGAATCCGCCAAAAATGCTAACTTCTGCTTTATTTATACCGCGCCCCACGCTCTTCATTTTATTTTCCTAGTGGAAGTGGTGTACTAAAACAAAACAAGTCATTTTATTGTTTCTGTAATCTCACTTAACCTCAAAAACTTGTTAAAATACGCAGATATACTTTTACAGGTTTTCTAACATAAGCCAAGTGACCAACCTGAAAGCTTGGAATATTTGTGCTTGAGCCTTGCATATCTAATTCTATCTCATAGCCAGATTCAGTTCAACATGGAAACGTGGAAATAGGAATGGACTGAAATCGAGTTCAATTCCGCATGGAAACTAGTAAGTATTTTAAGCAGATTTGTACAAAATGCAGAATGTGATAGTTAGTTGTAAGACATGCTTTAAAGAAACATCTACTCAAATAAAAGATTATTCTTGTATCCTGTCTTGCCAGAGAGGCATTGGCGTCGCGAAGGGGGAACCGTGGCACACCTTGGAAATAAATAAATTGAACCCTACCGGCAACTCCGCTGCAAAGACCGGAAAGAGAGAGATAAATGAATGAAATGAAGGGAATTGATTTGGGAAATGTCATTTGAGTGAGCTGGAAAACCCCAAGGCCAGGGATCGAACTCGTTTTTGAAAAGTATTAAATATTGCAAAATAGAAACAAATAACAAAGAATATCTCTCAAATAGTTCACTAACTAAAGCAAAAAGCTATTTGACAAATCGTCTGCTTTAACAAGATCTACATCTAGGCTATAGCCAGAAAATTCAAGATATACATTTCATTTGCCATAGAAATGTCTCAAACATATAGCCTTTTAATCAAAATGGTTAGTCATTTTTCGAGAGAATCAACATTTTCGAAAAACTTTCCATGTAAAGATTAGTTTAGGGTGGAGCAATTTCCTTCAAAATCTTCGTACTGCATCCTTAAAAGGCATTAAACTTAAATAGGAACCAACTTTGGTACTTGCTAGTGGAGAATGTAAGAAGTGTCGCTCATCTCTGACCAAGCAGTCCCAGCCCTAGCAGTGCGTGGTAGACACATCACTAACTACCAACTTCATCACGTGATAGTTGCTAAAGCGCGGTCAGCCATGAAATCATATGGTACTATGGTTATAGTTTTCGTAAGTTTATAAGTAAAAAGCGTAGGGGAGGGGAAGAGCATTAAGGATTTGTATTAATACTGAGTAGTCCTTGTGTTCACTTGCTTACCGTAACAATTTAAATTATTTATTTGATAATATCATCCATTTTCAAAAGGGCCAGATTATATGAAAAAAGGCACCAGATTTTCGCCACGGCGCTAACTGCATAAACCTGCCAACAGATACATTGAAAAAGCACCAGATCTGGTGCCAAAAGCAGTAAATTGGCAACCCTGATGGAGCAGCGCAACACCAGGACCTTCTAGATTATTTAGGAGGTCCTGGCAACACGGAGAAGTTTCAGTAGCTCTCCCACAGATGTCTCCACAGTCAAGGTGTGTGAGAATGGGGGTTAAGTGACGGCCGATATATGTATGCCAGGACTGAATGGAGGAATATTTTCATTCAAGTGTCGGTCGCGTTCTTATCTTTCACATCCTTGGTTCGATCTCTGGAATGTGTGCGAGGTTAACCAGCCCTGTTGACCTCAATATTCCTGGAAAGTAAACACTGATTGTCGGGAAATGGTACTTCCGGTTGTTGTGTGTGTTTCATCACATCACTGTAACTTGACCTCTTACTAAGGAGCTGCCCAGGCGGTACCGCATCCGAGAGGTCGTGGCTTTGACCCTCAAGACCGACCCATGGCGGGGAAGTTCCCAGGTCACTAGCCCAATGTTGAGAAGCTTCATTACAGCCCCTGAATTTCACCCCTCTCCTCACTTACATGGGCGTCGCGAGGGGGGAGGGGGCCTCTTTGGAAATTAATGAACTTTGTGTGCAATCAATTACTGACTACTAGACTATTATTTTAATTTTAATATAAACAAAAATTTTTATTTAGCACAAATTAATACGGTTATCCGCAACAGATGCTAGAGCCTTTGACAACAAAATAATGCATTAATATTGTTTAATTGCAGAGTTGCAATATGTGCCCCAGTGATAGAAAAAGTCTGCCGACGCGCATGCGCATTTAACTTTATCCAGTTGGTTTTTTACGTGTGCCAGCGCCGCCTGGCAGCGAGTAACTCGTCCCCAGGAACGAGGTGGTCTATTTGTGGGACGATCTTACAAACTTGACGGGTTCTACTAGCCTGCACCTCAATCTGCAACTGGTATGGACCCTACCCTCTGCTGTGTTGTACCTCCTAGATGTTTCATTACGTGTCTGAGGGAGTAAGTCGTCCCCAGGAACGAGGCGGTCTATTTGTGGGACGACCTTACAAACTTGACGGGTTCTACTAGCGGGCGCCTCAATCTGCAACTGGTATGGACCCTACCCTCTGCTGTGTTGTACCTCCTAGATCTATCATTACGTATCTGAGGGAGTAACTCGTCCCCAGGAACGAGGCGGTCTATTTGTGGGACGACCTTACAAACTTGACGGGTTCTACTAGCCGGTGCCTCAATCTGCAACTGGTATGGACCCTACCCTCTGCTCTGTTGTACCTCCTGATCTGTCATTACGTATCTGAGGGAGTAAGTCGTCCCCAGGAACGAGGCGGTCTATTTGTGGGACGACCTTACAAACTTGACGGGTTCTACTAGCCGGTGCCTCAATCTGCAACTGGTATGGACCCTACCCTCTGCTCTGTTGTACCTCCTGATCTGTCATTACGTATCTGAGGGAGTAAGTCGTCCCCAGGAACGAGGCGGTCTATTTGTGGGACGACCTTACAAACTTGACGGGTTCTACTAGCCGGTGCCTCAATCTGCAACTGGTATGGACCCTACCCTCTGCTGTGTTGTACCTCCTAGATCTATCATTACGTATCTGAGGGAGTAAGTCGTCCCCAGGAACGAGGCGGTCTATTTGTGGGACGACCTTACAAACTTGACGGGTTCTACTAGCCTGCACCTCAATCTG
The DNA here is from genome assembly GCA_030765045.1 of Tenodera sinensis. Taxonomy (NCBI): domain Eukaryota; kingdom Metazoa; phylum Arthropoda; class Insecta; order Mantodea; family Mantidae; genus Tenodera; species Tenodera sinensis. The sequence goes on from CM060969.1 coordinate 5,367,707, forward strand.
CAACTGGTATGGACCCTGCCCTCTGCTGTGTTGTACCTCCTAGATCTATCATTACGTATCTGAGGGAGTAAGTCGTCCCCAGGAACGAGGCGGTCTATTTGTGGGACGACCTTACAAACTTGACGGGTTCTACTAGCCGGTGCCTCAATCTGCAACTGGTATGGACCCTACCCTCTGCTGTGTTGTACCTCCTAGATCTATCATTACGTATCTGAGGGAGTAAGTCGTCCCCAGGAACGAGGCGGTCTATTTGTGGGACGACCTTACAAACTTGACGGGTTCTACTAGCCTGCACCTCAATCTGCAACTGGTATGGACCCTACCCTCTGCTGTGTTGTACCTCCTAGATCTATCATTACGTATCTGAGGGAGTAAGTCGTCCCCAGGAACGAGGCGGTCTATTTGTGGGACGACCTTACAAACTTGACGGGTTCTACTAGCCTGCACCTCAATCTGCAACTGGTATGGACCCTGCCCTCTGCTGTGTTGTACCTCCTAGATCGCTTGTCCTATGTCTACGGCCATAGTGGAGACAGCACGCTAGGGAAACAGGTACACAAGCTACACGAATGCCGAAGTCACTCTGTTTCTACTCCTACTTCTTCCCCTTCTCCTTCTTCTTTTCCTATTGCTACTCCTAAATCAAAATTTTCGAAAAATATTCCACGTAAAGGGTAGTTTAGGATGGAGACTGACATACACAAACGGCCGTTTTTTTTTTTTTTTTTTTTTTTTTTTTTTTTTTTTTTTTTTTTTTTTTTTAAACTGGTAAGTAGAGGAAGTATTGCATTCCACCGAAAAATTCGATGTCGAGATTTCACCGGAAATATGTTTTCGTTTTTATATATCTTTTAAAATAACTGGTACTAAAAAGAACGTAAAAAGTTTAAAATGTGACGTACTTGAGTTATGTAAGGCAAGGGATTACTGGAGCGATGACTGCTCAACACCAAATGGCACTTATAGACCAGGCGGTATTTCCGGGCTGAGTCACAGTAACAGCGTGATTCAGGAATCACAATCGACTGTTTCCTTATCGACAATGTGCGCTGTTATCGACCTATAAGACACTTCGTCCGGTTATCAGACATGAGCAAACTCGCCTCAAGTGGGAAACTTCTTGCCTCACTCCACCGGCCATCCATCCCCTTCACTGCCTCATTCAGTGAATACTACAGGACGTGAATATAATAATTTTTGTATCAAACATATCTTTAGTATAAACAAAACACTTAATAACAGTACGAAGCCACTTGTATCAAAACAACCTTCGTCACTCGGCAAGAGAATGTGGGGAGAGTAAGGCAAGTTCAATCGCTGCCTCTCCTCTCGTGGCTTAAAACATTTGACTACCGCACAAAGTCTACTGTATTCTAATATTCCCCTTGTACCTACAAGGAAATAAGCAATAAGATAATTTGTACAAATGTTTATCTCAACTAACACGAAGAAGATATAGGAATAAGAGTTTGTAAAGTCGGAATGTGTGAAACCAAAAGAAGGAGTTAGTCTCGCACGCCCGAGGGGTTAATCCATCACCCTCACCACATGAGAGAGAGAGAGAGAGAGAGAGAGAGAGAGAGAGAGAGAGAGAGAGAGAGAGAGAGAGGAACATGAGGGAACAAAGACACGCCTCTGTCTGGCTACTGTTAATGAAGTGAACACAGAACACTCAGTCCTTTCACAAACACGTGTATCTGAGGGGGGGGGGGGGGGGGGCCATCAACTTACAGCATTCATACACAAACCTTATAATATTGCAAGAAGAAAACATGGACAACAAAAAAGTAACGCTTTTCGTTCTCTTTGCACGCTTAACATATAAAAAAGTAAACAACGATGTTAAATTTCACGAAAGTTTTAAGTTTTCCGAAACTCACACACATAACAAGGAATATCTCCGAAATGGTTCACTCTACAAGAAAATGTATTTCGACATAAATTGTGTATTTTACCAATATCTACATTTTTTGTATAGCATAATTTTGTCTATCTCTTACAGTTTACCAGTTATGCAAAAGTCACCCAGAGTAAACACAACTACAGGGGCTATAGCCAGAAAATTCAAGATATACATTTCATTTATCATAAAAATATCTCAAACATATGCCATTTTAATCAAAATGGTTAGAGCCGTTTTCAAGAAAATCAAAATTTTCGAAAAAGTTTGCATGTAAGAGCTAGTTTGGGAGTAAGCTCACAAGTGCTTACTCTGAAGTGAGTCTGAGACATAAGGAGGTTCCAGTTGACTGTGCCTTGGTTCCACTCCGATTACGTTCCATCACAAGGGCATAAAGAGTTACGTAAACAGGTCGGGACCTTGCACACCGTCATTCTTAACAAACACCCAAAAACTGGTATTGGGAAGGAACACTTTCAAAACTGGGCTCTACGTCCCGGTTTTACTTCCTCCCCTAGTAAGTAGAGAAGAGATAGACAAATCTTAATAGAGCAAAAATGTACATCTTGCTAAAACATGTCTGAATAAATTTTTCTGTAGAGTGAACCATTTCGGAGATATTCCTTGTTATGTGTGTGAGTTTCGGAAACAAAACTTTGGTGAAACGGAACATCGTTCTTCATTGTTTTATATGTTAAGGTGGAAATGCTTTAAAATATTTGACTATCGCAGAAAGTCTACTGTATTCTAATATTCCCCTTGTACTTACAAGGAAATAAGCAATAAGATAATTTGTACAAATGTTTATCTCAACTAACACGAAGAAGATATAGGAATAAGAGTTCGTAACAATGGTTAGTACAGGAGTAGAGATTTTTTTATATGTTACGTAGCATTCCAAGGTTATCATTTTCATCATGCAGCTGTGACGTGCTGGGAATGTATCGATCGTTTAGCGCCTGCGCAGAACCCCAAACATCAGCTGACGTAATATGTAGCGCATTGTCCCTGGTGAGTGTAAAACATTTTATAATATTTCCACTATAAAATTAGGTATATGGTCGAACATAGATTGTCGTATCAAACTTAACTATGATTATAATTAAGACGCTCGCGTTTTAGTTAGTATCATTATAGTCTCGCTGCATAACATACTATTATAGTATTGTGTGTGAATCGCATTTCGGTAACACGTGGGTTCGAACCCCGTGGTCAGTCTTTATGGGTTTTTGGGGGTTCCTCGGATTGCTAGGAAAGTTGCTTTGCTCTCCCCCTGCTTGAGCGGAGTCTTCAGTGAATGTGAGGCAGCTGGTGTGGTAGTCGACAGAGGTCAGCATCTGCCCTTGCCCCTGGGGGAGGGGGGGGGGGGGGTGGCGGCTTCATTATTGTCTCCAACAAGCTGCAATAAACCATCTCTCACTGCATCGCCATCAGTGGCGAATTCTCCACTGCAAGCGATCTAATCAAATCACCAACATTCATCTAAATTCAAATATCATCATTTAAATAACAGAGCAATCAGATATAACCCACAAACTAAAACAGAAAACCATGAATTCTGTTCTACAGTAGGTTTTGAGCGATAGTCAAATTCGATTCTCTTTGCACGAGTAACATAAAAAATGAATAACGATGTTCCATTTGACAGAAGTATAAAATCTCCAAAACTCACACAAATAACAAGGAATATCTCCGAAATGGTTAACTCTACGAAAAAATTTATTTCTACATAAATTGTGTATTTTATTAAGATCTACGTTTTTTGTATAGTATGATTTGGTCTATCTCTAACGGTTTACCAGTTATGCAACAGTCACCCAGAGTAAATACGACTACAGGGGCTATAGCCAGAAAATTCCAGGTATACATTTGATTTATCATAAAAATATCTCAAACATGGCATTTTAATCAAAATCGTTAGAGCCATTTTCAAGAAAATGAAAATTTTCGAAAAATTTTCCATGTAAAGGTTAGTTTAGGGTGGAGCTATTTTCTTCAAAATCTTCGTGTCGCATCCTTGAAAGACATTAAACTTAAATACTAACTTTGATTTTTAACCGACTTTTCGTTTTTGAGTTATGGTGTCTACAGATTGACAGAGACCACACGGACCTTTATCTAAAAATGCCTTTTTTGGATTCAGGGGGCCTCAAAACATATTTTTCCGCTGAAATCTCGTCATCGAATTTTTAGGTGGAATACAATACTTCCTCCACTTGACATAGTATAGAAAGTAAAGATATTGAATCTTTATTTGTAAACGCTTTTTAACTGCTGTAGTTCTTGGCGTCCTATTTTGCACTGCACGTGAAAGAGCTCATAATTTTGCTCAGAGACCTCTTTATAAAGCTCGAGGTTCTTTTACGTCCTATAATTCTTCGACTTTCCTTACAAATGAAGTTGTGCTAAGCATTTTTACACCCGAGAAGATCCATGTGTATGAATTTGTGACCTCGGAAACCAGAAGCTAGCATGTTATCCCTTCTTTTCCCCAGCGGAAGACGTTTCGGCACGTCAGACGATGCGGAAGGATGATATGAAAGTACTTACAGGTGGCCAGAACTCGTCACAGGCAGAACTACTGCGGTGGGTGTCTAACAGGTGCAGGCAGTTGTCGCGCCCGGCTGAGTTCCAGGTCGCCAGAGGGAGCGTACCACCAACCAGGTCCGCCTGATCAATCAGTCCTTCGGCCAGGTGACCACAGCGACTCCACTCAACCGAACACCGTATTTCCTTAGCGTATCCTACCATCGACCCCGCTCACACTTGCAACCTGGAAACACCAAATAGAGAGAGAATGAGACGAAATAAATAAAAGGGAGTCATTCCGAGGATGTAAAATAAACATATTTTGCAGTATTTACCTGAGTAACACGGGAATAGCCTCCGGAAAAAGGCCAGAGACATCGACCGCGGGAATTGAACCCGGGACTTCCTGAATGCGAGCCACAGACGTTACCGCCTGAGTCATCGCGCTCGGTCTAGACCACTAGTTCTTTCAACAGCCCAGGGAGGTACTCAGATATTGCCAAGTCACTGGGACATACGGAGAATTGCATCTACCAAGTATCACCGCATTTGTTTATAGTTATATACATTGCCTTTAAACTATATCTAAATAGGTTAAAATGTCCAACTATTGAGTACAGTCGACTTCAAATGTTTTCCGATTCACATGCTCCTAGCCGCGGGGGGAAGCCAGGATGGCTTATCCATTAGTTATACCAGGCGGTCTCAAAGGTCGACTTGCCAGCTCATACAGGCGTAATGTGTTTGTAAGTCCAAAGAGAATATCATTCCAACATTTGTCTTACACTTGATCGTAAGAAAGTAATTTAAGTGTAAACAAAAGAACATTAACGTTATAAATCCAGAACGAACTCAAGCAGGATGGAAACTAAATATTCGGCATTGCACACGTCATATCACTCTATAACGAAGTTAAATTTAAAACGTTTAAATAATTTCAATATACAGCGTTTATTGGCGTGAAATTTCACATGGAAGTTTAAAACACTGAATGGCGGCTGTTTGTGGGAAATAGCAGCACAAGTAATAGAACTACTGTAAATCGCTAAAAAGCATGTTTCAAAAAACTATGAGACATCAACCTCTATAGCTTTCTCCCCTTCCCCCTGCCACCCTTTACATCTGAAACGGTTTATCTATTATTAATTTCTCTACTGGTAACTAGACGGGAGTATTGTATTCCACCCAAAAATTCGATGTCGAGATTTCACCGGAAATATATGTTTAGAGGCCCCCTGAATAAAAAAAAGAAAAAGCATTTTTAGAAAAACGTCCATGTGTGTGTGTGTGTCTGTGGACAGCATAACTCAAAAACGAAAAATCGGTTAAAAACCAAAGTTGGTATTTAAGTTTAGTGTCTTTCAAGGATGTGACACGAAGGTTTTGAAAAAAATAGTCCCACTCTAAACTACCCTTTACATGGAAAATTTTTCGAAAATTTTGATTTTCTTGAAAATGGCTCTAACGACTTTGATTAAAATGCGATATGTTTAAGATATTTGTATGACAAATGAAATGTATATCTTGAATTTTCTAGTTATAGCCCCTGTAGTCGTATTTACTCTGGATGACTTTTGCATAACTGGTAAACCGTTAGAGATAGACCAAATCTTACTGTACAAAAAATGTAGATCTTGCTAAAATACACAATTTATGTCGGAATAAATTTGGTTGTAGGTTGTACCATTTCAGCGATATTCCTTGTTATGTGTGTGAGTTTCGCAAAACTTAAAACTTTCGTCGTCTGGAGACAAATTATGCATTCTTTGCAGTTCATAAATGTCTCAATTAATTTATAGAATTAAAATAAGTTTGTTTCTTTCTCAATTTTTATGAAATTTCGGTCATACATAACCTAAAAGTAAGTAGAAGTGAAATTAGAGGGAAGTTGAAAGTAACAAGGGGTGGACAAATGCCCTTCACGTTATTACACTGCACAGGACCATGCGTGTGTGACGTAGTTAGAGACACCATGTAAATGTGCTACAGTCATGTTCCCAAGTGTTGAGTCAGTGAAACACACTCATTGGCTTTCCTGGCACACATCTTCTGGTGACCTTCCGCGAACTCTCTCCACTTCCGGTCGATTCCACCAATCACTCCGCTTCATCAAGGTTTGCCCGTAAAATGACTTGCAGGCTGATTCAAAGTGTTACTGCTTTTCATCATGGGTAACATACCCAACACAATTAATTATATAGCAACGAAAGATTGCTCACTAAATGGTAGAAAGTGTTACAATAGATAACATAGACACATTGTTCATATTACAAGAATCGCCAGGTGTGCTCGTCAGTGTCGCCAACTGACTATAGTTGAAGGAGACATTTCACGAATGAACTCTTCAGTGTGTTCTATATCCTTCCATTGGGGTAGGTAGGTCCTTCCTGCCTCACCTAGTGCTAAACCTTGCTTTCCTCCAATCTGAAAACACCATAGCATTGAGTATAACGGCTGAAGTGAGTTTTAGGTTATGAGGCACCTCAAGGACAATAACAACACACATTTCTTATTAAATAGAGCTACAATTTTTATGTAAATATATATTCTTTCCCTTTGATTATACATAACTAAAAGAATAAATGCTCGTAGCTATCATATGACATGCCATTGTTACATATTTAAGCATAGTGTCATTTGTTTTACATATTCGTAGCTTGCGTTTACCTTTAGTGGACAAATAGCTTAAGCAGTTACTATAAAAATAACGCAATAGACATATTTTATCTAATATTATTACATAAACATGTACTCGTACATGTTCTTCATGTCGATATTGCATGATTCTGTGTATTACTTGATTTGACCAAGCTGATATTTCTGTATTGAAAGCACATGGTGAATAAAATGAACTGAATACATAAAATTGTAAATTCTAAAAATGCTATTTTTGTCTTTCCTAATTCCTCTGCCAGTTCTTTCCATATTCTCACTATATCTATACTCTGCATGCTGCAGATTGTGTACAAGTTCATTCTGCCGAACAAAACCAATTATCCTTACCTCTTGTAGGTACGGGAACTTACGTTTTACACTCATTTTGCCCAAACTTAGTGTAAACAAAACTATATCGCTGTTATAACCTCACTTCTGATCACAGAACGCGTAAGTTCAAGACAAACGAATTCAGTTCACTTCTCGGCCGGATTCCGTTCTACTCTTAAAAACTACGGGACAGAGGCTCAAAGATAGGGACTGTCCCGGCAAATACGGGACGCCTGGTCGGCTTCACTTGCAGGTTAGTTTGTTTCACACTTTAAAGCAAGAAAGGGTAGGAGATGCTTACCTTCTGTTATCAGTATGACGTCATCAGTGAAGTGCGTCTATTCCTAGCGATTTTCCATGCTTGAATTGAACATAAAATGTCATTTTTAAGAAAACTATTAAAGGCAATCTGGGGTCTGCGGGCCCGTTATTTACGCCACTGACAAAGTAGCGCTAATTTAATGTCTGGTCATTCTTGTGTGTTGTGCCAATTATCACCAGGTCATTCCTTTTTAGTCAGTGTTGCCAACTGTATTCCCATAAATCGCTGAAAAACAATTTATACCTTACAACCGATTAACTGGCAGTTCAAAACGATTTCGTGGCATCAAATGATTAAATTCAAGCAGTAATTCAAAATTATATACCAAGTAATATAATGAAAAAAACAGAACAAGAGTGGGGAATAAATCCAATCATTTGTGTAATGAACGAGGATACGAACTCTTACTTCAATTGAAGATATGTTTCTATTCTAAAAGAGCGGGCGATCTACATGAGAAAAAGTAATGTAGAAGAATACAAACATCACAGCTTATAAACAATGTAGTGGCTAAAATGATCCAAGAAATTAAACCCATTTTCCCAGAAGAAATGTTATTTGTTAAGGTGAAAATTGATTTATTGGGAATTATCACGATCTGCTGAATTTATCTGGGCAAGTATGACCATCAAATGGTTTATCTAGATTATTCCATAAATAAAATATGAACTTAAGTACCATATCTCAAAGATTCAACTAGAAAATGTTAAGATCTATAAAAGATAACCTAAAATATATCAATTAGTGTGGTTTAGATTTACTCATCACTTCCAACTAAGGAAAACAAAACCCCATACACATTTTGATCTTATCTTGTCATAACAGAAGACCGATTCATAATGTGAAATAAGCCTCTCTTTATTTTTAACATTAACAAATAACCTACATTATTATAAGAACAATTGTTAAAAACACAGTTGTCAAATTGAAATGGAATGTGTAATAAATTTCTTTTCAGCGATTTATGGAACACAGTTGGCGACACTGAACTAAATAAAGGAGTGACTTAGTGATAATAATGTGTAGAAAACAATGAAATAGTCAACTGGTTTTTTGTTGTAAAGAGAGAAATTCGAACCACACGTAATTATAGGGCAAGTCGAACTGTACTAATCGTAGGTTATGTTTATTTAATTTAACATTTTCTGGTCAAATATTTCCGATATTGTATTTCAATTCATATAAATATAATTCGACGGTCTGACTGGCTTCGCTAGAGGATTTATTGGCTAGGTCGAACGTGTTATGATGTTGCTTGAGATAAATGGTCAAACTACAGGCAAGAGTTTAGTTTAACAATAAACAGCGAAACACTTAACAATATAGGAATGGAGAAAAGTGTCCCTCGCCCGGAGCAGAACCGCCAAAATAACTCTTGGCTGTGGACATCTGTCGAGAGACAGATAGACTGGATAAGGGGAGTCTTCTCCCCACCTCTCCGCCCCTCCCTCCCTCCCGCCCCACAAACCTGCTCCATGCCGTGCAGACTGGAGAACTGCAGACAGTCCAGTCTAGCTTGTTGCTTCGTGCGGAGAAGTGTTGTGTTGTGAACGTGTGTTAATTCTGTGTGATAATATTGTATGTGTGGTTATCTTCAAACACAGAGGTAGGTAACCATTCACATGACTTTCTCTACTCTTGTACTAACCATTCTTACAAACTCTTATTCCTATATCTTCTTCGTGTTAGTTGAGATAAACATTTGTACACATCTTATTGCTAATTTTCTAGCAGTACAATACAGTAGGCTTTGAGCGATAGTTAAATATTTTAAGAATTGTTATAAATAGTGTGTTTTAAAGAGCTGTATGAAATATCTTAAACATTCAGTAGGTATTTTAATTAAAATCGTTGGAGTCATTTTTGAGAAAGTCAACATTGTTAATTTGTAAGGTTGTTTGTCATGTGTGGGAGTAATTTCTTGTAAATGTTCGTCTCGCATCTTTGGAAAATCAACCTAAATGTCAAGTTTGGTGTTTGATCGAACTTATTTTGGAGTTAATCTGCTTAGACAGAGAGGCAGACATGTATTTCGGTATTGAATTTTTGGGTAGAATTCAATACTTCCCTTAAAGTATAGTACCTGGAAGTATTGTATTCCATGCAAAAATTCGATGTCGAGATTTCACCGGAAATACATGTTTTAAGGCCCCCTGAATCCAGAAAAAGCATTTTTAGAAAAAGGTCCGTGTGTCAGTCTGTGGACAGCATAACTCAAAAACGAAAAGTCGGTTAGAAACCGAAGTTGGTATTTAAGTTTAATGTCTTTCAGGGATGTGACACGAAGATTTTGAAGAAAATAGCCCCACCCTAAACTACTCTTTATGTGGAAAATTTTTCGAAAATTTTGATTTTCTTGTAAATGGCTCTAACGATTTTGGTTAAAATTTCATATGTTTGAGATATTTTTATGACACATGAAATCTATATCTTGAATTTTCTGGCTATAGCCCCTGTAGCCGTATTTACTCTGGACGACTTTTGCATTACTCGTAAACCGTTAGAGATAGACCAAATCTTACTATACAAAAAATGTAGAAAGTGTGCAAAGAGAACGGAATCTCAAAGCTTTAAAAGATTTGACTATCGCACAAAGTCTACTGTATTGTAATATTCCCCTTGTACCTACAACGAAATAAGCAATAAGATAATTTGTACAAATGTTTATCTCAACTAACACGAAGAAGAAAGAATAATATTGAATTGGTCCGAAAATAAACCAGTTTTATCCAGATTTCACTCATAAAAAGTTAGGATGCCGTTTATATCCGCTACCTTGTCTTTTTATATACTCTTGCTGCCAAAACAAAATTCTGCTCGATTGCAACAATACGGCTAGGGTAATAGGAACTGGCGGCAGAACTTTTATAGCGCAACAATGGAAACTTTGGCGGTATTTATTGTGCAGGTCTACCAACATTATATCCTTAGCTTATAATTAAATTTCAATTGGATAATCAGACATCACTTACTGATAACAGTTCGCCCGAAAGTCGGCTACCGCAAAGCTAGAATGAAAGAAGTCGAACTGGAAATGCAAGGAGTGGCGCAACAATGCCGCTATGTTAAGTGTTGTCACAAATGTATTTCTGGTCATTTTTCTCCTCTCATTTAATGTGCGGCTTATTCTCGTGGGAAATATTTGTTCACTTATTCCTTGAAGTTTAGGGACACTACTGACAGTGAGATACAATTTACACAAATTAACCTCAATACATCAATGTATTCCAAGGTTATTATTTTCATCATGCAGCTGTGACGTGCTGGGAACAAATCGAAAGTTTAGCGCTTGCGCAGAGCTCCAAATATTAGCTGTACGTCATTGTCCCTGGTGAGTGCACAGCATTTTACAATATTTCAACTATACAATTAGGAATATGGTCGAGTATAAATTGTCATATGAAACTTAACTATTATATTTTCCTTTTTGCCGCTGGATAAACATGGCAGTCTTGTCCTTGATCCATAAGCTACATATCTGTGCTTCATTTTTCAATTTACTCCGTAAATCGCTGAAATAAAATGTATTAACATTAATTCATTAATAAAGCAGACTGCATTTCAGTATGAGAGTGAGGGAGAGGATGATATGAAATGCAGGCAAATGGATGATTGGAAAGCTGATAATGGAGCAATTGGTGGAATGAGTGGCGGGGGAAACCGGAGAAGTAGGAGAAAACCCGCCCAGACGCCGCTTTGTCCACCACGAATACCACATGCGGGTCCTTGGGATCGAACCCGGAACGCCTAAGTCTAAATGTTGTAGTGATAAATCATCAAACCACGGACAACGTCGGGTATTTCAGCTAGTAACAAAGAAACACAAGACTATTGGACAAGTACAACCTAAGTCTAAATGTTGTAGTGATAAATCATCAAACCACGGACAACGTCGGGTATTTCAGCTAGTAACAAAGAAACACAAGGCTATTGGACAAGTACAACCTAAGTCTAAATGTTGTAGTGATAAATCATCAAACCACGGACAACGTCGGGTATTTCAGCTAGTAACAAAGAAACACAAGGCTATTGGACAAGTACAACCTAAGTCTAAATGTTGTAGTGATAAATCATCAAACCACGGACAACGTCGGGTATTTCACCTAGTAACAAAGAAACACAAGGCTATTGGACAAGTACAACCTAAGTCTAAATGTTGTAGTGATAAATCATCAAACCACGGACAACGTCGGGTATTTCAGTTAGTAACAAAGAAACTCAAGACTATTTGACAAGTACAACCTAAGTCTAAATGTTGTAGTGCTAAATCATCAAACCACGGACAACGTCGGGTATTTCACCTAGTAACAAAGAAACACAAGGCTATTGGACAAGTACAACCTAACTCTAAATGTTGTAGTGATAAATCATCAAACCACGGACAACGTCGGGTATTTCACCTAGTAACAAAGAAACACAAGACTATTTGACAAGTACAACCTAAGTCTAAATGTTGTAGTGCTAAATCATCAAACCACGGACAACGTCGGGTATTTCACCTAGTAACAAAGAAACACAAGGCTATTGGACAAGTACAACCTAAGTCTAAATGTTGTAGTGCTAAATCATCAAACCACGGACAACGTCGGGTATTTCACCTAGTAACAAAGAAACACAAGACTATTTGACAAGTACAACCTAAGTCTAAATGTTGTAGTGATAAATCATCAAATCACGGACAACGTCGGGTATTTCACCTAGTAACAAAGAAACACAAGGCTATTGGACAAGTACAACCTAAGTCTAAATGTTGTAGTGCTAAATCATCAAACCACGGACAACGTCGGGTATTTCAGTTAGTAACAAAGAAACACAAGACTATTGGACAAGTACAACCTAAGTCTAAATGTTGTAGTGAGAAATCATCAAACCACGGACAACGTCGGGTATTTCAGTTAGTAACAAAGAAATACAAGACTATTGGACAAGTACAACCTAAGTCTAAATTCGTCCGATATGACACAATGTTGGAGGACGTTAATCCAAAAAAAAAAATAAGTCTAAATGTTGTAGTGATAAATCATCAAACCACGGACAACGTCGGGTATTTCAGCTAGTAACAAAGAAACACAAGGCTATTGGACAAGTACAACCTAAGTCTAAATGTTGTAGTGATAGATCATCAAACCACGGACAACGTCGTGTATTTCAGCTAGTAACAAAGAAACACAAGACTATTGGACAAGTACAACCTAAGTCTAAATGTTGTAGTGATAAATCCTCAAACCACGGACAACGTCGGGTATTTCAGCTAGTAACAAAGAAACACAAGAGTATTGGACAAGTACAACCTAAGTCTAAATGTTGTAGTGATAAATCATCAAACCACGGACAACGTCGGGTATTTCAGTTAGTAACAAAGAAACACAAGACTATTGGACAAGTACAACCTAAGTCTAAATGTTGTAGTGATAAATCATCAAACCACGGACAACGTCGGGTATTTCAGTTAGTAACAAAGAAACACAAGACTATTGGACAAGTACAACCTAAGTCTAAATGTTGTAGTGATAAATCATCAAACCACGGACAACGTCGGGTATTTCACCTAGTAACAAAGAAACACAAGACTATTGGACAAGTACAACCTAAGTCTAAATGTTGTAGTGATAAATCATCAAACCACGGACAACGTCGGGTATTTCACCTAGTAACAAAGAAACACAAGACTATTGGACAAGTACAACCTAAGTCTAAATGTTGTAGTGATAAATCATCAAACCACGGACAACGTCGGGTATTTCAGCTTTTAACAAAGAAACACAAGGCTATTGGACAAGTACAACCTAAGTCTAAATGTTGTAGTGATAAATCATCAATCCACGGACAACGTCGGGTGTTTCAGTTAGTAACAAAGAAACACAAGACTATTGGACAAGTACAGCCTAAGTCTAAATGTTGTAGGGATAAATCATCAAACCACGGACAACGTCGGGTATTTCAGTTAGTAACAAAGAAACACAAGACTATTGGACAAGTACAACCTAAGTCTAAATGTTGTAGGGATAAATCATCAAACCACGGACAACGTCGGGTATTTTAGTTAGTAACAAAGAAACACAAGACTATTGGACAAGTGCAACCTAAGTCTAAATGTTGTAGTGATTAGTCATCAAACCACGGACAACGTCGGGTATTTCAGTTAGTAACAAAGAAACACAAGACTATTGGACAAGTACAACCTAAGTCTAAATGTTGTAGTGATAAATCATCTAACCACGGACAACGTCGGGTGTTTCAGTTAGTAACAAAGAAACACAAGACTATTGGACAAGTACAACCTAAGTCTAAATGTTGTAGTGATAAATCATCAAACCACGGACAACGTCGGGTATTTCAGTTAGTAACAAAGAAACACAAGACTATTGGACAAGTACAACCTAAGTCTAAATGTTGTAGTGATAAATCATCTAACCACGGACAACGTCGGGTGTTTCAGTTAGTAACAAAGAAACACAAGACTATTGGACAAGTACAACCTAAGTCTAAATGTTGTAGTGATAAATCATCAATCCACGGACAACGTCGGGTGTTTCAGTTAGTAACAAAGAAACACAAGACTATTGGACAAGTACAACCTAAGTCTAAATGTTGTAGTGATAAATCATCAAACCACGGACAACGTCGGGTATTTCACCTAGTAACAAAGAAACACAAGACTATTGGACAAGTACAACCTAAGTCTAAATGTTGTAGTGATAAATCATCAAACCACGGACAACGTCGGGTATTTCACCTAGTAACAAAGAAACACAAGACTATCGGACAAGTACAACCTAAGTCTAAATGTTGTAGTGATAAATCATCAAACCACGGACAAGGCCGGGTATTTCACCTAGTAACAAAGAAACACAAGACTATTGGACAAGTACAACCTAAGTGTCAATGTTGTAGTGATAAATCATCAAACCACGGACAACGTCGGGTATTTCACCTAGTAACAAAGAAACACAAGACTATTGGACAAGTACAACCTAAGTCTAAATGTTGTAGTGATAGATCATCAAACCACGGACAACGTCGGGTATTTCAGCTAGTAACAAAGAAACACAAGGCTATCGGACAAGTACAACCTAAGTCTAAATGTTGTAGTGATAAATCATCAAACCACGGACAACGTCGGGTATTTCACCTAGTAACAAAGAAACACAAGACTATTGGACAAGTACAACCTAAGTCTAAATGTTGTAGTGATAAATCATCAAACCACGGACGTCGGGTATTTCACCTAGTAACAAAGAAACAAGACTATTGGACAAGTACAACCTAAGTCTAAATGTTGTAGTGATAAATCATCAAACCACAGACAACGTCGGGTATTTCAGTTAGTAACAAAGAAACACAAGGCTATTGGACAAGTACAACCTAAGTCTAAATGTTGTAGTGATAAATCATCAAACCACGGACAACGTCGGGTATTTCAGCTAGTAACAAAGAAACACAAGACTATTGGACAAGTACAACCTAAGTGTCAATGTTGTAATGATAAATCATCAAACTACGGACAACGCCGGGTATTTCACCTAGTAACAAAGAAACACAAGACTATTGGACAAGTACAACCTAAGTGTCAATGTTGTAATGATAAATCATCAAACCACGGACAAGGCCGGGTATTTCACCTAGTAACAAAGAAACACAAGACTATTGGACAAGTACAACCTAAGTCTAAATGTTGTAGTGATAAATCATCAAACCACGGACAACGTCGGGTATTTCAGCTAGTAACAAAGAAACACAAGACTATTGGACAAGTACAACCTAAGTGTCAATGTTGTAATGATAAATCATCAAACTACGGACAACGCCGGGTATTTCACCTAGTAACAAAGAAACACAAGACTATTGGACAAGTACAACCTAAGTGTCAATGTTGTAATGATAAATCATCAAACCACGGACAAGGCCGGGTATTTCACCTAGTAACAAAGAAACACAAGACTATTGGACAAGTACAACCTAAGTGTCAATGTTGTAATGATAAATCATCAAACTACGGACAACGCCGGGTATTTCACCTAGTAACAAAGAAACACAAGACTATTGGACAAGTACAACCTAAGTCTAAATGTTGTAATGATAAATCATCAAACTACGGACAACGCCGGGTATTTCACCTAGTAACAAAGAAACACAAGACTATTGGACAAGTACAACCTAAGTGTCAATGTTGTAATGATAAATCATCAAACTACGGACAACGCCGGGTATTTCACCTAGTAACAAAGAAACACAAGACTATTGGACAAGTACAACCTAAGTCTAAATGTTGTAGTGATAGATCATCAAACCACGGACAACGTCGGGTATTTCACCTAGTAACAAAGAAACACAAGACTATTGGACAAGCACAACCTAAGTCTAAATGTTGTAGTGATAAATCATCAAACCACGGACAAGGCCGGGTATTTCAGCTAGTAACAAAGAAACACAAGACTATTGGACAAGTACAACCTAAGTCTAAATGTTGTAGTGATAAATCATCAAACCACGGACAACGTCGGGTATTTCAGCTAGTAACAAAGAAACACAAGACTATTGGACAAGTACAACCTAAGTCTAAATGTTGTAGTGATAAATCATCAAACCACAGACAACGTCGGGTATTTCAGTTAGTAACAAAGAAACACAAGGCTATTGGACAAGTACAACCTAAGTCTAAATGTTGTAGTGATAAATCATCAAACCACGGACAAGGCCGGGTGTTTCATGACTTGACTATTGAAGATGGAGCAATGCCGGCCGTTGTCCGTGTGTGATTAAGTGCTAGAGATGAGTTGAAGGGGGCAATAAAGCGGCGACGTCGACTCACATGACCTTCACTTCGCATTAATTCAGAGCTTTTGTGAAGCCATTATGCATGAAGTCTAGCCTTGCACAGTAAGGACCACTTAATCTCCATTGCGACCCGTGCAAGAAGCGGGATCTGAAGTTGGACATCATTTTGTGACGTCAGCGATCTTTAACAATGACCAGCACAAAGAACTGACCTTGAAGCACAGGTGTACGTAGCGGAAGTTGGGTACATCAAGAGGGCAAGTTGTCAAGAGTCCAAGTTCACTGTCAGCAATCAAATTCCAGGTTACTTTCTATATACAAACATAGGGTTGGTATTCCTGTGCAAGAGACAACAATCACTGATATTAACTGTTTCCATGGTAACCAAGTTGAGAATTACTACACACTGGTTGCTATGGAAACAGTGCAGTCCATGACGTACTGGAAACAACTGAACTATATTAACTGTTTCCATGGTAACCAAGTTGAGAATTACTACACACTGGTTGCTATGGAAACAGTGCAGTCCATGACGTACTGGAAACAACTGAACTATAGTAACTGTTTCCATGGTAACCAAGTTGAGAATTACTACACACTGGTTGCTATGGAAACAGTGCAGTCCATGACGTACTGGAAACAACTGAACTATATTAACTGTTTCCATGGTAACCAAGTTGAGAATTACTACACACTGGTTGCTATGGAAACAGTGCAGTCCATGACGTACTGGAAACAACTGAACTATATTAACTGTTTCCATGGTAACCAAGTTGAGAATTACTACACACTGATTACTATGGAAACAGTGCAGTCCATGACGTACTGGAAACAACTGAACTATATTAACTTTCCATGGTAACCAAGTTGAGAATTACTACACACTGGTTACTATGGAAACAGTGCAGTCCATGACGTACTGGAAACAACTGAACTATAGTAACTGTTTCCATGGTAACCAAGTTGAGAATTACTACACACTGGTTACTAGGGAAACAGTACATGTTGTTATGTTCCTAATATACAGGAAACAACTGCATATACGGAGGATGCCACAATATATATACATACACTTGAAGTAAAGCAAAAAGATAAAGCTGAACTGACACAAGGAGTTACAAAATGCCCACGAGGGGCGTCGATGCAGTTGTGAGTAGGCACGCTGGGAACGTGTCGTCAGCGATTGGAGCACAGTTCAATCCACTGCGAGCACTGCCACTTGGCTGGTTTCCTGGGTGTGCGTAGATCCGGAACTCTTCGTATCCACTGCCCTGGGAGATACATAGTTTCAAATACGCTCATGCGGTGGTGTACCATCCTGTAGGAAGGAAAATACCTCATTTCCATATTGCGTATGGTCGATGTGCGTATCATCTTCAGGTACATTTCCCAAGTTCCTGTCCGTTCAAAAAAGAATGATCCAATTACATCTCTAGATGACAACGCACATCGAACATCTAAAGCCTTTTCCACCAAAGCACGTGCGTTGTTTGCACACCCATACACACAGTTATGTTCAATTTAAATCATGGCTCATGGAACCAAGCAACTTTCCTTATCAAGGCCTTCTCCATGTTACAAAACCAACTGACAGAACTGCATTCCCCGACCAGGGTCATCTTCATTAGATGCATGCAAAAGTCTTGGTATAAACACTTGTTGCTATTTGAATAATATTACGTATGTTGGTTCTGTGTTGCGTGCGAGTCCTTAAGACGTTCCAGAACCATCGCCGAGGATACTGGACCTGTTGTGCGAGGTCTCCCAGTTACAGGGTCCGGAAGTTCTTCCTCTTCCTCCTCCTCTTCTTCTTCTTCTTCTTCTTCCTCCTCCTCCTCCTCTTCTTCTTCTTCTTCTTCCTCCTCTTCTTCTTCCTCTTCTTCTTCTTCTTCTTCTTCTTCGTCTTCCTCCTCCTCTTCTTCTTCTTCCTCCTCCTCTTCTTCCTCTTCTTTTCCTTTTCCTTTGTTTCGAGTTGTGAAATGACGAGAAGGAACAGCGGTTGAAACAAAAAAGTGTTCAGTGTATCTTGTGCAGTAAAGTGAGAGAAAAACATAAACAAATGAAGAAGAGTAGAAGTAAGGGGAAAGTGTATTTTCATTGTGCTGCTGTTTTCTCAAATAACGAAGTGGTGGAAGAGGTGCATCATTATGGGGGAGCTGTTGAAAGGGAAGGGAAGGGAAGGGAAGGAAGGTTTTTTGTGATGAGAGTTTAGCATAAGAAAAAGGCAAGGCCTCCTGCATGCATGACGTCACTGTTAACCGTTGTTGGCCGGTCCGGGCCGGCTGTTCTTCCGTTACTGGATGCAACTCAACAGGTGGGCACACATCGGCTATGGCTACTCACAATTCACCAACATTATAATATAGGTACTCAATACAAGAAAACATTGTGACGTCATACCTGGTTATAACCCCAGTAGAATAACAATTAAAGTGTAAAAATGAAGTTTCGTTGTGTTAGACATAACAATATTAGTTATGAAGAATTCATGTTACGTGATAATTGGATTATTTTCATCTACAGACATGGAACTCCCAGGAAGCTTCCTCCGCTATTGGCGCACCGTACACCAGTTCCTTCGCCACAAAGCGTCACTTTATGAACAGTATTAGGTTGTGGAGTCAACAGTTGACGTCCGTACATAACTACGTGAATTCAACTTGCCACATTAACGGACAGGGAACATGATTTCTCTTTTTACTTTCTCTACTGCGTCTACTTAAGTAGAGGAAGTATTGTGTTTCACCCAAAAATTCGATGCAGAAATTTCACCGAAAATATATGTTTTGAGGCCCCCTGAATCCAAAAAAGGCATTGTTAGAAAAAGTCCATGTGTGTGTCTGTGGACAGCATAACTCGAAAACGAAAAGTCGGTTAGTTGGTGCCATTGCCCACACACGGCTTGTGTGTTTAAAAACACCAACAGTAAGTTTGTTGGCATAAATAAATAATAATTACCATCTGAAGGTTATTTAATCCTGGGATATAAAGTACTTGCAATAGTAAGTCACCATTGGGGTAATTTGTCTCTGATGTGAGACTGCCTTTGTGGTTTACCAGGAGAAATACGAACTGGTTTGAGAATTTAATGCCATTCTGGCAGTTTGTCACAATAGCTCAGTGGTTAGAGCGTCCACCCGGTAAGCGGAAGGTCTGTGGTTCAAGTCCCAGTTGTGGCATTGAATTTTTAAGTTCCAATTCTACCTCTCAAACTGAAAGTGTGTTTCAGGACAGAATCAGTAGTAGAGATTTGTCCCCTCTCCCTCGGTCCCCCGATCCTACCCCTGCTAACAAGCAGCAAATAGAAGATCACGGTTTTGTTGTAGAACACTGCGTAGAGAAAGTCGTGTGAATGGAAGATGTATATTTTCAGAAGTAAATGAGCAAACCCAACATTTTGCCCAGCAGTAAAGGATCCTGTGAAGCCAAAAAGTTGTGGTAACGTGAGACGGTATGCAGTGTCGATATATCATCGTTTCTGTCGACATCTTCCCCACACGAAACTCGATGCCTTCACTGAACAATAAGAAATAAGATAGCCGAAATTTTAAGTCTGCATACCTACTTGCTTGGAATAGAAGCAGTTCCTTCTTAAGCACGAGAAATCAAGTTCTACGTGCACAGTTAGCATGCTGCAATTCTTACCAGTGCATTAGGAACATAACAACATGTACTGTTTCCATAGTAACCAGTGTGCAGTAATTCTCAACTTGGTCACCATGGAAACAGTTACTATAGTTCACTTGTTTCCAGTACGTCAGGGAGTGCACTATTTCCATAGCAACCAGTGTGTAGTAATTCTCAACTTGGTTACCATGGAAACAGTTACTATAGTTCATTTGTTTCCAGTACGTCATGGACTGCACTGTTTCCCTAGTAACCAGATGTAGTTAGCCTCCACTTAGTATGGTAGAAGCGTTTGGACGTTGGCTGCGGACTTGTTCACAGAGGGAAGCGATTCCCGCGGGAACCCTCCATCTATTTGTGATTGCTGACACTTAAATTAGAGTTAATGTTTCTGGCAGGGTTGTCTACTGTACTTCCGCTCGCTCGCTCGCTCGCTCACTGCATGAATCTAGGTGGCCATGGCATGCTAATGAAGCGCTCAGTAATTGCTATCTCCAACTAGCAAGGCTGCATGTGCTTTAATGCGGCATGGAACAACGACTTTCATGGAAATAATGAGAATGTATCTATCTGGGATTTATCACATGGCAGGGCGGTCGGGCGTGTGACGTAACGTCTTACTCAGTCACATTCAGGTGAATCGTGTGTAACGGCAAGTGCAGGCAGGGTTGCCAATACACGCTCATCTTACAGACGACTCACTGGACATCAGGGCTAACATATTCTCTGCCAACCACTCCAAGGAAACATCTCACATGACTTTCTCTACTCGCTAATTTTCTTGTAGATACAAGGGGAATATGGGAATACGAGCGATAGTCAAATCTTTTTAAGCTTTCAAATTCCGTTCCCTTTCCACAGCAAAGGGATAAAAAAGTGAAGCACGACCTTCTTTGAGAAACGTTTAGGCACTTCGAAACTCGCACAAATATCAAGGAGTACCTCCGAAAAGGTTTACTCTACGAAAAAATGCACTCGGATATAACTTCTCTGTTTTAACGAGATCAGCATTTTTGTACAGTAAGATTTTGTGTATCTCTTAAGGTTTACGAGTTATGCAAAAGTCATCTAGAGTAAACACGACTACATGGCTATAGTCAGAAAATTCAAAATATACAGTTCATTTGTCATAAAATATCTTAAATATATGACATTTTAATCAAAATCGTCAGTGCCATTTTCAAGAAAATCAATTTTTTCTAAAAATTTTCCATGTAAAGGGTAGTTTAGGGTGGGGCTATTTTCTTCAAAATCTTCATGTCGCATCCTTGAAAGATATTAAACTTAAATACCAACTTTGGTTTTTAATTGACTTTTCGTTTTTGAGTTATGCTGTCCACAGACACAGAGACAGGGGGCCTCAAAACATGTTTCCGGTGAAATTTCACATCGAATTTTTGGGAATTGGAATTCGAATACAATACTTACCAGTAGAGAAAGTAAAAAGTCAATTTTTTAAAATACATAATCACTACTAAGTGTCCTAAAGAGTCTGGGCACTCTTACCTGTAACACCTTGTACAGGTCGTTAAGGCACAATTAATATACGACACGTTTTTTCTTGTAGCAGTAATAATTCCCGAGATATTCTTTGTTATTCGGTTGAAATTTCAAATAGTTATATTTTTTCAACTCCCTATTCGTTTCTCTCGTGGTCTTATAAAAAGTATACAATTTCAAAGCCGACACACAGTGACACGGTCTTAATCTGACTGTCCTTTAAATTTCCTATACTAGTACAAAAACGTGCAAATGTCTATACTGAAGAATAGGTACGTCTTTGTTGCCGTGGTTTGTAGAAGAGTGTGTAGAGAAAATGATGTGAATGCAACACCCGTATTCCTACGAGCGTATAATGTTGGTGGGAGGGAATGGACCGGGGCAAAGCGAGCGATATTTCCGCATCATCAGCTGCAGGTGTGGCAACATCTGCACCGTGAACAAGACAATGGCGTCATCGGAGCGTTTACTTCTCAAACGGATTTCTCCTTCTTAATCTTCTTATGCTTTTGTTACGTGTTTATTACCTCTTAGTGCGTCAACAATCATTTCACATCACACTCGCTCTTGTATCTTCTTCGTGTTAGTTGAGCTAAACATTTGTACAAATTATCTTATTGCTTATTTCCTTGTAGGTACAAGGGGAATACTAGAATACAGTAGGCTTTGTGCGATAGTCAAATGTTACAAGCTGAGGCAGTAATCCCTCTGAAATAATCCAAGTTGTAAATATAGAGGCAACAGAAAGCCCAGCCCCCTGAAATAACCACGTTAAATTATAGGCATCGTAGGCTGACTTCTTTTGTTCCTGTGTGATACAACGATACAACTTGTTTTTAAATACGTCGTTTTTCAAATGTTATGGCCATTGTAGTTTATCGCATAGAGGTCATCTCATACTTCTTCATAACGATACTGCTAACCACCAATCAAAAGATCCGTGTGTGGGAATCAATGCTTTGCCCGTCTGCGCACATTACCACGCAGCTGAAAGCGAAAATATCGATTTTCGTATGTTCTATCAAATACCAACTAGTTCGTTAGTTCCTGATGAAGGCCATGGAGTGTAAAATGGCCGAAAGCTGGAATTTTATAGTTAATCACCGGAGAAGCAATTGTTAGTAACGTTCGCCGTGAAAGATTAGATATAAAAACTAGTTCCAATTTAGAAATATTGTAAATAACATTGTAATAAAAATTTGTCTTCTTATTTTTGAAAGTCTACTTTTTTAAAGGTTATCTCTCTGTGCATGTGGCTCATTTGTTTCCTTTGTCCACGGGTGTAAACGTTAATGTGTTGTCATTTGGATGGTTTAGGTTCACAGGATCCGTTAAGCAGCGCTGCGATTGCGTTTTACACTTTCGACATTTAGTTCTGCGATAGGGTTCTAGGACTTATTTGTCGCAGCTTAGCGTTAATATTACATTAAAAGTGCGCGGTCATTGAGCAAAAGTAATTAAACGTGTACTCCAACATTATATTTCATTCTATCATCTACGTCATTATATAACAATCCGCTTGACCTACAAATTTAATATATTATTTATTGAAGTGCACTTTTAAAGTGTAATTAAATAATATACATTGTGCAAATTGTGCTAAAGAACCAACAACCATTGGAACATTAGGCAACAAATAGTAAGCATTATTATTTCTTATGATTCAATGTTTATAATATAAGTTAAATTACGTTGCTCAGATGAAAGAGAATGAAGGAGTGTTGTGATGTTGTGCATTGTAGTGCAGCCTGGAACCCACCCACCCACCCACCCGCCCTGTCTAGTACGTTTTCTTGCACAGTAATATAATCAAGTAACTACAACACACATGGCCATCTTCCCGCTACAGAGCATGCGCAATGACGACTTCTAACCCACAGAAGTGAAATTAGCGATGTTTTGATTTGTGTTTTTTTCACAGTGACATGATTATTCACATAACTGTAGAATTTTTGGATATAAAAGTTTGAACAGAACGTTTATCGCGCCCTTTAGTATTTAATGCATGTTTTAAACCTGAGTCATGTGCAGCTTGAGTATAACGACAATTAAGATATGGTCACGTGATGGATGTACTATTATGAACCCGTAAGGTCAGGAGGAAATGCGCCCCTTGAGGACCCTCTCTGCATCTAACATTTGATATAACTGGCTTGGCGATAGATGTATGTATGATGTCATGGAAACGGCGCTTTCTCAAGGTTTTAACGTGAGGTCATTTAAATTGCTGTGTAAGGTTGTGTTGTGAATCAGTCGCTATCTAGAGTAGAGCATCCTTCTTTTGTCTGTGACTGACTGTTTCAGTGTCGCCAACATTTACACTCCTGGACTAGACTAAGTCTACTGTAAACATTTTGATTGTTGTTGTTGTTATCTAAGCGCTCGCATTAGGGACGGTTACTTGGGAAAGCGAGTTACTTATCAATAGAAAGTCTATTGTGTTTAGCTCGGGGGCAGTTCGTGCAGAAACCAGTCAGGAGAAACCTGCCAATTAAATCGCTTGTGGTTTGTTTGCATGTCCTCGTATTAATATTAAATATGTAACGTGTTTTCTTTAAAAATTGGTAACCAAGGTAACTTTCTTATCTCGTTCTAGAGAATGAAGCCAGCTTCATTTATGTAGGCTTTGAAATTCCATGACGTCATGAAAAACAAGTGATTTATGACATTATTTATTTACTTATCTACATAACTTTATTTCTATATCATAATATAACAACACTAACCAGTTAATAAGAAGTATTAATCGGTACAAATGGCGCCCAACGTGTGGCTAGTGGGTAGAGTAGTTAAATGCTGCAAAGGGTAGGAGGTTTAGTAGGATATGAAATGTTTGCATTAATCGAACTGTCGTACGTCCAAATTAACGTATGGGTTGGCAACCATGATGCAACTTCACTATAATGGTAGTAGTTCAGACACTCGAATGAAAATTATGAAACGAGCAGAGTGAGTTTAATAAGCCATAACTATTTACTGTTACGTTCTGTATAGACTTGTGACTGTCTGTCTTGGTATCATTAAACCAGCGCTGAATCACTTCTACCTGGTATAAGCGGACTTTAACCAACATCCCTTTTGTCGCTTCTTGCTACTGGAGACAAAACAATGCAACAAACATAAAAATGCCACAACGGAGACTATAAACATAATCTTTCAACAAGCCGCAACAATGTGTATGAGTTTCTGAAAACTTAAACTTTCGTGAAATGGAACATCGTTGTTCATTTTTTAATATGTTAAGCGTGCAAAGAGAACGGGATATCAAAGCTTTAAAACATTTGACTGTCGCTCAAAGCCTACTGTATTCTAATATTCCCCTTGTACCTACAAGGAAACAAGCAATAAGATAATTTGTACAAATGTTTATCTCAACTAACACGAAGAAGATATAGGAATAAGAGTTTGTAAGAATGGTTAGTACAAGAGTAGAGAAAGTCATGTGAGTGCAACACGTCAGATTTTTAGAAATGCTTTTCCTATTCATGGGAAATAAATTTACCATATTTTGGCCAAATGTAAATATAGATTTGTGCATTTTTGCGACATAGTTTCATTTTCTAGGTTAACGTCTGGCTATAAGTGGACGCTAGGGATATTGGGAGTTCATATTGAAGTGGCAATTGTCGACGACGCAGCATTTCCAAGTGCAGGCATGCAGAACTTCCGTTTGCAAGAAACGGAAGTGAAGTCAGTAGCTAGCAATTGTCTACGAACGTGGGGAAAGCGCTGCCTTGTTCTTCATTTGTTTCTATTTTAAACCGCAACAGCCTTCTGTAAACGTTCCGGAATGAGATTTCTGAGTGCCACTTCTCTCTTTTTAGTTAAAGCTGTGTGTTACATTCACCTGATTTTCTCTACTCATTCTAATTGTTCTGTCCACATAATCTAGGCTAAACTGATAGATTTTTAGTGTATGACGTAGGTATATATGTAGATTAAGATCAGTTTTCTCTTCCCGCGCATTCAAGTCACCCAAGCAGCAGCATCTGGGATTATTTGGACTCGCACGTTGGCAAAGTTTCATTTTTAATGAGCACATTGTTATCGCAGTAATAAGCTACTATTATTATTATCTACAACTTGTTTTACGACGAAACAGATAAAGTTGCAGTTCTGTGCTTCGAGTACGTTCACTTCATGATTATTTCCCAAACACACCGTCAAGTACACACGTTCTGATGTCATGCTTCATAAATGACCTTAACTTCCCTTCTTCAAAATATTATTACAAAAGTTTATTCCGCCCAACAATGCTTGTCGAGAAATACACGTTTACAAGTATGTATCTGAATTAAAACAAAATCTAAATATGAGAATACACTTTAAGTTTTCGAAACTGACACAAATAACAAGGAGTATCTCCGAAATGGTTCACTCTACGAAAAAATTATTCGGACATAAATTGTGTGTTTTAGCAAAATCAATATTTTTACGTCCCCGTGCACTGAACTTGAAGTTGCAGGTAACGAAATGGCTCGCTCTGGTGATGAGCTATGAAACTAAACAGTGCGAATTGTGACACCGGGTGCGGCGTACAACAACGGACTGTCGGGGCTAAGTTACCTGGCCGGCGAGCTAACAAAGGCGCATCATTCACGCGAGGGAACACGTGGCTAACAACAATGAAGCGGCTACACAAAAGTCTTCGAGAAAAATCTGGATGCGTCTTGGTCGACGCGTTTATGTAGGGTCGGTATGACGTCATTCGCTCGGTATAAGGAGGCGACGAAACAGTAGAGAGGATTTACATTTACGAACATGAGGCAGTGTATCAAAGAGGGTGTTGCGCGTCGCAAAGAGGATTTAACGAGTGTCGTAGTCATAGGGGAAGTGAAGAAAGACGCTGAAAGGACTGAGCAAGGGTACGAGAAGCACACAGTTGTGAGTTGTAATATCATCAAACACTCTACATTCTGTTAACAACGAGAATAAAACTGTGTATATGTGATAATGTTTTGAAAGACATAGTCATAGAAAAGTAACCGAACTGGATTTTGTCGTTTTGGTGTCAGGAGTGGGATTCCTCGAATTGTCATTTTGTCACGATAAAACACACTTTCCCATTATACAGAGTGGAAGGGAAGTCATTACATTAGTCTAAACCAGTGAGAGACCTCGGTATTTGGAACATTTCCTAGAGCACGCGGGACATGCCACGTGACACCAACGTCATGGCACCTGACCCCGTAGCCGTGGTCGCTCGAGCGTAAGCTCGACTTTTCGTTTCTGATTTATGCTGTTCACAGATACGCAGACCTTTTTCTAAAAATGCTTTTTCTTTAATTTAGGGGGCCCCAAAACATACTTCCGGTGAAATCTCTACGCCGAATTTTTGAATGGAAGACAATACTTCCTCTATGTAACGTAGTAGAGAAAGTTAAAAAAAAAGTATCATAAAATATAATTAAAATATTTATAACTCCCAAAGTACTCCTCAAGTTGAGCTGAAAGTGCATACAACAACAGAAGTTGCAGTTAAGTTGTGTATCATTGTCGCTTTAGCGAAGTGCGGGCCGCAGGTGGCTCACAAGCCCTTGTTTGTTCATAATTAAAGTTTACAGGTTAGTTTCGACATCATAAATGGATTATATTGGCAACGCCCAGAATAAAAGAACATCAAGGTTGGCTGTTTTCCAACAATGGTCAGTTATTCACCGTTTTAAACGTTACTATGCAGGTGTTGCACACATTCCCGTCAACGTGAGACTGTGTGTGTAACGGGAAGAGAGATCACGTGCTCCTGCAACGAAATGGAGGGAAAACGTTATCTTCTCGCACATGTATTCTTAAGGACACTTGTCTTGGAGGTCGATTAGTTTCGATAAATCGACTTGGATTTTTAATCTTAAAAAATTGTGTTGCACTCACATGACTTTCTCTACTCTTGTACTAACCATTCTTACAAACTCTTATTCCTATATCTTCTTCGTGTTAGTTGAGATAAACGTTTGTACAAATTATCTTATTACTTATTTCCTTTTAGGTACAAGGGGAATATTAGAATACAGTAGGCTTTGAGCGATAGTCAAATCTTTTAAAGCTTTGATTCAGTTTTCTTTGTACGGCTAAAATATAGATTGTGTTTTGCCATTTTAATCAAAATCATTAGAGCTATTTTCAAGAAAGTCAAAATTTTCCAAACATTTTCCATGTAAAGTGTAGTTTAGGGTGGAGGAATTTTCTTCAAAATCTTCGTGTCGCATCCTTGAAACATGATACCAACTTTGGTTTTTAACCGATTTTTTGTTTTTCAGTTATGCTGTCCAAAGGCACAGACAGGCGCGCATGCGCATCCCTTTTGTAAAATCCTTTTTTTTTTTTTAATTCAGGGGACCTTAAAACGTATATTTCCGGTTAAATCTCGACATCGAATTTATGGGTGGGATAGAAGACTTCCTCTTTTACTATACGTAGTACAGAAAGTAAAAAATAGTGGAAGTAAATTGTGTATTTGAGAGAGATCTAGTTTTTCTGTTTTGATCTATTCTTGCTTGTTAATCATAATTAATTCTAAGTATACGTTGTTTGGAGCATGATGTCGAGGTGGCTTTGGTAAAACAACGCCAGGTCGTGCTGGAGGTCGACTATGGAGAAACTTTTAACAAGTGAAGGTCAAATAGCGGTCCGTGATTCAATTATACCAACTGCGTTTAATATGTATAACACATGGCTGAGTTGCGTAATATTCCTCAAGTCACGAGGATATGCTTCCGCCCTTTCTTCATCATCAGTCGTGCCAACTTTCACGGGTTGTCCCTAAAGTATACGGCAGCAAAGGTCTTTTTACAACTTTACAACAAAGCAGGGCCTTTGTGGACTGATTGAGTGTTACAGATTTGCACCAAGCATGCAAACAATGCAGACTGAAAATCCGCTATTATAAACGTAGTTGCACTGTGAGTTCGGTTACTACCAACCTATGCTCACCTTCTGTAGTGGAATGGTGTTGGTAGACCTGGAGACCGAGAAAAGAAGACCATCTGACCCCTATTGGTACGTTCACGTGCTAAGAAAAAATTTAAAATGTTCTAAAACAATGGCCATTCAATTAAGTATAGCATTAAATTAAGATCAGAGACAACTATTCACAACGAAAAATATTAGCTTTTGGACCAATAAGTTCAATCAGCAAACTTCTTACTCCTCAACTAAATGTGTTGGTAGACCTGCTAGTTTAGAAAGAATGTTAATGCTATTGGGTGAAAAATAAGCTTTGATTACTGTTATTTTAATAGTAATTCAATATTAAAATATACTATGGTTTTACAGTTTCTCGTTGGTTTAGTTTGAAATGTAACATATTGAGGTTAGGAGTGACTGTTTCGTTAAGTCTGGATCTGTTTATAAAGACGTCGCCATTGAAAGTGATTGGATATATTTAAGAGCCCCTCAAGAGTTTCAACTTCATCATAATAGCAATCCCCAAATACCTTTATTATTAAAATACTATATATTTACTCACATACTCCCTGATTACCAACACTAATAGTTATTTTTCTTAAACAGATAATATATACTTGCTTAACACATAATGCACATGGAACAAAATGGTTACCTGTCAATATTGTGGATAACCCAAGCAAACTTCTATTTGTGGTGCCTTGTATATCGTTCAGAAGCAATAACCTGAACAACTGGTTACAGCACTTGATTAATGTTTATACCTCTTATTGGTATTTTGTTATTATTTTGTCTTGAAGTAATACAACACGGGTTTTTAATAATTTGCACTCAAGTTCTTCTTAAGAAGCGTTATCATACAATCTTTATATTAGCAACATGATTTTCAAATGTTACCATCGCAACAATGCCTTATAACCAAGTTCTAAGTAATCTAGTTTATTGACCAATCGACTACGTTTTCGCAATGGTACTAGTCGTACTTATTATGTAGTTTGTTCCGCTTTTATAACAACTGTATTGAATAAAATACTATATCATTGTGCTTGCATACACACTTGGAGCTAAGCTTGTTTCACACTTTTAGGTTAGGAAATGTTACACTTCTGTTGTCAGTATGACGTCATCAATGAACTGAATCTGTTTCAGCGCTTCTTCCTAGCGATTTTCCTTGGTTGAATTGAATATAAAATGTCATTTTTAAGAAAACTATTAAGGTCAGTCTGGAAGCTCCTAGAGAATGGGTTTGCGGGGCCATTATTTACACCACTGCCCCAGTGTCGATGTGTATTGAAGATTAGCGTTTATAAAACGAAGGAAAACCTTAAAGTAAAGAGTTGCCAGTGAGTATGAACACATGGACCTTGTTATTTGGGGCAGCGTACGTACGTATTTCCCAGATACCTACGTTCCGTAACTCGATCTCTGACGAAGGTTACGAGAATCGACGGCCCTTTGTGTGAGATTGGCACAGTGCTTATCAGATTTCCTTGCTGCGAATTTCGATGCGTGGCAAGGTCACTCAGTAAAGGCAAGTGTCACATGAATTTCTCTCCTCACAATTCTACTATTACAAAAGTCTTATGTGCTACAGTCACATGACTTTCTCTACTCTTGTACTAACCATACTTACAAACTCTTATTCCTATATCGTGAAAGGGAATGTAGATAAAGAGGATAATGAAGTTACCTTGAGCGGCACGGTGCGGAGAGACTTCTAATATCCAACGTCGGTCTAAAGACTAGGGATAAAATGGCCAAACGAGGGGCAAGGCCGGGTGTTTGAGCTAGTATCATTGTCTGTTGTGGTGCCCACGTTTGTAGCAGCGAGTCTGACGGACGTGGCAGAAGAAGTATAATGAAAATGGCTCCCACCTGGATAAAAGCCAAGTTATTCCTCAGCATCCTTTTGTAAAGATGGTTCTGGAACCTGCCAAATCTACCGCACCATATTTGATATCCATTGCGAAGGTAAACTCGCCCATCAGTGTGACGTCATTGTCCACGCAAGGAAACGGGGATGGAAAGCAGGAGAAAACCGCCAGCAATGACAAGAATACAGAAAAGGGAAAGTATTCATGAGGAAACAACTTTCCCACATTTCCGATTGTCCAGTACCGTGTTATTATCATCAGTGCCCAACTGTTGCGGAGAAATTTATCACACTCATCGCGAGAGATAGAAGACAGTCGAGTGGAACATTACACTCATATGCACCAATCAGCTCTCAGCTTGGTTCCATGGAATAGTCAACGTCAGGAAGTTACTTATTCCCAGAGCGTCATGTCAATGGGTTATTAATTATCAGAGAAGGGAGTGCTCTGTTTGCTGGCACGGAAACAAACAGATAGCAGCACATCGCATTCCTTGGATGTGAAAAGATCTGGATCTCGCAATAAACCAGTCTTGAAAAGTCCTTGAACTTTTTCTCTTTCTCTCCTCACTGACGCAGCAACAAGTGTTTGGCCGGCTCGGGTTACTTCCACCTTCTGCTGTCAGCAGGTAACAATTGAATTGTCCACGTAGCAACAGGTGGCGCCCATAACCACCACCAGCAGTAGCAGTTTCCCTCAAATTCACCAGGAAGGGGCGATATGAAGGATAACCACTATTTGTATACGTGCTTTATTAGGCCATGCCGAACTTTCGGTGTTGTATAACGTGTCCAAGGTTACACAATCAGGCCCCGGGGCCTTCCCGTTGTGTAACTTGGGCCGCATTGTTCTGTGCATTCCACACTGACCAGTTCGCCCGAGGCCTTACACCTGTTGGGCAGATTCTAAACACAAACATGACAGAAGTATTAAATCCTATTTGATTAAAATGTAACTAGATTGTAGACTGACTGTACGACAGCGGTGTTCAACCGCAGGCAAGTTAGGGACCGCATTTATCCCTCGTTACTGAGTTCCAGTGGCGACACATTCTTACGTACAGGCGTACACATTCATATTCTACCCCTGATTAACCCTCCATGTTTCTGAGGACACCTTTCTGGCACGATTTATGTTTGAGCACCCTGTAGGGGCTGGCTTAGCTCACCTCCACCTCGGGGTGTATTATCATACTACTCTAGTGGTTAACGTACGGTGACATTAGAGATCAAAACTGACCACAAACAGTGGGGAAGGAACCAAAGGGATGCTCCATCTACTGAAACTGATTTTAGCTACAGGTAAAGTTGCAATAGTAAGTTTTTGTTTTGTTGGGTTCTGGAGAACCGTTTAGTTTACCAGTAAGGGACGTGACGTTTGGCACGTTACAAATTCGCGTTATTTCTAAAGGTCACAAATGCGAGCATGTATACAAAACACGCAGATGTGACCATAAACATGACAGAATAACGTGAAACGAGAGCAAATATGTGTGGATGCCGATAGAGGACACTTTCAACATTTTCCTTGAGGAACAATTAATGATATAACCCTCAATTGTGTATTATACTCTGAAAGACCGCGCTCGGGTTATACAGATTT
This sequence comes from Tenodera sinensis, assembly GCA_030765045.1. NCBI lineage: Eukaryota > Metazoa > Arthropoda > Insecta > Mantodea > Mantidae > Tenodera > Tenodera sinensis. Next base: position 5,399,727 of record CM060969.1, read on the forward strand.
AGCGGTCGATTCAGGAGGATTCACCGATAAACGTGTCAGCGACTCATGGCTATTTTTAAGTCGTAAAGTCTTGATACGTCATAAAATTAGTACACATTAGTCACAATTTTGAGTGTAATATTCAGAAACAGCTTGATTCTATGTCGTCAAATAGTCGTCAATTATCAGCTCATCATTATCTTCCATTAAATTAACCAGTCCACTTAACTAGTATTGTCTGTGCTCACATGCACCTACGCGTACCCTGAGAGAAGGATCTCATAACTTCATCAGATGATTCATCGAAAGATGTCGCACCAGGGAACACCGTCAACAACATTTACACTTTTTCCAGATATTTGATTGTATAGGCAGTAAACAAGCGCTAGTTTCACACATTGTTCTCCAATAAAGGAATGTAGAGGTCATCGCACCGCGCGCTGTGGTCGGTTTTTGTTTCCCCAGACGTGCACGTTGCATACATACGTGATGTAATGTGGCGCTGTAGGCAGGCATGGCCCACTTTGTACTGCATTCCACGACTAGACCTATGTCTTATGTTTCCAGGTGTTTACGGGGCGCTGCCGTTCCAACAAAATCACCGCACACATAACCTGCAATCCTAACCAAAAACACTCTGTGTTGTATCTCTGTGACCTTCCACTCTTCTAAAACTATTTATAACTTATAAACTTGTTAATTGGTATAATATGCGTTTACACATTACGTTCAATTTACAATAGAACACAGGGAATCAAAATGAGAAATGACATCGCGATAAACAACGGAATGACGACAACAATCTAATGTGTTACACTCACATGACATTCTCTACTCTTGAGCAAAATATTCGTTTGTCACGAAAATATTTTAAACGTATGGCACTTTAATGAAAGTCATTATGAGCCATTTTTAATAAAATCAAAATTTTTGAAAGATATTTCATGTAAAGGGCAGTACGCTCGGAAGATGCTAAACATAAATACCAATTTTGGTATTTAAATGACTCTTTTACTTTCTCTACTAGTTAAGAATTACTAATTAGAGTTTGTAAGAATGGTTAGAACAAGAGTAGAGAAAGTCATGTGAGTGCAACACATAAGATTTTTTAGTATATGGCAGTAGAGAATGAAGTTGGTATTTATAAAACAGTAGTTAGACATGGGAAAAGAACAAGAGGAATAAGGGGGGGGGGGGGAAATGGACAGGATACTGTCTCATACACAAGAAGAATATTCTATTTAGATTCAGGGAACCTAAAATAGCGTATTTGCGGTGAAATCTCGTCACCGAGAGGAAGTTAGATTACTACACAAGTAGAAAATGTCATTTTTGACAATTTTCGACCTTTAACCTAACCTACGAAGGATAGATGCACTTTCAACTCCCTCTGTTTGTCGTGTGTGCAACAGGACGTATAATGTACAAAGAAAAGATAGTTCGCGGAAAGTTTGTCGGATGTAAAATCCCAAGAAATGGGATAGGCGCTGCAGTGGGACATTAGTAAGGTTTATATCTACAACCTGAACTCACAAGATGCTTCTCTTTCTTCCAGGTCCATGCCTGCACAGCGCCTGTTAACATCAGGTAAGCATAGATACCACACATTTAATGTTTATCTCAATTGAGGTTATGTATGATTTCTCTAATTGTTAAATTAGACATTCCACCTGACATTGTTAAATGTCAAGTGGATTTTATCACTGTTGATATTTTTAGCACTTTACTTCTTGTGAAACGTTCCTAATGGAGTAGTTTTTGTATTGCACTAATTAAATTTAATATACATTTTCACAGAAACATAACAAATGAAAGTTATCTTAGGTTTAGTGCCACGTAAGCATATGTTTTAATTTTCAAACACAAAAATTACAATTTTGTGGCAAGAAAGATATTTTGGAGCCTAAACTGAAGGAGACACAGAGAAACCTATGTACATTGAACTGCAAGACCCAATCACACGAGATTTTGGAAGCTGCCGAAAGGCTAACGTTGAAATTCCAAAGAGAAGGCAATATAGGTTAGGATAGACAAGGCACGCAGGGGGACACAGAAGCTTGACCAGTTTTGTGCTTATGCCCCTTGAGAAGGGGTGAAGTGAGAGAACATGAAGGGTTGGTCAGGCCCGAGGTAGGGTTACGAGTGTCACACGCTCACTAGAAAGTAATAACTCATGTAATCGCTTCATTCGCTAGTGTAAGCAAGCACTGCAAGAAAGATCTACCTTCTCATAACCTCTACACTTTGATGTGACGACCGTTTTAATTCCCTGAAAGCCACGTTTGTTGAGGTGCACGGATTATAGCAGTTTATACTTCCTATTGACATGTCAGATGCCGCACAATCCCGTTACGTACGTCACTTAGCGGGTTATTTGTGAGAAATCATGTACATATGTTGCACCATAACCTAGTTGAGGTAATAGTTCATTCACAAGACAGGTGAATAACTGCCATGAAAACGTCATCAAGCTTGTGTACAAAGAAACGTCACACAATCTTGCAGACAAACCTTCAGTAGACACACATTTCGTTATGGTAGACTAAACCGTGTGTATGTCTCGAAGTAGCTACTTTTAAATTAAATGTACTTTCTATCAGCCATAGAAAATTAAAAATGAATAGCGTCTACTAACCGAGAAAATACAAGGATTTGAAAACAATAACATCAAATGTCTCGGAGTGGATAGGAAAGATTAAAGCAAGCAGAAAATATCGGTGCGAGTGCCCTAGGCATGCTGAAAAGTGGTTAGAATAGTTGTCCCAGAATCCATTGCGGTCAAATATCAGCATCAGAACTGTGAAATGTGTGCAAGGATCTTCAACTGGCAGATAACTACTGATATTACAAATATCCAAGCTTAGACCTGAATGGGATGAAGGTTTTGCTGGGACAGAATAGAGGTTAGAGGAGGATATCAAGTATTTGTATTCGAACAGAATAGGAAAGGTAAGTTAGACTAGGCTATGATAGGATGAGAAGAAGAGTATCGCACTTAGGTTAGCTGATAAGATGATAGTGCAACAGAAGGGCGCTTATTAGGTTATGTTATGATAAAGTAAATTTTCCCATTGGAAGAGGAGAGCACAGGTTAGGTTATGTTATTATACGATAGAATAAATGATTATAGGAAGAGGCCTTAGGTTAGGTTAGGTTATGATACGATCAAATAGACTAGTAGAAGAGAAGTGGAACAGTAGGCTAGTTTGCAATAAAGTATCCAAATAGAAACAAAGCTTTGAATTAAAAATACGTGAGATAGTTTGAACAATACGTTACAACTAGCGTATTTACACAGATATACCTCGCAGAAATTGTTCATAGAGCGCACCTCTATAATTTATAATTTATTAAATAATACATAAAGGGGAATTATGTTATAAAACTACATTACAGATAACACATACACAAAAAGTATATGAATTTACATAAGTTTCTGGCCTGTTGAGGTAACTGAGCTTGTTTTGTAGACACCAGCTCGTCTATTCGTGGATGAATCCTCGCTAGTGCGAGTAGCAATGGTAATTCTAAATTTAAACAATTCGTTGTTTGTCTTTGTTATTTCTAATCGTTCAGGAAACATGCAATACAGATTGTAAGTGCATTTTAAATTGTATGAGGTATTCGGCGTACCCCTTTAGAACGAGTATCATTTGACTTAGAGTGTTGGCAATACAGTTTTTGTTTGAAAGGTTTGTGTACGTGCATGAGGAACGCCAGGCGCTTGTTTCAAGCCCTGCGACGCCTCCACGGCTACGGAATGTCTTTTGTCTGTAGGGATGTGCCGGGAATAGTGAAGTAGATGCGGGTACTGCGAGTGAGTCACCCAATTGTCACCAACTTGCAGTACGGTTAAGAAACCAAACGTGAGAATGCTCAGACAAGGGGAATCGAAACGGCGGCTTTGTAAATCCTAACCTCACATCCATCTACCACGGAGTAGGTTAAACAGTGGCAAAGTGGAAGGAGGTAAACCCAACCTCTCCTCTGCTTTATAACCTGGTCCTATGCCCATCTACGGAACAGGAATCAATTCACTCTTTTCTCAAGTCAAGGTCATTCCAATAGTTGTGTTTCATGACGTCATAGAGGATTGGATATTGAAATTTCAACACGACCAGCTTCAATCTCGCAATGCATGACGAACATCTTCCCGTGTTGCGTGACTGCAGATGTTCTTATTTCGTGATGTCCTTCTTTTGTTTTCTCTTATATCCTTTAACATACTTGACTGCTTTCGAAACTGAACCGCTTCCTTTATTTGAAGCCATTTTCGTCATAACTGTCCCGTCCACATTCCTCCTAACTTCCGGGCTGGTCGACTTGATAAGGCAAGCAATTGACCTCCTCCGGTTCACCGCTTACGGAACGGCGACGATTCGCTTCTGTTTCCATAGTAACCAGTGTGTAGTGATTGTCATGTTGGCTACCATGGAAACATATGCATGTGCTGTAATGAAACACGTGTGTGTGTGTGTGTGTGTGTGTGTGTGTGTGTGTGTGTGTGTGTGTGGCTGAGGGAGGTGGACGACTTGCGAGCGAGCCAGGAAGGTTTAAGTACTCTTGTATGTTGTTACCTACAGATGTTCCCGCTGAAGCAAACGACGCGTAACGCGGCTGGCTGGCTCTAGGTACCGTTTGAAGTCGCTAGGTACACATTTCCAAGTTTTCCTAGCAATCAAATGGATGTTTGCGGTTCAAAGCCCCCTGAACTTGAAGGAAGGAAGAAGGGGGCCATGATTCATCACATCTGGTTATAGAAAGCAGACGGAGCGAGTTTAGCTAAACGAAGTAGGCCATGCGATTTGTACATCTTTGTGATGATGAGCGGCCCACATCCTCAGGCCGCCGACAAAAGCTTTCAGGATCTCGTTAAGGTAAATATGGAAGAAGAAGCAGCAGCTCGAAGTGTGTGCTACTAAGTCGTTTTGATGTCAGATATTCGCGAAAGTGCTCCACAAAACTGAACAGTGTCAAACACTACGCACGGCTTCATTCCACAGATATAGACAATGTGTCAAAGAAATCACAAAAAAGTATTATATATTTTCCAATATTTACTTTCTGCACTACATATAGTAAGTAGGGGAAGTACTCACCGGAAATGTATGTTTCGAGGCCCTCTAAATCCAAAACAAAGCATTTTTAGAACTCACAAACACAGACTTTTTTCCCGGGGACCTCAAAACACGTATTTCCGATCAATTCTAGCTATCGAATGTTTGAGTTGAGCAGAATATTTCGTCTACTTAGCATAAGTAGGTAAAAAGAAGCCCAAAATAATGATCTGGGCCTGAACTGGCCCCGCAGCGCGACAGGCAAATGTTAATTGTACACTGGCGAAGGAGCCGATAAAAACAAACGAGCAGTGATTTAACATATGAAGGTATGTAGCTTCGAGTTAAAATCAGACAATCTACAAGTGACTGTCGACATGCGCACATAAAACAAATGCAGGTAATGTTCCCCTTCGCTCAGTTTGGTGCCCCTGTTTCTTCAAGATCTCTTTGGAGTGAAACAGAAGTAATAAAACAGACTCCACGCTCTAACGATAAGTGAATTATTATAAAACCAAACTCCCGTCTGTTCTTGGCAACATTAAACTTTCTCTTGCATTCCTCTCCCTCAGCTTCAGATGTTCAACACAGAGTAAAACAAAAGCTTATCTCGTGTAAAGCGAATTATCGCTGCAGTAGCAGTTCCCAAAGTCAAAGTCGACCACGGAGTTAAAGATAACCTAGAAATAAAACAGCAATAACAGCAGAGAAATTGGGATAAGAAGAAGGAAAGTATGTAGCACATACGAGTTGTCTATACTGTGACTGTGCTGGTACCTATGTTGACATTTCCTCCTCGAGTGTAAGGTCGGTCATTGTTACGTACTTTCACTCCTACAGTCCCTAAACTTGCCAAACACAGCATCGTCATCATATGAATATTTAACTGGCACTTGTTCCTCTTCACCAACAACTTAACTAAAAATCTGATTTGCTGCACTCACATGACTTTCTCTACTCTTGTACTAACCATTCTTACAAACTATTATTCCTATATCTTCTTCATGTTAGTTGAGATAAGCATTTGTACAATTAACATATAAAAAAATGAACAACGATGTTCCATTTCACGAAAGTTTTAAGTTTTCCGAAACTCACACACATACAACAAGGAATATCTCCGAAATGGTTTACTCTACAAAAAAAATATTTGGACGTAAATTGTGTGTTTTAGCAAGATCTACATTTTTTGTATAGTAAGATTTGGCCTATCTGTTACGGTTTACGATTTATCCAAAAGTCATCCAGATTAAACACGACTACAGGGGCTATAGCCCGAAAATGTTTCATGTAAAGGGTAGTTTAGGGTGGGGCTATTTTCTTCAAAATCTTCGTGTCGCATTCTTAAAAGACAATAAACTTAAATACCAACTTTGGTTTTCAACCGACTTTTCGTTTTTGAGTTATGCAGTCCACAGACTGACAGACAGACACACGCGCGCGCACACACACACACACACACACACACACACACACGCGCGCGCGCGCGCGCGTGCGCGTGGACCTTTTTCTAAAAATTCTTTTTCTTTGGATTCAGGTGTCCTCAAAACATACATTTCCGGTGAAATCTCGACATCCAATTTTTCGTTGGAATACAATACTTACTCTACTTACCAGTAGACAAAGTAAAATAGTTTGTGAAAGAGATGTAAGAATGGTGGGTGGAGAAACTTGTATGAATGTAACACTTCAGCCTATTTTTATGCTCTTGGATATGAAACAGACAGGTAATATAAGTATATAGGCGCGTATTATAAACGTCTCTGACTGTAACATTAGGGGAAAAAACTGCAGACGTTGGTACACCTGAAGACAGAGGAAAGAAGACGATCGTTAATAAACCACAACTAAATGTTGTTGGTAGACCTGCTAGCTTAGAACAAAAAAAGGTTAATGTTCTGAAATAATGGCTATTGGGTGAAAAATAAACGTAATAGTTTTACGAGACCATTCACAACAAAAATCAGCTTTGTAGTAAAGAAGTTGGCAACAATTTAGGTACATTCAGTGTTTTGTCGATAGTAAATAAGTCTGTTGTGTACATATATACTTATTTCACACTAATTATTACGATTTATTTGTATACACATTCAACAAATTGTTCATCTGAAGTTGTTTTTCTATTTACTTCAAGTTAATCATGTCCCAAATAGAACATATTCTAGTCATTCTCTCCACATTTGCAGCTAGGACCACCATCTTACACATACCACTAAAGTTGAACTGAAGATTAGCGTTTATAAACTATAGTTTAAACCTAACCTAACCTCATTTATACTACCGGCCCTTTCTGGCATATCGACACAGTTGCACCGCCACGGAAAGTAATTTCTCACGAAAAAAATGAAAGCTGGTTGTAAACCACAGTTTGCAGATGTTTATTACCATAGCTACCAGTAAATAAAGCAACGAAACTTGTCACCAACGTGCATTGTTGTGCCTTTCTCTTTCCCGGTTGGGGCTGCATAAAATATTGCTCAAGATACTTGCCTGCCTCATGCGCTCACACCGAACGAACATTCCTCACTGTTTTATAACTTTCATTGTTGACGCAATACTTGGGCAGTATAAGTCACTCTTAACACAACCCTCACATTCTGAATCAGAACTTAACACAAATTCCACATCAGAGAACATAACCTAACTGCATATTACGCAATGAGGCTATAATGGCAGTAATTCTCAAACGAGCATGTAAATTGCAATTATAGTCAAGTTTCATACAACTATTTATACTCTAGCACGTGTCTAACTTTAAAATGTTTATTATTTTTAATAGTGTACACTTACCTGCGTCAATAATTACATTGACCTTACTTTCAGTATTGTGATATGTTCGCAGACGTGAAGTAATAGAATAACTGCGCTGGAGTTTGTCACATTCTTGTTGCGGCATGTGAACGTCACATGTTTCAGAAATTTTCTATGTCTCTGTGAACCACATTAAACATTAGTATAGGTTAGTAAAATGATATAAATTGATGGGAGACCTTTAATTACAGTTTATCATTGTATTAGGTTGCAATATTACACAGTAATTCATTACTTCGTAATTGTTTAACATTTTCCTTATTCAAATGGCCTTCTTTAGCTTTGTAAATGGGTTATATAAGTAAATGAGGTGTTTTTAGTTTCTACAACGAAGAAAAGGCTCTTATTAGGTTATAATGCAAAATTAGGTCAGTTTATGAGGTCAGGAATAAAATAGGCCAGACCCCAAGAGGCTGACATTGAAATATGGTTGTGAAACGTGGTAATTGAAAATCGTGAGAAGTCAAGGCTGCGCAGATGAGATTTTTAACCTCAATATTGGGTATAACAAGAGCAGATCGATGGAAATGAATTGTTCTTCCATACAATAGCTGTGTGTAGGACAAAGTTGGAAAGCATAGAATGAGACTAACCTTATAGTTATCAAACTACGAAGCCAGGGTCGATTATTAGATTATTGCTTCAATTTTGATGCAAAGAAGAATTTTCTTCAGGATGCTGGTATGAAAGAGATGCTTGATTGTTCCATAGCGTCTCAGTTACAAATGGACTTGCGAGTGATGTTATTCAGATTTTAATGTAAATAAGGAGTGTATTATTTTCAATTAGTAGGTCATACCCTTACTAATTATTGCCGTCAACAGTAGTTCCGTATCGACAGTTGTAAATGTTTAATTTATTATTTTTTACATATTCTTAAATACGTCTTATACAGGATCCGTGCAGTGTCTGTCGGACTCGATTGCAGCAGTGTGTGGGTGTCTGAGAAATGCACTCAGTCCGCAACTTAATGTGGCAGTGATTCATCTAGTACATGACTCAAGTCACATCATACGTTATCATTAACCTTTCCGCTTCACCTCTAACATAATATAAAAACGCTAACCCAAAAATGAACAGTTACTCTGAAAAATGACCTAACCTCAAAACATCCAAAGTTGCAACACAATGGATGCACGGTCTGGCGGATGCGAAATAATATATTTGCTTTTCGGACCTGATTTATTTAGTTTCCAATGTTGCCATTCTGCAAATATTGATCTATCTGCAAAAAATGACGGAAGAAAACAGGTTTGAAAAACAATTAAATACACGTCGTAGACGGAAAATAAACGTAACTGAATGGATGGATAATAAGAATAAATCCTTAAGAAATGTAGGGAAACCATACACGAGGAGGACAAGACATTTTGTGCCAGGAAAATGTGAGAGAAGCGACTTAACCTCAATTCTCAACATAAGATTATTTGTTTTTTCGTTTCACTGTTTATATTTAAGATTTTAAAATTAATTGCTTAGCTAAATTGTAAAATATGCTTATTATTAACTGTAATACCATTTGGTATTTGAGCTATTAAATATTTAGTCTTCCAAAGATACGACAGGAAGATTAACAAGAAAATCGCGCCCTCCTAAACTACCCTTTGTATAGAAACATTTTTCGAAAGTTTTGATTTTCTCAAAAACGGCTCTTGAATTTTCTGTGAATAACTTCTGAAGTTCTGTTCATTCTGAGTGACTTGAATCTCCCAATACTTATACTTTCCTCAAATAGGAAGTCGTCATTCATTTTTTTATCTCCTGCACCTGCAAACAACGAACATGTCAAAGCTATCACATAGAGACCACCTCTTTAAAGACTACACAATGCATTAAGCCTATTCTCCTACTCCCATTGTACGTATATATGTAATAAAAACGTGTATCTGATTAACAAGAAGTAGATAAAAGAATAAGATTTTTTTAAGGAATATTCTTGTGATGCACACATCAGATTTTTGCATTTGTTTTGTGCGTAGAAGAATTTTTGGGAATGTTGTGGGAAAAGGGCGTGGAAAACAATTATAAATGTTGGCAACACTGGCGAGGTCCACGCCCTGTATTATTGTTTCACGGAGGCCGATTCTGTTCTGTTCCTCCCTGCAATTATCTTCCCTAGACACAGGTGACCAACCAGCCGCTCATCCGGATCTGTCAAAACCACTCGCCTCAAGGTCAAACATCGCCCACAGTTGGGGGGGGGGGGGGGGGGGGCACTGATGTTGCTATTGCTATTTATCATCATTATCACCATAGCTTGAACACTTGATTTGTCGATGTTCTCATACTTACTGACAAGTCTTCAGCAACAATACATTTAGTGAGAATGAGGTTATGTTTTGATTTTCTCCTGTCAATGAGTTTTGTATATAATTTGTCGTGCATGTTTCTCGATCTGCTCTTCTAGACGTTCATGTACACAGCGCAAATAGTAATAGACATCCAATTTCTGATGGTCTTCTGATATCAGTCTCCATCAGTTTCAAACGCAAGGTGACAGTATCAGCCAAGGAGATAAAAGTATGACGTAATAAGGTGCCCTACAAACGATAAGCAATGAGGTGCCTGCATCTTCCTGCAAGTTCTTGGTAGATACAGTGAGTAGAGAAAGTGATGTGAATGTAAGATGGTTTTTCCTCCTCAGATGATGTCACTCTGATTACCTGTTCAGGTAACTGACACTCAGTGTGGGAAACATCACGACTTCAACAATCTGTCTTTATTCTTGACTATTTCGCATACATAACGTGAGAGCTGGGGTTATTTCTGCGACCTCCTTCAACTTAACTACAAGAAGTTTTATTCTTACGTAATAAAACAGCGATAACTGCTTATAAATAGACAAGGTAGGAACGGCAAGCGGAGACAGAATTCGGCATTGTGGCCTTTATTACCTTTTGCACCTGTACCGCCCCAAGAGGGCAGAGTAAGGTGAGGGGAGACATAGGGTGGTCGAAGGATAATGCATAGCATTCACCAAAGCCACATTTTGGTCATTATTAAAAGAGTGATAGAAAGCACGATGCAGCCTACCGATCTGGTGAAACGGCGAAACACGCATTGAGACTGACCAAGCACGTCACTGCGAGTATGTTGACAGCAGCAACAGGTGGGATGATCCCACAACACGCTGTACCCCTAGACCTAGCCCTAAAGTTACTTATAATTCACATTATACGAGATATAACGAAAAATCGTTAATAAATCTTCCAGAAAAATATCTGATGTGTTGCACTCACATGACTTTCTCTACTCTTGTACTAACCATTCTTACAAACTCTTATTCCTATATCTTCTTCGTGTTAGTTGAGATAAACATTTGTACAACTTATCTTATTGCTCATTTCCTTGTAGGTACAAGGGGAGTATTAGAATACAGTAGGCTTTGTGCGATAGTCAAGTGTTTGAGATGCTGTTGTCTTTGCACACTTAACGTATAAAAAAATGAACAACGATGTTCCATTTCACGAAAGTTTTAAGTTTTCTGAAACTCACACACATAACAAGGAATATCTCCGAAATGGTTCACCCTACAAGAAAATTTATTGAGACATAAATTGTATATTTTAGCAAGATCTACATTTTTTGTATAGTATGATTTGGTCTATCTCTTACGGTTTACCAGTTATGCAAAAGTCGTCCAGAGTAAATACGACTACAGGGGCTATAGCCAGAAAATTCAAGATATACATTTCATTTGTCATACAAATATCTTAAACATATGACATTTTAATCAAAACCATTTTTGAGAAAATCAAAATTTTCGAAAAATGTTTCATATAAAGGGTAGTTTTGGAAAGTGTGGTATTTAAACACATATAGAGGTCTTTACTTAAAAAAAAAGAATATGGATTTAAGGAATACCAAAATATGTAATCTGAAATATCGATATCGAATTTTCGGGTGCAACGGAAAACTTCCCGTAGAGATGGAACAGTTACAATAAAACGGCTCAAAGATGTATCACAGTCTGTTAATGACATGGACCGGAAATGACGACACGAGGGTGCGGCGCCGCTGCTTGCTTCTCTTTTGTTTCGGCCGCCGACATCTGAATAACAAACTCTTGTCTAATTACAACACAGTGTTTTTTTGTGAACTTCTTGTGAGGTCCGGACGTTTTAACGGAACGAGAAGATGGTTCTTTATATTTTCGCTAACAGGGCGGATCATCAGGGCACAAGGGAGCTCAGTGTCGTGAACAGAGGTTAACTTCACTGTTCAGCGCTCGATCTACTAGTGTCAGACTCGACACTACTTGATCCGCCACCAACCTACCTCACTAGCAAGCTACACGGTGCAGTTCAAACTAGTAAACAGTATTGGACCAACGCTCAGAATTACTGTGGACAGCATAACTCAAAAACGAAAAGTCGGTTAAAAACCAAAGTTGGTATTTAAGTTTATTGTCATTCAAAGATGTGACACGAAGATTTTGAAGAAAATAGCCCCACCCTAAACTACCCTTTACATGGAAAATGTTTCGAAAATGTTGATTTTCTTGAAAATGGCTCAAACGATTTTGACTAACATGCCATATATTTGAGGTATTTGTGTGACAAATGAAATGTGTGTGTTTAATTTTCTGGCTATAGCCTATATAGTCCTGTTTACTCTGGATGACTTTTGTATAACTTGGTAAACCGTAAGAGATAGACAAAATCTTACTATACAAACAAGGTAGATCTTGCTAAAACACACAATTTATGTCTGGATAAATTACGAGAAGAAAACAGTTGTAAGTTGTAATATCACGAAGGATGTAGACTGCGTTAACGTCAGGAAAAGATAACTGTGTATTTGTGCTAAAGTTTTGGAGGAGAATAAAGTGATAGAAAATTAACTAGACTGGATTTTGTTATTTTCTCACACTGGTGTCAGAAGTGGGATTCGTGTAAGTGTCGTTTATTTAGGTCGCTGCCCTGCTGTGAGTATCCGAGATTACGTTTGCTTACATCTAGTTTAATGACAGTCTTTGGCTGCTTCTATATCTGCGAACGTAAGAATGTGCCGACACTGGAACTCAGTAACCACGAATAAGTGCGTTATTCTGTCACAGCGAGTGGAAGGAGTAACTGTGTTCGATGCTGCGACAAGCAGAACCAGCATAGTCGTATTATTAACACAGCAAAGACTTTTGCATGCATCTAATGAAGATGACCCTGGTCGGGGAATGCAGTTCTGTCAGTTGGTTTTGTAACATGGAGAAGGCCTTGGTAAGGAAAGTTGCTTGGTTTCATGAGCCATGATTTAAATTGAACATAACTGTTAATCGGCATAACTGTGTCTATGGCTGTGCAAACAATCCACGTGCTTTTGTGGAAAAGCCCGTTAATGTTCGATGTGCGTTGTAATATAGGCCACTAATAGGACAGTTCTTTTTAATAGATCAACCTGAACATCTTTCGTTACTCTGTGCAAATAAGGAATTTTATTTCCAACAGCATGGTGCCCTACCACATTCTTTAGAAAGAATCAACATCGCGTTTCAAGATGTACCTAGATATGAAAGCAAAACTTCCCACTTCATTTCTTACTTAATTACTTCGTATAGAATTTTCAATTATTGTTTCAATTTCATAATTTGATGCATCACCAATTCATTTTGAACTGCCCTCCATTTTGAGTTTATATTGGTAATCGATTGTAATGTGTACTCAATTGTTTTTCAGCGTTTTATGGGAATACAGTTGGCGACAGTGACCAAACAAAAGAATAACGTAATACAAAACAAAAGAATGACCAGTAGTGAATCGTATATGATAAATTAGTATGAAATAGACACTGTTATTGTTGTTGTTACACCGATATCGCAATATTTCCGTCAGTAAGGAACGCATCTGTAATATGGAGTTGTTCATTCATTGACGATGTTGGAGGAAGGATGTAAATCTTGTTTCCTAAGGAAAGAAAGCCATAACAGTGTCTTTGTTTGCTAAGATAAGGCGCTTGTGAAAACAAAAGAGGCGCGAGGAAGTGAAGGCCACTACATATAATGTAGGTCGTGCTCACCAAGGCCTGCTGCAGTGCACTCGGCCACTGAACCAGTGCAGTGACTCATTCCAGCTCTACCAACTTACAAAAACTGATGGCCTTTACATAATATACAATTTTCACTTTCAGTAATTCATTGTTTTCTACACCAAAATTAAAATCTGATGTGTTGCACTCACATGACTTTCTCTACTCTTCTACTAACCGTTCTTACAAACTCTTATTCCTATATCTTCTTCGTGTTAGTCGAGGTACTTGTGTTACGTTCTGCATTAGGAAATAAACGTGCAAGATAATTACCTCGTCTCGTCTGTTAATGTGATAAATCACGGCCTGCTAAAGTAAAGACCTGCTCACCCAGTTATTCTTGTTTTAATAAGCGCTGCTCATTTGTTTCGTTCGACGGAACAAGCGTGAAGAGATAAATATGTAATCGCTGGGTTTAATTTGAAGCCTCTTATTCCGCAGAAATTGTGTTTAGCTTGGTAATTTTGTACAGTTATTTATCTCGTGCTGTTTAGAGAACGTTAAATGATGCTCAGTTCCAACTTAAATGGACAAACACTTGGACATTGTCTCTGCTAATATTATTAAGACAGATACTTGTGCGCATGCGCGATTTTCATGATTCTTTCACCATTAAAAATGCTAATTTGTTGATATGAAACACTTGTAATTTAATTTAGTAAATTAATGATAAATCTGATGTGTTGCACTCACATGACTTTCTCTACTCTTGTACTAAACATTCTTACAAACTCTTATTCCTATATCTTCTTCGTGTTAGTTCTCTTACGGTTTAACAGTTGTGCAAAAGTTATCATGGGCTATAGGGAGAAAATTCAAGATATACATTTCATTTGTCATACAAATATCTCAAACATATGACATTTTAATCAAAATGGTTAGAGCCATTTTCAAGAAAATCAAAATTTTCGAAAAATTTTCCATGTAAAGGGTAGTTTAGGGTGGAGCAATTTTCTTCAAAATCTTCTTGTCGCAACCTTGAAAGACATTAAACTTAAATGCCAAATTTGGTTTTTAACCAACTTTTCGTTTTTGAGTTATGCTGTCCACAGACAGACGCACACATAGAGGTTTTTCTAAAAATGCTTTTTTTTTAATTCAGGGGATCTCAAAACATATATTTCCTGTGAATTCATGTCAGTTGAAGCAATATTCAATCACACGTTGGAAAGGCAACATTTATCAGTCGTCAATGCAATAATTTTGAAGCCGAGTTAGCGTTTCATAGGTCACGTTGATAATACACTTTGAAGCAACAATACCTCAATTTCTCATATTCCTCAATAAAACGCTTGATCATTAAAAATTTTTCTCATTCATACCTACAAGAAATAGAAACAAATGCCAAAGATAAAAAATGGATTACACTACTTCCCAATCCAGATATAATCCCCAGAGACCAAGGAAAACAGCTGTTGCAGCCTTCCAACTATTGACAAATCACGACTGCTTAGCAAGTCATCTCTACAGAATAGGTATCTCAGCCTCACCAATATGTGTCCTGTGTAACGATCCAGCAGAAATGAACGAAGACCACTTGAAGACCTGTGAAGCATTAAGATCAGAAGAAACTACAGTTCAAAAGTATTGGAAAGCACGAATGCTAATGGCTTCATTGCCAGATGCAAGGCACTAGAAAACAACAACAACAACAATACCTCACTCCACCTAATAATGCCCCAAAGTCCTTTGATTGAGTCCCTTGCCGCCTGTGCAGCACTGAGGTTCCTCTCTCAGGGTGTGCGTGGGTTTTATTTAGGACGGATGACACTAATTATAGTGATGACGTCATTTACGAATGTGTCCAATCTTTGCACTATTTTCATTGATACGTTGCCCACTAATGTAGATTATAAAGCAATTCACCAGTCATATAAACCGTGTTTATATTTACAGACCTGTTTTTTGTGTGTCGGTTGGTTTCCTCGCACTTCAACGCTCCAGAGAATTACGATCTGTTCACTTCGACAGCTTATTCAGCATTTTAAATTCGCGAGACCACCCTCTTTTTACGTTCGTTATTTCGTGTTTATTTTCTACTGAGAATTATTCTAAATATTTTTAAATTATGTTTTAAATGATCAATTTTCTGAATATATAATTTTGGTATCAACTTATGACCATAGCAGTACCTTTCTCCGAAATACTACTCTTACATCACTAAAATGTCACTTGTGTGTGCAGTTAAACTATGTTTTTATAATACCCGTGTGGACTGAGAACGATTCTAACCTCAAAGTATATACAAAAACGACCTCTGCACGATCAAAAACAGAACAAGAAGCGTTCGTTTGTTTCCCCTCAAGGTAAATGTGTGTGGTCCTTCTGTCACGTAAACGTAACAGTAACATTTCCACACAATGTGCCAGGAATCACGCGAATATAGTAATTTAAAAACTCTAACCTCAATTTAGTGGTTTGGTTGTTATATTCCGTAACTGACGTAAGGAAATCAATTTCATGGCCCCGTAGAATCAATTTACTCAGCTACACAGTTTTTATGGACAAAGTTGGCGGAGCTAAGAAAGAAGTTAAACTGTTACGTCACAGGAAGGAAGTGTGAAGTGGATGAGTTGAACGCTGGGGTAGGAACGTAGCCAGAACCCCACGATTGATGATGGCAACAAAACAGAGCGAAGGAGGCGGACATGAGGTGTAACTCACGTGACTTTCTCTACTCACTCTTCTAAAACTATTTTTACTATTAAAGATAAATGTTGTGTTCCGGGCTTATGGGCCGTGTTCTAGAAGTTGTTGGGACCGCGCCTAGTATCCTCAGGGTGTTGATCCGTCCGCTGTGGAAGTCAGTAGGAAGAGGAGAAGGAAGGTTGAAGAAGACGAAGAAGAAGAAGGAGGAGGAGGAGAAGAAGAAGAAAAAAAGGAGAAGAAGAAGAAGAAGAAGAAGAAGAAGGAGGAGGAGGAGGAGGAGGAGAAGAAGAAGGAGGAGGAGGAGAAGAACCAGAAGAAGGAGAAGAAGAAGGAGAAGAAGGAGAAGCAGAAGGAGGAGAAGGAGAAGAAGAAGAAGAAAAAAAGAAGAAGAAGAAGGAGGAGGAGGAGAAGAAGAAGAAGAAGAAGAAGAAGAAGAAGAAGAAGAAGAAGAAGAAGAAGAAGAAGAAGAAGAGGAGGAGGAGGAAGAAGAAGACGAAGAGATAGTCTTCTTGACAAACATTGAGCGCTGCGTGTGTTGTGCTGGGGGTCCTGGCCAGGCTGACGTGATGGAATTCGACACCTCGGGCTTTACTTGCTTCCTGCCCTCTTTATCTCGCCCAGTACCTCAGGGGAAAAGCGCTACAAGTGCATACACACGATGTATAAATACAATATATACGCTCCTCTACAAGATAATTGTCATATTTAACAACGTGGTGTGTATTAAATTACGTAAACGTAAATATAATGTAGGTATATTTTACAAGAACCATCAACAATTGATCTAATTGATATTATTTACAGAAAAGATTGCCTTTTGGCATGTCTGTTACGGTTTTTGATGTTTACTTGTTCTGCCCAATACTACAATATCATCTGCATTGACTTGATGTGTTAATTTCCTTTGAACTTCAACTTTATTGTTTGTATTATTTAAAGTAATTTTGACTAAATTTACCAATTTATTTCGTATTATTTGTGGTGAAATGTTGGTGTTGATTTTTTTGGTGGAGTGCAATACTCATGTCCTTAGGCAGGATAGAAAGTAAGGAATGTGGAGGAATTTTTGCAGCAATAAGGCGATGTTGAAGATTGCACGAGGCAAGTTGACACACACACACACAGATAGAGAATATGGGTCGTGACACTTCACAAACCAGTCCTAACACGGCTCCATTCCTCAAGGCCTACATCCTTCCTTCCTTCCTTCATTTCAAAGAAATGGAAAAGACGTGGCCTTCTGAGATCCCGGAAATGTGCACCTGTTTATCCAACACAACGTTCATATGACTTTCTCTACACACTCCTGTACTAACTATTCCACTCATGTGCATAAACATGAATGCATGTTCCCAAACAGATTTTACGGCTGCGTTGAACGGTGTAATCCGTCAGGTTTTTGAGAAAATCAACGGTCTGTGTTTTATAGCATTGCTTTCCTCCAATCTGAAAACTGAACTGAAGTAGAACATAAGATTCTTCAGTTGAGGGTCACGTGATCATGAATGAGTGCATTGTTTGTTGTGGAAATGCTTTTCTCCGGCCGAAAACTGAACTGAATTCGTTTGTCTTGAACTTGCACGTTCTGTGATCAGAAGTGAGGTTATAACACCGATATAGTTTTGTTTACCTGCAAGTTTGGGCACAATGAGTGTAAAACGTAAGTTCCCGTACCTACAAGAGGAAAGGATTATTGATTTTGTTCGGCAGAATGAACTGGTACACAATCTGCAACATGCAGAGTATAGATATAGTGAGAATATGGAAAGGTACTGGCAGGTATTTTTAGAACTTACTGCCTCATAACCATAGGCACCTTCTGAACTCCGATTTGCAAACACGGGATGTACCTCAGAGCGTTTTCCCCAACTTTGTCGGTCTGGTTAGACACTGGCCTACTGATCCCAAGGTCGCGGGTTCAAACCCGGCCCAGCCCGATGGTTTTTAAGTGTGCTTAGAAACGACAGCACCATGTCAGTAGATTTACTGGCATGTAAAAGAACTCCTGCGGGACAAAATTCCGACATACCGGCGACACTGATGTGATCCTGGCAATTGATAGTGTCGTTAAACAATAAAATAATGTAAATTTTTAATTTTAAGTCCATAGCACCTGGGCAACTGAGCTTCGCTCGGTGTTTTGTTTTTCTGTTTTGTAAAATCGTGTTTTTTTTTTGTTTTTTTTAAATAGAAAATATAGGAAATTGTATGAATTGTTTGTTGAAGTGCGAGTAGAGAAAGAAGTGTGATTATGTCTCGTAAAAGAAAAATGCGTACAGAAAATCTTGTGAATGTAATACACTGCATTTTTATTTCAATAGCAGAAAATTGTATGGATTGTATGTAGAAGAGCGAGTAGACAAGGATATATGAATGGATTACACAAAAAAGTGACTAGAGAAAACCATGTAAAGGTAATATATTGTAAAATGGATAACTTAAAACCCTCCTCCGGGGGAAAAAAATATATATATAGTATTTATATTTTAAAAATTTAAGAAGCTAAATTACTTTTAGGAGAGAGAATAAAAAGATGTTTTTTGAGGAAATTTGTGCTTTTTTAGGAGAGACACTTATATACTTAAGCTTAAAAAACAAAACGTTGTCTAAATAAAAAAAAATTGGTGCAAGTTGTTAAGAGCCATTTCCAAGTTACACGGAACATATATACGGGAATTGCTCGTTTAAAGGTATAAGATATAGTGTTTATCACAGAATGACCCTAAAGAAGCTGTTTTTATGGATGTCAAACCAGGAAATTAATGTGCGACACCAATTTTAAGGTTACAAGAGTCAAAAAGAAAAGCAAGTCTGGAATAACTACAAAAATGTAGTAAAACTGTCCTACAAAGCAGAAGGAACCCAGTTACAGAATGTTAGGAACATTGTTGCAACATTTCAGAAAACTAGGTTCTAACACACAACTGGTACGAGAATGAATGTAACACTCACATGACTTTCTCTACTCTTGTGCTAACCATTCTTACAGACTCTTATTCCTATATCTTCTTCGTGTTAGTTGAGATAAACATTTGTACAAATTATCTTATTGTTAACGCCAACCGTTGTGACCATTGTACTCAAAGGTGAGGAATAAACGATAAATGATGATGATGATGATGATGATTATTATTATTATTATTATTATTATTATTATTATTATTATTATTATTATTATTATTATTATTATTATTATTATTATTATTATTATTATTATTAATTATTATTAATTATTATTATTATTATTATTATTATTAATTATAATAAACAGAAATTTGTAAATGTATAATAAAATTTGTCTGGATTAGGAAAAAGTAAATAGAATATTAAACGGTTTTGTAAGAATGGTTTGTAGAAGAGTGTGCAGAGAAAGTGATGTGAAGGTGAGTTAGAAGAAGCACTTTCGCCGCAGGAAGGAACACCTCCCACACAATTTCCTGCTGGCAGTTGTAGCAATTAAAACATCATAATGCCATTGTTTCAGACTTTCGAGGTCGTCATTTTCCCACACACAGCAGGTATTTACATACATACATACGTACAATTCGCACAATTTGTTGTTTCTTTTCTCCATCGTCGTTTTGTGCTCCATTTCACAGGCTGAGTGCTCTCAATGACTCGCCTAGTTTCTGGAATAATCTCAAGCAATACTTACTCGTCCCACTTCTCCTCTTCTTCTTACCTATTGTTAAGTGCAGGAAGTGTTATAAGTACATATTCCATACAAACACATAATTACCAATCTCCTGAAATTGAAACAAGTGTAACTTTCCCTCCTCCAGCCTACATAACACGACATGACATTTCAGTACACTAAGTATACAAAAATTATACATAAAGTAAATAGCAATTGCATCTTAACGAAACCTCTAAGTCCGTTCTTGCAACCCAGTTGAGTTGCTTCCTCCATCCGTCACGTGACTCGCGCATCATATTGTTTACGTCACTCTGCCGCTAGAGCTCGACTACATCGGCTCAGTCGTTTTGCTGCTTCTATTCTTGAAGAAGAGAATAGTTAACGGATTTATATGTCGTTGTTGCAATTGCATAAAGTTTAGAGTCTTGAATAGTTTATTTCTCCATTAAGTAAAGAAGGGAACGTTGTCCATCTGTAATTTCAATAGTTCCTTTTGAATCATACACATTTTTTAGACAGTCCTGAATATTTATAGATATATTATAGATTACATATAAATATATGGCATTGTTTTACATTTCTCATGGCCATGATAGTTTGCGATGTTCATTTACCTTGCGTAGCATCAGTGTTGCCAACATGACTGCTACAAAACCATAATATTCTACATAAGGGAGGCAGTGGAAATAATAAAACGACGAAAATAACATAACGGAATTCAATTAATTAATATTATTAACGTGTTCAGTGCAGTGCATATTCAAATTCAAATTACCCGCCATTTTAAACAAGCATTGTGTGACTCAGATTCACGACCTACTGGAATGAGGCGATGCTCATATTCCACAAGAAAACATAGTTGACATTATTAGCGTGCTAAAAGCTTTTGAACATTGAGTGATAGAATTGTATAGTTTTAACACTGCTAAAAGTCCGACTTTTACTATCAACACATTTCATTGCCTTTGAATATATCCTAACCATTTATTAACAGCATGAATTTGAAAACTACTACTGCTTATGTGTGTGAAACTGAGATGGTCACTGTGAAATAATTTGCCATATTTTGAGATAGGTACCTGAATGTTCAGCACATATGAACAAACACACTTCTGTCCTGCCGTTTAACAATACGCACTTTAAAGCTTTTAAAAAGTTACATATTTACTACAAGAGGTTTCTTTTTCGTGGTAAGAGAGAAGATAAAGTATCAGTACAACATTGGTCCAACCTAGAAAAAGATTTGCAGCACACCAGAAAATCTGTTTTGTATCAAAGGTATTTTAATACTAATCAGTGCATTGTTGTTTAATAAGCTGAGAAAGTATCAGTGAATAATCAGTGTGATTCAAATTAGCTTTTTTTCTTTCCTCGTGTGTTTAACTTTAACTCAGTTTTTCTCCATTTTTAAAAAAAGTTGTGTTAGACCACTGTTGCACTGACCCCCTCAATTGTTTTCGCACTTTCAGCTTAAAATCATTATTAAAAATACGCACAAAATAGTATACTGCTGTTTTAAACAAAATAACGCGCATTATTATACTATTAGATTCCTTTAATTTAGTAAAATCATATGTTGTAAAAGAATGAGGTGCAGTAGTGTGGTTTAGGTACCTACACCCGTTAAGTGCTAAAATGTACTTGAAGAGTTGGTATGTGTTTTGTTGCAGAGGGAGAATGGCAGTGAATGCGCAGCTGTAAACAATGGCAGCCCTCTGCCACAACTTCACACAGAACGCCTGGAAGAAGGATCTGTGCTCCAATTGCTTCAAGTCCAAGGAGGAGCACAACGCAAACGGAAATGTCACAGCAGAGAACAAAAGTCGCTACCTCTCCACAATGTATTCCAGTCGGGCTTATTCTTGGCGACAGAAAGATACGACATTACAGGTGCGCTCCATTTCCTTCATTAGGTACATAGTCTTCATACGAGAGTAAACATACTGTGGGGTTGTTCCTTATAGACTCACACCCTTCCTACTTCCTCTCCCTCGTCCTATACCCAGTCTCTCTTCAAAGCCGAGGGACGTTTATTGTAAGAAAAGGACTGTGGCAGTGGCGCGAACCGCCCAACAACGATAAAACGTAGGCATTGTATCCGTAAAGCTACCCCCCCCCCCAAAAAAAAAACCCTTGACATTCCCCCCCCCCCCCCCCCCCCATTATGGTGCAGTCTGGTTTTATTTGGTTATATTCCATCCGTTAGGTTGCATTAGTGTCGCCAACTGTTCGTGACAAACATAACCATGGTAAAGTTACGGCCATGGCTGGTGTTATTGCGTCTGTTATGTTGCCACATAAGTCTTTGCTTATGAACGCGTTCCAGGGAGGCCAACTGATAGATTTTAAAACAAGATTCTGTTTAGACGCCGTATTAATCAATCTGTGGACGTGCTGTTCATGTTTGCGTGGTTTTGTCTTGAATTCTTTTGTGTTATTGTAGAAGAAGATTTGAACAGCGTTACCAAAGAACCTACCCACCTACCCTATGATATTTGAAGTTAGAAATGCCTTTATTATGTACGTTGGCAGGACTGCTTTTGCGATACTTTCGTCAGCTATTTAGTGTAATGTTGGCCATGTTGAACTCTTGGGAGCTTGCACTCGCACCATATACCTACAGCCTGTATCGAAAGCGTTCGGTGTCTTCTTGTATTTTCAAAGTGCAGTAATAGCAAATACTTATAGTTAAAGGGGGAAAAATACTTCCCTGACAGGGAAGGAAATTTTCTTTGAAGAGTCGGGGAAATAATTTAATGAGAGGGGGAAATCCCCGCAGCTCCCCGTTAATTGGAACCTTGAACGTAATGCAAATCATTCTGGTTGGTTATTCTTTTACTCGGCAGACATTGCGGATATTCGAAACAGCTGTCTTTTGCTAATCAATGGTTATGTTTTGCAAACATGAAAAGAAAGAAAATACGAAAACAAGGAGTAAGAAACATTTTAAATGCTGAATGCAGCGTGGAGTTGGCTATAATCTTCTTTTGGAGCAAAACAAATGAAACAGAGAAAGAGTTGTTGCAAATAGTTACATAGAGAAGCACTCCTTGCCAATTGGTTCGAGCCAGTCTCGTGACATCCAAACTTGACGTAGGTAACCTGCTCGTAGCTCGCGCGAAGTCAAACGTAGTAAAGTTCCTCGTAATCCGGGAAAATTGCATAACCACAATAACAGAACAAAACAAAACTATTTTAAAAACGAAGTAGGTACAAAGTCCATTACAATTAAATGTTAGGAAATGACAAAACTATCGTATCTAGTGTGATAAAAGTAAATAAAAATAATAAGAACGCCTTAGGATTTGCGTTTAAGCTTCATACTGTCACTTGTATGTAGGGCATACGCCTCTTATAGGAAACGCGTGCCGCATCGTCAATAAACTGTCATTTTGCTATTGCGCTTGCGCGGAGGCGAGTGCCAACCTAATGGAGGGAGTGAAATCCGCTGGATTGACGAAGTTTTAACTTCTTCGACTTCCTCACTTGTGAACAAATTTTGTTAGTTACCTGTATGTTGGCTGCTCTGCAGCAACAGCGAGAGGGAGCAAGCGTCACGGAGCGGATGGATATCTACACTAATTCAGCGGAAGAAATTAATGCTAATCATTTACCTTTTGCAATAAACGATATGAAGAAACAAGGGAAAAGAATGGAAGACTAAAATGCTATCACATTCAAAACGCTTTCGATTCATAGAGGAATATTAACAATTCTGTATAACTTGTAAGATAACATCACGTTTAATGTACTCGTTACACGCTGCACATTCGTCATTTTGTTTTCTTAGTGAAAAGCAACTTTTATTGCTTCTAGAATCTCACAATATATTCTTCTCAAAAACATTCACTAATCTCAAAACCTTGTTAAAATACGCAGAAAACATACTTTTACAGACTCGCCAACATAAACCAAGTGACCAACATAAAAACTTGAATTATTTGAGTCTTTCATATACATATATTCAAAATAATCTCATTTCCGGATTGAATTAAAAAAAAAAAAAAAAAAAAAAAAAAAGGATATTGTTTAGATTAGGTTACGCGAGCACTTGGTCAGAATTTCGGCTAAGTCCAACTCGGCAGTGTGTACGAATGTTCACGAAAGTTGCCGAAGTCGCTGTGTTAATTCAGCGCTGCCAACAGCACTATTTCCCCAGGAATTTGTTGCCAATAGTAAGTTTGGATGTTTTAGCGGGACCCGACAGTATGCTAGTTGTTAGAAGCAAGTTGTGAGATTGCAATGAATCGCTTCATTAGCATAGTATTGCGTCCTGGCACCCTCTTTCACCTTTTTCCTTTCTGCCTATATCCTATGCTTCCACTGGAGTTTTTTTAGTGAGTAGTGCCCTAGGGCGAAGCCTACAGTCCCCCCTCTGTGCCATCCCAGCGCATGGGGTTCCGTAAATGGATTTTTTCTGCACTCGAAAATAAAAAGAAAAAATAAATAAATAAAAAAGAACGATAATTAATAAAAATAATATAAATATAATACAGAATCTGTCCGGCAAGTGGCAAGTAACCTAATCTAAACAAGAGCCAAATATTTTGTTGTTTAGCGACGCTGTCAATTGCCAGGATAACATCAGCGTCGCCAGTGTGCCGGAATTTCGTCCCGCAGGAGTTCTTTTACATGCTAGTAAATCTACTAACATGGAGCTGTCATTTTTAAGCACACTTAAAAACCATCGGTCTGTGCCGGATTTGAACCCGCGACCTCGTGATCACTAGGCCAGTATCTAATCAACTGAGCCACCCAAACGGACACCGGATTGAATTCAACATGGAAACGCAGAAGTGGGAATAGACTCAATACGTATTGTATTCGCGTAATTAATGTCCGAAACTACTTACGAAATTTTTCTTCGCGTCCCGTTCACAGTAGAATCAACTTCCACTTTATTCGTGATCTTTTATCCGCGCATCACTCGTGTATGGTCATTTTCTCAATTCCTGTTTCCGCTTCTTTTACCCGTTTTATTCGCAATAATACTTCGTTGATTAGGTATATTTCGTGGTAGGCAAGCTATCACTTTTAAGACGCTCACTGATGATTCTTCTTGGTTACCGTCCATAACAACAATTATTTCATCATTCCATACACATCAATGCCGGCCATGTTTTTATATATTCCGGGCTAATAGTTTCGGACAGTGCTAATACGAACGAAATATAGATAACTAAATTAACACAGTACTAATAAATATCAAATACATACAATAAACATTAATAGGAATCAATACACGCGTATTTCATAGAAATTAAACATATGTTCCATTACAGAACTTTGCAAACGTGCTAATGTTTCTAATGAACCGTGCAAAACCTATTTACATAGCAATTAATAAAATCTGAATCTAAATGAATTACAAATAGCTTGTGTGTTAATATTAGCACTATGTTACAGAGTATCCTAAAAGACAGTCATCAACTTCGGCGCACAAAGACATCAGCTGTGCACTTTGCAGCTGAGGAGTTTGAAGTGATAGGTTATGGTGGGGACGAGTGTTACGCTTCAGATGGAGAGGATGGGATGGACAACACATCAGATGGCACTGCAGTCTCTGACGATGACGAAGCTGAAGGAGAAGAAGAACGTGCCTTACAGAAACTGACACGTTCCAACACTTGCTTCAACACAGTTTCTTCCAACCTGTTGGGAAACCCAGAGGGCAAAGCAACGTACTCCCAACTGATGCTTGGCAAGCCACTCACAGACGCTGAGGGACGCAAGCAGACATTGCTTGTATCGGTGACACCTTTTGGAAGTGCTGCTGACGATGGACCCAGTCGCAAGATACAGACAACAAAACTTGGCGACTTTTTGTCTGTTACAAAACCTCCTGCAGTGAAAAGTGTCGACACCCCACAAGAATTAATCTCAAAACTAAGTGCTGCCAACATTGACGCAGTGGAAAGGAAAGACAAGATAGGAAAAGTACTTCCCCGTCAAAACTCCAAAGATCTCCTGCTTAAATCTGTAGTGAAAAACAATGAAGAAGACTGTACAACAGAAAAGTCTGAAGAGCAGTCATCTGAAACTCCGAGCCAAGAAAACGAAGCTCATTGTGAGGCTATTAAAGTGAGCAAAACGGAGAATGCCCCCACAGAAACCCAACCAAAACAAGAGGGGGATGTGACGGAAAACAAAGTCAGTCGAATTCCAGTGATCAAAAACCGTTTATCGCCAGATAAAAGCAAGACAACAAACCGCACAGCAGCTTTAAGTGGAAGAACAGAACAATCAACAAAAGGGGACGAAAGCCCACCAAAGCCAGTAGCTAGAAAAAGCTATGAGTTTGTAAAGAAAGTAGATACTAGTAAAAAAGAAAGTACAAATATAGTTCCTAAGGTCGACAGTAGCGTTAAGGTAGAAAACCAAACACCAAACAAGTCAGAAACTGAATGCAGTGCAAAGAATGATGATAAGAAAGCATCAAGCAAAATTTCTGAAAGTTGTACAAAAGGTGCTGAAAGAAAGCTATCTATTGGCGAGAATACGCAACAGGCAAAGTCTGCAATGACTAAAGTGGTGCAAGAGAAGCTAAAGACAACAGCTAAACCTTCAAGCATTGTTGTTGAAACTCATAACTTAGAGATCAAGAATTCCAAAAAATCAACCAGTATTGAAAGTAAAAATTTTGTTAATTCTCTTCTAGAATCTGAGAAGAAACCATTTAGCCTTAAGATATATAATATAGACAGCGTGTGCATTGAGAAGTGCTCAAGCACAGTTGAAGGCAGCTACAAGAAGCTCTCGTTGGATGACGAACCTGTGAAACAGCAAACAGCAAAGGACGTCAGAGAGGACGCAGATGTGGAGATGTTCAGGGTGGAAGAAAGTAGAGAACTTGCTGGTGAACCTGATGGCAGAGCAGACCCCGATGACGTCAGTGAACCACCAGCATTGCCCCGATCCCCACCACCAGTCATTGATCCTCGACCCTCCTTCTTACACACTTTAACACAAGCGGCTGCTTTGAGGAAAACAGAGAAGCCCAAAGTGCCAGCCAAGCCGAGCCCTAAAGTATTACAAGCAACTCCACGCAAGTTGATACAGAAGAGGGAAGAAGAGCAAGAAGAAGAAGAAGAAGTTGCAGTCTGCAGCGATGTCCTACAGATACTAGACGAACCATCACAGCCAGAAACACCAGCAGCAGAAAATCTTTCATCCGTAAGTTAACTCTTGCTTTGACTACACTAGCTTATATTTATCCTTTATGTATGTACCTAGTCATATCATGACACATTAACGATAATACATACAGTGAATACAAAGAACAGATAGTTATCCAAAATGTCCTCCCTTGGAGGCTACAGAGGTTTCAAATGGCTTGGCCAATCATATATAGCAGCACATATCACATTTGTGTCAAAATTGTGCACTGTTCACTTCAGATCTCATGTGTGGAGCTTGATAATGTCTCATAGTTGGTAATCCAGCAAATTCAGATCTGGACTTCCTGATGGACAATCTTGGTGTGGTATAAACTCGGGGACATTGTCCTTAAACCACTTTTACACATGTTTCACAGGTGCAGAGTCTTACAATACGAGTGTTATGATATACAAACAGCGTTCAGAAATGATTTACAATAATAGATTTTTGTAACTAATTTCTTAATAAATATGATTCAGCATACATGGGATCTCTCAATATACTCTCCACCATTGTAAACACATTGCTGCCACCTTCCTGGCAACTTCATTATTGTTTCGTGGAACCATTGTTTGGGGGTTCTACACAAAACTGCCTGCAGTTCCGTATTGTTGCCAAAATTTTACCCTGCTGCGCATCCTTCATGTTATTGAACAATGCTCTTCTTCTCAGTGACACCACGATTCTTCACCAGTTTCTCCAAAAAATCTGAATCTTTGTACTCCATTTCCAATAGTTGACAAAACAGTTCAACTTTCCTCTCCTTCTGAGCCTCTGTCAAGTTCCGTGGAACCAAATACTCAAGTCGTCATTATTAATATTGGTATGCAGGGTTGTGTGGCCCTGTCTGCCATTCCAGTTCGTCAAAGCTTATGCACATATCAGCCATAATCAAAGCTCAATGTTCCTCAGAGATCAATGTGTTGATTCTCTTCCATTGGCAAACCCAGTGATCCAGCTGTAAACAATCTTTCGTGCAGGAGCTTGTTGACCAAATACCATGTTAAACATTCATGAATATCTGCTCTTTTGGCTCCTTCCTTCCAGAAAAGCCGTGCAGTCCATCTTTGTCCATGTATTTCTCTACTTAACAATAAGTAAGCACTCTTCTTTCACTCATATACTCTCTTACAGCTGCCATCTAGCATCTGTGTGGGGCACTAGTATCAGTTCATCCTCTTATGAGAGGACATGCCCATAGAAAAGCACTGGAATGTTCAACATGCTCTTACAAAGAAGCGACACATTCTTTGTGCCTTCTTTAAATTTTTCAAGAAGTAGAACTAAGAATCTTGTATTGTGTAACCAAAGCAAAATGTGTATTGTGTTTTAGATGATGCTTATTGAAGGAAAAGAGGCAGAACAAGATGTTATTCCCCAACAGGATGTTGCAGCATTACCAGAACTGGCACGAGCACACAAGAGACAGGCTCCTAAACCACCTACACCAACAGAGGACGTTGCACCTGTGATCCACATCCCTATTAGGGAAGAAGTTACACATGTTCCTGAACCTGTGTCGCGACGGAATGTCTCTCTTTCTGCAGAAAACCTTACTGCTGCTGCTGCTACTGATGTGCCTGTTCCCACGTCAGAGAAAAAGTCGTCCCACAGCCGTGCTCGGTTCTCTCTGAGGAAATTCCTGAGGCTCGGAGGGAAAAGCAGCAGTAAAGATGACCGCAGCACAGCAGGAGAAGCACACAAAGTGGAGGACTCGCTGGTATCCCCCAGACCTCGACTTGAGATAATACATCCTCTGGACTTGAACGGCACCAGTGTGGAGGTTGTACACGGGGATGCCAACAATGTGCGGCGCAGTCTAGAAGACTCCACGTCCACAACTTCTGGCTCCAGCGAGAACAAAGTATGGCTAATGTACCACACTTGATGATGACTAGGGCTTGGATTTTTATGACATAAAAGCTCTTGAAATATGCATGCATTTATGTTCTAAAAATTACCAAAATATTATCAAAAGTCTGAAAATATGACCTATAACTTAAAAGAAAATGTGAAAACTGCATTTACTTTATACATAGTAACAGATGAGGTGGCGCCATGGCCAAGCGATTAGAGCATTCACCTACCACCTAGGTGGTCTGGGTTCAATCCCAGGGACCTGCATGTGGTATTTGTGGTGGACAAAGTGGGGTCTGGGTGAATTTTGTCCCCCCACTCATTCCACCAATTTCTCCATTATCACCTTTTGAATAATCGATTTTGCCTGCATTTCATATCATCCTTTTCCTCACTCTCATACCTGGTGCCTGGCTGACCACTCGCTTCCAGGTCTTCACTCTGGTCCATAGGTTCCTGTGCTCCCCGACAGGCGTCTGACCCTAGGTGCTGGCTTGTAAGTCCTAGGGTGTGTAAGTCCTACTTAAGGGGAGGGTAATGAGATAAAGAAAGAGGAAGAATAGTTTCAGATGAAGTAATTCACACTTCTCTTAACCTTCATTTTCAGTAGAGTTGCACTGGATAACAACATGGGGTTTCAGATGGTCAGTCTTGAAGTATCTTCATTTGTCAACAAGTAGAGCCTTTTACTTGGAGAAACTTGTGCTTCGCATGATGTAATGGGGGCAAACTTCAAATAAGGGAAACCATTAGTAAAAAGTTCTGGTTCAGTTTCATCAACTTGTGCTTCTTTACCACAAAGAATGTTGCCAATTTTACACACTGTTGTATATGTAGGATTACTTTCCAAGCACACGATGTCATTTTCCCCATAACTTTTGTTAGGTACTTTGCCCTGCACACTTGATAACTCACTTTCATTTTCCTTCACAATACTTAGTGCACCATACAGTTTTATGTCCACAGTTTCAAGGTGAGTGATGGACTTTAATATTACAGAGAAATTTGATTGATGTCAGCTAAGTTACTTGACATGGTGAATGGAAACAATTGAACCTTTTGGTTGAAGATGAGTCACTTTCATTAAGGTTATTGAAAATCTTGTCAATGACACTTTAGCTTATGCAGCATCAAGCCAAGTCCCCCAGCATGTTACAATGGGCTGAGGGGGAAAGGCTGAAGGCTACCGAATGATACATTGAAAAATATGTTGATATTTATAAACACATTTTGCTCCAGCTTACTTGTAATAATATGAATCATGGGACCCTCTCTGAAACTGGTCCTGTCATTAATATTATTACAGGTAAGTTGGAGTAAAACAGCGTAGGGACCCCATCACCCAATGGGAAACCAATGCAATCAGCCCCCCCCCCCCCCCCCGAGTATTGGCAGGAAAACCAAAATCTTTTGGGGTTGGGAGGAAATGCCCAATCCCTACCTCAACAACTGAGGATCTACCCGAGTACCCTGGGGATAAAACAGAGACCTTAAGTGTTGGGCTAATCCCTCACCTTAAGTAAAGTCGGATTCAAAAGGAAAATGTGAGCCTCAAATCTGAGGTAACCTCGTATTGCCACAATAGTAGTAGAACAGGGAAGTTGAAGAAATTGGAGCAAAATGTGTTTATAAATATATATTTTTCAATTTATTAATATGCTCCACTGTTTTAAACACTTCATTTTCATCAGTTTTATATTACAGAATGATGTTTATAAAAGATCTGATATTCATAAAATATGACTAGAAGTATGCTCTGATTTGTATATTTGGCCAAATTATGACCTAACACTAAAATATGGTCAAAAATGCATTTATATCACCAATAAAAACTGATCCAAAATGTTGGAAACATACTTAAATTAGCTCAGGCATGGAAATATGACATGTCATAAAGATTCGAGCCCTAATGATTACGTATTGCAAGACATTTATAGCCCAAGTGTTCATTACATTGTTTTGCTTCTCTGTTTCCAGGACGGGGAAATTCTCAGTGATTCCAACACTTCTCTGGTATCAAACAGTCCAAATAATGCAGGTAATTCCAAATATGTAATAATGTGTCACTTTTTCTGCTCACTCTTCTAGAAGGTAGTCTTTTTAAATGCTTATTCTTCTGTCTATGGGGACTTGCCTGCTATGCACTTCGCTGTTTCTAACCAGTTCTGTTTCTCCTCCACTGTCCCACCCCTCCCCTCCCCTCAGTGTGCTGGCTAATCGGTTGATGTGAAGTCTGTACTGTAAGAGGTTGAGACCATGTGTATCGGTGTGTTAGTGCTGTTATGTATCATTTCTATGTGACAACAAACTCTGGTGGAGAAGTGAGACAGATTTCCTGCTGTTTGTGTGCCTAATTTGTGAATAGAGTTAAGAAACAAAAGTAAATCACTGTATTCAGAGGAAGAACTCTATGACATTAAAGGAAAGTTAAAAAGTGGAGCTTTGTAAATCAATGGAATGATAGACAATGGATTCCACCAATTGAATTGCGACGGATGTATTTTCCACTGAATAGAAGAACAGTTTGATGGTTCGTGTAGCATGGCAAACATGCTACAAATTAAATTAGATTTATGTTCGTGACAGTATACTGTTTATCTCTATTTCTATGCGATTCATTTGTCAATTTAACCACTCAAATCATGCAAGATGCAGCTTTCATTTTCAATCAGCTGACTAGTTGTTTAGAGTTTAGTTAGGTTATGGGACTATCCATCAGTCTCTCAGGGATGATGGAACCAATGGCTAAGTGCTGCATTCAGCACTGGTTGGGAGATTTTATCAATGAGTTAAAGAATGATGTAATGAATTTCTGATGGATGCCCATGAGCATGTGCAGAATATGAAAACATGCCCAAAGTGAAGTCAAAAGAGCTCTCTCAGAAGACTTTCACAGGAATCAGTAATTTTATACACGGTAACTTAAATGTTGCTGAACTTTGAAAATTAAAACCACTTTAAAGATAACTGTAGTTGAGGAATTGCAACCGCGTGATAATGTGGATAGCATGAATTTCAGCAAATGGGTTTTGGATAATGTGCATAATTACTCTATTGACTGCATTTAATTCTTTAACCTCAACCATGTAGCACTTATACCCCAATTAACTGACCTCATTATAACAATACTGTTATCCACCACTCAAAGGTGCACCCGTTCATATCAACATGGCTAACCACCAATCAAAATATTTATTTATTTATTTATTTATTTATTTATTTATTTATTTATTTATTTATTTATTTATTTATTTATTTATTTATTTATTTATTTATTTATTTATTTAATTTTCAACCATAAAAACATATACATGTTGTGGTTGTGTCACTAAAAAAACTACTTACAAATATAGTACTTACATACATAATATTCACAGGCACAATCTATCTACAAACCCTCATCTAAAACTCAAGATCAAAATCCTCCAGACTACAAAGGACACCTTGTACCAGATACTGTTTCACCGCTTACATCCTTAGATCTGCATTTACCTCAACAATGCAAAAACTCATCAGTTGAATAATAACACTTTTCCATCAAAAATTGCTTGAGATGTTTTTTGAAATGGTGAATGGAATTTATATTTTTTACTTCAATGGGTAATTTGTTGTAATATTTAATGCCTCTGTAGTAAAAACTATTTTCAAACAATTTTTTGTTATGTGGCATGTAGCAATCAATACTTTGTCGTCTGCGCATATTCCCACACAGCTGAAAGTTGTTGTTGTTGTTGTTTTCTAGTGCCTTGCATCTGGCAATGAAGCCATTAGCATTTGTGCTTTCCAATACTTTTGAACTGTAGTTTCTTCTGATCTTAATGCTTCACAGGTCTTCAAGTGTTCTTCATTCATTTCTGCTGGATCGTTACACAGGACACATATTACACGGCTGAAAGTGAAACTATACATTCTCACATTTGAAACACAGCTACTCTGTTTATTTAATAATGAGTGTTAATATTGTAAATAACATTCTAATAAATTCACTTTCTCTTCTCATTTTTGAAATTCTACTTTTTTAAAGGTTATAGCATATATACTTATTCTTTGTATCATTGTGTCAAGGCCAATATAACAATAAACGTTGAAGGCACAACTATCAACTCGTATGTACAGTTGCATAACAAATGCGTGATTAAATTGTCTAACACCAGTGACAATAAGATGCAATACAGAATAATAAAAACATTTTATAAATGTTATTTATTTATGCCAAAAAACTTACTGTTGGTGTTTTTAAACACACAAGCCGTGCGTGGGCAAAGTTTGAGAGGTAGAACTAGAACTTAAAAATTCAATGCCACAACTGGGATTTGAACCACAGACCTTCCACTTACCGGGCGGATGCTCTAACCACTTAGCAATTGTGACAAATTGCCAGAATGGCATTAAATTCTCAAACCAGTTTGTATTTCTCCTGGTAAACCACCAAGGCAGTCTCACATC
Organism: Tenodera sinensis; assembly: GCA_030765045.1. Taxonomy (NCBI): domain Eukaryota; kingdom Metazoa; phylum Arthropoda; class Insecta; order Mantodea; family Mantidae; genus Tenodera; species Tenodera sinensis. Next base: position 5,433,342 of record CM060969.1, read on the forward strand.
AGAGACAAATTACCCCAATGGTGACTTACTATTGTAAGTACTTCATATCCCAGGATTAAATAACCTTCTATGGTTCAAATCCCAGTTGTGGCATTGAATTTTTAAGTTCCAGTTCTACCTCTCAAATTTTATAAATGTTTTAAACTTGATTCATAGTCGAGCAACAAGTCATATGAAATTTGAGTATAATGACAGTTATAGTCTTGTTGCATAATATACTATTATATGGATGAAGCATGTGTTACAAAAGACAAATACAGTTATGTTTTATGTCACTTCCTTAACATTGAATCACAATTCATAACTTGTGACCTTACAACCCACAGCTGTTCTGTTCTACCATAACCTTGACACAAACATGGCTCATTCTGACTTCTGAGAGTGCTACTCACTTACCACTAACTTAAAACTAACAAAAACTGTTCGTGCCAGCTCGCTTATATAGTCGAGTATTAGGTACTGGCAATTTTTCTGGAAATCAACATTTTTCATATCTTTTTGAACTGCTGCAAATGGTGTTTGTTCTTAGCCAACATTGTCGTGTGTTGCCTAGCAGTGTAGTGGTGCGATAACTGACCTTGAGCCTCCTTTGATGTGTGGACACATGTTTTGTACACAAAACAGTAAATACTGGAATGCAGAAAAACCCAATTTGTGCATTATGTGCCATCATATGGCCCAACAATTGGTATTCTGTTAATGATTAGAGAATTATAGATTATTTTTCACACAGAAGCACTTGTGTGAAACACATATACAGATGCATGGACCCCTTACTAAAAGTGCCTTTTTGGGGACTTCGAAACGTGTATTTCTAGTGAAATCTCGATATGCAATTTCTGGATGGATGTAAATACAAGGTAGTAGAAAATGTAAAACAAATCAGATGTGTTACATTCATATTACTTTCTCTACCCATTCTTCAACAAAGTATCTTAAAAAACATATTGCTCTATCTATTTCACATTAATCAACATAAACATTTGTAGGAATGCATTTATTACATGTTTCATTATAACAGGATTTAGGGGGCCTCAAAACATATATTTCTGGTGAAATCTTGACATCAAATTATTGAGTAGAATACAATACTTCCTCTATTTATTATACATAGTAGAGGAAGTAAAAAGGTATAATCATGCTCCCTGTTTGTTGATTTTCTAAAAAAACAAAAGGAGTAAAATTGTAAACACATATGTACGGGCATCAGCTGTTAACAAAATTGGCCCTATAACTGAAGCTAATATTGTTGATGAAGTACCCTTCATGACAAGAACATTGGTGTTGGTGAAGAAAGGTTTGTCAGCACCAACAAGTGATTTTGATAAGCCTCCTATCTGCAGGGAACTTGGAACATGGAGCATGTTGTGGGAAAGAATGAAATAAGTTGGATAAATTTGTCACATTCACATGACCTCCTCTGCCCATACCATCTATTTTTATATCTTTTCTGTAAAATACTCTTACAAAAGCTTATCTTTTCTGTCTACTTCATGTTAATTGAGATAAATATGTGTAGAAATAGGCACATATTTTGTAGCTTCATTCTCATTGTAGGTGCAAGAGTGGTACAAGAGACCAGTCAAAATTTTCTATACTGACTTTAAAATTTCCTGCATTTCACCAAATTAATGGTGACTTAGGATTTAAAAAATTATTGCAAGATTCCAAGTAATGGCAACAAATATTTCATAAAGTATTAATACTACATACATTTTGAAATAAATTTTTTTAATGAGATTTGCACTTTTTGTTTAGAAAATTTAATGTTTTTTTTAATGTTCCAGTTATCAAAAAATGATATAATACTCCTCCAGAATGAAGAGGGCGTCAGTGGTCATTCACAGAAAATTTAGCATACACATTTTATTTGTCATTAAAGTATCTTTGATGTACAGAATTGTAAACAAAATCTGTTGAACCAATTCTGAAAAGATAAAAAATTTAGAAAAAATCTGATATGTTGCACTCACATGACTTTCTCTACTTACTGTTGTACAAAATATTGTTGCAAGGGTTTATTCTTCTATCTGCTTTGTTAATTGAGATAGACATTTTTTAGAAATGATTTTATTGTGTATTTACTTGTAGATACAATAGAAATACGAGAATGCAGTAATCAAATCTTGTAAGAGTTATGTCCTGCTTCTGTAGCATGTCTGCCTCACGTCCAAGAGGTCACGAGCTTGAATCTCGCTTAGGCGAGTTATCCAGATAAGGTTTCTCCAAGGTTTTCCCTTATCTTGAGAAGACATATATCAGGTAACTTAAAGCTCTGTGAACCTCAGGCTCATTTGAACATTATTTCATTCATTCACCGCCCAATATGACACTACGTCGGAGGATGCTAAAAAAATAGTTATGTAACAGTCATTCAGAGTGAAGAGGACTACAGATGCTATTTTCAGAAAATTAAAAATATATATTTTATGTGTCATGAAAATATCTTAAACATGGTGCGGTTTTTTAAAAGATGTTATGAACGGCTTCGTTGTTGAATCTTATGTTATGGTGGAAGTTATTGATGAGACTCTTTTACTATCTCGGGTCGAGGTACAAGGCAAGATGAATTATTAGACTCCATTTCTTTGTTTGTTGAACTTTTATTTGCACCTTTGTACATTACCACAGTCTTTGAATATTAGCACTATTTAAAACTCCTTCGTTTTAAATATTTTATTTTCCTTAGGACGATTGAGAAATTGTATTGAAATATTTAGCAACATTTCGCTAAATGCATTGTCTATCTTTTTATATCTCATCAATTCAATTGTATTGTATTAACTAATACAAATTATATAATTTAACTTTTTATAGTCTTGCTAATGGCTTCATTGCCAGATGCAAGGCACTAGAAAACAACTTTTTGTAGTCAATTCAGTCCTCTAAATTAAGAACAAATTAGAAACTAAAAGCTTCACTTATCTGAGTAATATTGCAAGATCTTTTGCAGCTAACACATTTCAAGTTGACTCCAACTCATTCTCAAAGCTATACAAACAAGTTACCATAGTTACTGATGCTCATTTTAAAACTCTGTCACCAATCTCTGAAAACAAAAACCTATAAATACAATCTCTTGGAGGTATTTCAAAATTCATAACACGGTTCCTGCTTTTTAAAACAAATATCTTTTCCCAAACCATTAAATCCTTAGGTCCATTAATAGTTTTAATACTTTAACCTCTGGGTTAATTTCAGTGAGGAAGAGAAGGAATTACAATTACCAAATCTTGTTGTTGTTAGCTAATGCTGGATTTCTGACAATGAAGTCATTAATCCTCTTGCTCTCCAATATTTTTCACTGATGATATTGAAGAGAGCAATAGCAGCAATAGTAACCGCTTTTTAGAGAGCACCATATTTTTATGTTTTGGCGGTCACATCGCTCTCTCACAACCCCCAGAATGTCTGTAGGACCACACCTGTCGTTGGTTTACGGGTCTCACCGACCTGACCGGGTATGCACTTTGAACTTGTGTTAAGGTACCCTTAGGTGACATTTCTAAATTCTACAATTATTAGCAGATTTTGTCCAGTCATATCAGATATATGTAAGGAATACCTACTATATGTTCAAATTTTCATTGCAATATCTGTAACGCCTTTAAATTCATTATCTTTTCTAGCTATTTATCTGGCAGTGAACCTGAAATGCTGTACAAGATGAAGATTACAAAATTTTGACAATTTTAAATATTATTCTATTATAATAAGTTATCTCAAAAGAATTTTGGATCAGAAATGTTGTAATACATTGGTTTATTAAATAAAAATTAACTTTAAAAAAAGAATTTTTTTTACAATTTTTATAGTTTTCATAGAACTTTATGATTCACCAACTAGTAAATATTAAAATTACACAAAAATCACTCCCAATATTTATTTCTACACTCTCAGTTTGTTGATTACAAGCACTTGGAGCAGTAGGTTTCCAGGGAATACAATGTTCTCTCTACAACACACGTTTTCCATATAGTGAACCACACGGAAGCACATGTGCAATGTGCATACCCTGCCTTCAGTTTCCTAGGTATTTCTCTCTTTCACGTTCACACACATTACTGTTCAAAATGCTGCTTCTTGTACACTTATACAGACAGAAGTTAAAAATATGAAATTAATCGTCACTACCAAATAAAATACTGACATTGGGTCGTTCAACATTATACGGACAATAGGAGGCTGTGTGACCTTGGATACAGCAAGTGGCTATGTATGTGTGTAATAATGGCTACAAATATGAAGGAGATCTGAGACTACAGGGCAACTAGCGACTGTGTGTGAGATCAAGCAGCATGATAACACTGCAGTGTCCAGCAAGCCCTAGAAGCTTCTTTGCTGAGTCATTGTACATGTGCATGTGGAAAGAGCTTCATGCCAGCTCCAGTATAAATGGGACAGACAGTGAGCAGTTCAGTCAGGTTTTTTTTGTGTCAGAGTAGTTTTAGTCGTTGTGTACAGTTAGTTTTAATTACGAGAGTGAGTTGGCCAGCCTGGATTGTAGAAGACTGAGAAAGATTATCAGAAGAAAAACTGTGAATTGTAATAGTAGAGAAGACTATAAACTGTGTTAGCAACAAGAAGGAAATTGTGCATTTGCAGTAAGATTTAGAGGAAAATAAAGGTTAGAAAAGTAAATAAACTACAAAATGTGCGCATTTTGTTACAATACTAAAAAATTTAACTTTTAACTTCATTAACATTAACAAGCGAGATGCACTTTGCTGCGTCACATCCACTGCACGTGTGCACCATTTGATGTTGACTGGCGTGAGGCACAACCACTAGCCACTCTGTTTCACTGCTTGGTGCGATGCTCTAACAATACTAATTCATAGCAGGTTGTTGTTTGAAACATACTCCTCTGCTTGGATTAGTATACCAATAATAGAAAAAGTTAACTAAGGAAAACCGACAGGGTATGCAACACATCAACCACATCCATTGATGCTACACCCCTGGTTTTGTCACATTTAAGTTACGCCACTGATTCTCTGTCATTTATTTGTGAAGGAATTCAGCCACAATCCTTCTCAAGGAAAAGAATTCTTACAGTGCATTTACAGTTGAACCTGATTTTTGCGTATGTCAAGGCGAAGAGGTACTTAGAATTAGTTACTAGAGTTGGCAACTGTCACATACACAAACGCTGCGTACAAATTGACCACATAGTAGATTAACACTTGAAGCCCCCTCTCATACCTCAGACCCCAGTCACCTTCTTCTGGTGGTGAGACAATACTTTCTCTACTTGCTCTAAGTACTTAGTAAACAAGGTAGAAATTTTCATGTGAAGGTTAGTTTGTGGTAGTGGGGATTGTGTTTGTGTTGCATTTTTACAATATATGTATTGAACTTAAATACCAGGTTTTGTATATATCTGTATATATTATTTTTATGTTACGCTGTTTGTTCTCTCTCTTTCACATGTGCACATACGCATGCACACACACACAGAGACCTCTTTTTTATTAAGAGTTTTTTTCATCCTGGGGGGCTTCAAACTTTAGATTTCTAATGAAACGTAGGTATGAAATTTTGTGGTGGAATGTAATATAGTTGGCACACTCTTAGTTGGTGATTGACGTTTGATGGGGACATGTTATTCTGCTCTGATAAGTGAAGTAGCATTCTGGTCTCATAGCAATGAAAGAAGGCCCCAATTAGAAGCAAGCTATTTCCTTGGCAACGAAAAGTGCAAACTCAGAGTTGCCAAAAGCAATATTGAATGCATGTGTTTTTCTATTTAACACAGTGACTGAATTCCTTTCCAGGAATCTCTACCCCATGCTGTTGTGTTGCACTGTAAATCGGTGACATCATGTACCTTGTGCAGGTTCATTTGTTTTGTGCACACTGTTAAGTTTGTGAAGTTTCAGTATTACGGTGGCATTTATGAACACAAAATTCAGCGATTATTACGTGCAGATGTATGTGTATATCAGGATTAAATATTTTTATTTAACTGTGTCAACTGAAAATAATGTAAGTCAAAAATGAAACCAAAGCTTTCTGAAAAAATTAACACAATCTTTTTTTAAGAAAGGCATTCCAATAACATCAAATTGCAAGTATAGGTGTTCTATTTATGCTTGAATTAATATAACTTGGGTATTCTGACAGTTCCCTTGGTGTGCGTGTGTTACGTACGTGGTAGGGGAGTGGCACAGCAGCCTGTTGTCATGACAACCAGGTTTGACCTTGAAATAGCCAATAGTCTTTGTGGCCATGCAATCCTGTCACAAAGTCGTCATTACAACAGGCCGCTGTGCCACTTCGCTTCCACGTGCATAACACATGCCAAGGGAACTGTCAGAATACCCAAGTTACATTAATTCAAGTATAATATCCTGTAATTAAAATAGCTTCATGTTCATTCAGTCTAGCTCTCCTAATTAGTTACAATCAAACAAACAAGAACTTAGGTTTACTTAACGACTTTCTTATAATATTGTGCACTGTAGACGATTATTGCTTATATTATCATTAACTAGATGACCTGGTGAACTGGCTTGAGAATTTAATGCCATTCTGGCAGTTTGTCACAATAGCTCAGTGATTAGAGCATCCGCCCAGCAAGCGGAAGGTCTGTGGGTCAAATCCCAGTTGTGGCATTGAATTTTTAAGTTCCAGTTCTACCTCTTAAACGTTGCCCACACACGGCTTGTGTGTTTAAAAACACCAACAGTAAGTTTGTTGGCATAAATAAATAATTTGTACTATAAATTTACTTGATTGTAACTCTTCATAAGTGATTGTCAATTCTAATCAACCTTCCAACTATTGTTCATTGAGATTGATAATATTAGATGCACATTGTATGGTTTGAGTGTTGTTTGGTTGTTAAATGAAATTTCCTCTCCTTGGCATTGTAATGATTACTGTAAAATGACGTGGAATTGTTCTCACAGCCACTCAAATTTGCTGAACTTACCTTGAGAGCTTTACAACAGTGAAATCCTCAAACTAATTCCTCGCATTTCACTAAAACACACTTTGTGGTTATGTCTAAAACACTAAACCCCAGTGCAACAGCCCATTAAGAACCAAAGCTTGCCGCCCATTGCTGCATCCGCCACCTCTGCCCACTACAGGCGTCATTGGTGGGGTGCAGTACTGGAGGGTGGGATGTGGTCAGCATCCCGAGCCCTCCCGGCCTGTTATGCAGCCTTCTCGACATGCAGCTGCTACTGTTCCATCAAGTAGCTCCTCAATTGGCTCCTCCAGGACCTAACAAGGCTGAGTGCACCCCGTGCCAGATCTCCCAGCGAGGGAAAAAAGCCCCATGCTAGTACCGGGGATCGAACCCGGGTGCTCCGTGCCAGAGGCAAGTGCACTACCAACTGTGTTATGGAGGCAGTCAGGTATGCCTGCCCTAATTCCTTGAGTCTCACTAAAACAAAATTAAATGAGTTTTTTGTTTATTTCTAAGCCTGCAAAATCAGTTTACCTAAATGGAATGGCTGATCAAAATGAATGTTTGCAAAATGTAATTAAATTCAGTTTAACCAAATCTATTCTCAAAACCCACTACCTTTTTTTGAATGTAATAGATGCAGTTGTCAAACGATAGGTCCGCCACAAATGACATGTAATGAAAGTAATACAAAGTGGCAGTTCCCACACAAAATTACCAGTTTAGATTTTTTGGATTTTTCCATGTTCTTTTTTTCTAAATCATCCCAATATTGAGGCAAACAAAACAAAAAATAAATTATTCAAATCAGTTAAGCCATTTCTGATTTTTTATGAGATTAATGCACAGCAATTTATTTATATATACAGGGTGTCCCAAAAAACACTGGCAATGTTTAGTATGTTGTGCGGGATGACAAACTGATGGGTTTTTAATAAGGAACCTCTGTCCAGAAATGCACGGTTTGGTCGCTGGAGAGCGTTGAAATGTGAGATGGTTGTACGTTCACAATTTGTCAATAAACCCAACATAGAACTGTCTACATTAGAAACAGGATTTGAACTGTGTACCTCTGCGTCATTGCAGAGCCTATATCGGTGGTGCTGAGCCTCATGCACATGACCCAATACGTGCGATTGTCTTTGAACATTTTCAGTCGCTCTGTGGACTCGAGCCATAAGATCCTCCGTTGAGGTTACAGGAGTGCCATACACCATACTCTTATATAACTTCACAGAAAATAGTCGAGAGTGTCAGATCTGGCAACCGTGCTGGCCATGGAACTGGTCCACCTCTACCAATCAATTTGAATATGCAATGTTAAGGGAATTCTGTACATTTACATCAAAGTGTGCTGGAGCTCATGTCGGCCGTTTCCGCAGCTGTGTACTGGTACAGTGCAATGTGACTGTACTGGAAACTAGACAAGTAACGCAGTAGGATGTGCACCAAGGACTTTATGGAGGAATTTAGTGCATGCACAGGAATGTTATTATACTCAGGTCATCCGTCCCAGTACACAGATGACTAAACGGTTGCATATCTTCTGTATTAAGATACTAAAATGAATGTTAACAAATCGTCACAACCGTTCAATCTCATAGTTTGACGCTCTCCAATGTCCAAACTGTGCATTTCTGGACAGGGGTTCCTCTTTGAAAACCAATCAGTTTGCCATCCCGCACAACATACTAAGCATTGTCGTGCTTTTTGGAACATCCAGTATATATACATATAGAAGTGGTGTCGCAAGTATCAAATAAAATATGGCAATCAATGCATTTAAACATTTATTCTTCATTCTCTTTTTGTTTTTGTTGTCTTAATCTGTTATGATGCATTACTGTGTGCAGTCATTGTTAATTCCTGTGAGTCTGCATGACAGTTACTGTTTATGTTCCTGCTACGCATTTGATCACCACGTAGATGGCATGCTAAACGTGGCAACACTGTTGTCAGAACATCAATCACCAGCTAAGGATGCGTAGTCGTACTAGGTACACGTAGACCACTTTCTCTTCAACTGTGATGTACAGCATGTTAGCAGAAGTCGTAGATGTGATGACAAAGATGCCTGTACAGTTTTGCATGCAGTAGAACTCTCAGAGGATTAGAGAAATTACTTCTTCATTTTTTCAGACAGTGTTTATATTCATATTGTGTTTTGTAGCACGTCCCAATAAGCCCCCTCCGCCACCAAGGAATCAATCACTTGATGCTTGGGGCAAAACTCTAGAAAGTCTCAACAAGCCTGCTCGACCTCCACCACCAAAATCTGCAGAGCTTCTGCGCCAACAAAAACAACCAACAGGAAGAATACAACCAACAGCACCAGTCAGTAATTTGTATGCCAATCTCGGTGAGTAAACGTAATATGTGCTGGTTTTGGAGGCTCGCCATAACCGAGCGTAACGTGCAGAAGGAAAATGGTGACCACTCCTCAAGTTCCGAGGCTCTACTGTTGAATCTCTCTCTAAGGATATTATACACACATGCCACAAGTTGCTTGGCACAGGCAGCACACTATTTACCAGTGCAGTTGGATATTACAGCCGTTAAGTTCAATCATACACGTTTCTCATGCAAATTATAACTATAATTACCACATACTTTCATCATAGAAGCTGATATCCACGCATCTCTTTGAACAAAACTTATGTCAACACTCATTAATTCTTCATGGATAAGAGCAAGCGATTATTAACATTATTCATCACCCATTTACTGAAATTAACTAATCACATTATCGTGTAGTTACACTTCTTCAACTAAGTTATCTCATATTGTTTTAGTGACATTCCAAAACAAGATTTGCAAAATTTCCCAGTTCTTGTACAAGCTTTCTCAGAGATTTCTTTGGACTTTATTGTAACTTTTCTATAATATCATAAAATTTTTCCTCTGAAAGAACACTGCAATTAAATCAACAAATATAATAATATTTAGAGACTAAGCTTCATTTATCTTTGGTAAGTTGTGAATATTTGAAATGACAGTCTAGTTTTGTGAGTTGATTACTCGCATAGTAGCACTGGTTGTTATGGTTGTCATTATTAAGGCCACTAGGTGACATATTTTTTCCTATTGTATTCCCAACTAAGCAGGCACCATGGCAGAGTGGTTAGACCATTCACCTACCACCTAGGCACCCCAGGTTCAAATCCAGGCACCCGCATGTGCTATTCGTGGTGGATGAAGTGGTGTCTGGGCGGGTTTTCTCCAGGTCCTCCGGTTTCCCCCACCATTCATTCCACAGATTGCTCCATCATCACCTTGCCTGTCATCAATTTCGCCTGCATTTCATATCATCCCCTCCCTCACTCTCACATCAGGTGCTGGGCTGACCACCCACTTCCAGGTCTTCACACAGTCCAGTCCATAGGTTCATCTGCTCCTTGATAGGCATCTGACTTTAGGCACAGGCTTGTAAGTCCTAGGAGTGTCAGTCTTTCATACGGCGAGGTTAACGAGATGATGAAGAAGTATTACCAACTACTAAAAGCAAAACAAATTTGTTGACAGAATCAATCTGCTGTATTTCAAAATTCATTACACGGTCCTTTTCTTCAACATGAATATCTTTCCCCAAACCGTCAAATCTATAAGCCCCGGCACTACAGCCCATGAAGAGCCAAGCCTTGCCACCCAGCTGCTGCGTCCCCCATCTCGGCCCACTACAGGCGTCATTGGTGGGGTGCAGTACTGGAGGGTGGTACGTGGTCAGCGTCCCAATCCCTCCTGGTCAGTTATGACCTGGGGCCGCTACTTTTCCATCAAGTAGCTCCTCAATTGCTCTCCCCGGGACTAACAAGGCTGAGTGCACCCCATGTCAGACCTCCCAGAAGGGATAAAATCCTCATGCTGGTACCGGGGATCGAACCCGGGTCCTCCGCACCAGAGGCAGTCAAATCTACGGGTACATTTAATTGTTTTAATAATTTAATCTCTGGATTTATGTCACGATTAAATGATCAAAAATTATCTGCCACTGATGGTTTATCAATGTGTTTTTCTATAATGTTCTTTTATTCTGGTTTCCAAATGACATTTAGTTCTACCAATATAAACCCTGTTACAGTCCAAACAGCTAAATTGATGAATGCCAGATTTTTTATAATTTGGAATTTTGTCCTTTTAAGAAAAATTTAGCAAATCTGTTATATTATGACAAATAGAATCGGAACTGAAAACTTCAATGCCACAGCTGAGATTTGAACCACAGACCCTCCATTTACCAAGCGGGTGCTCTAACCATTAGGCTACTGTGACAACCTGCCAGAGTGACATTGAATTCTCCAACCGATTTCTATTTCTCCCAATAAACCACAAAGGTAGTCTCACTTCAGAGAAAATTACCCCAGTGACGACTTATTGTCATAAGTATTTTATGTCCTGGGAATATGCAATATATTATATTTGTTGATTTATATTGCTTCACTGTCAATAACTTCAGTTTTTTTCACTGCAACTTACTTTGTTTCCCTGAATCTATTGATAAGATTAGGAACCATTTCTCTGCGAGGTGCGCGAACAGCAGGAAAATGTGTCTCACTTCTCAACAACAGTTAGTCACTTAGGAATGATACATGAAGATTCTGTGTACTAAATATATGGACTTATCAGTCCAACATGTTGTTGGAATCAAATCAAACACAGTAAAGGAATTTATAAAACACATTAATGAAAGTGTAGTCTTAATACGAGTAGCTTCATTCAGCTATGTTGCAGAACATATATCTGAGCATGAACTGACATCAGCAGCAGCAGCCGCCAGGTCAACTCTTGAGTAGACTGGGATACTCTCTGGTGGCCTGTTGATGAATCTGAATAAGGGGTTGTCTGCTGCTGACAAATCAAAGTTCATTACGCAGTGCTCAAGTCTCTTTACATAGATCTCCCACATTTCAATTGTTTGGGTTTCTGGGCTCCCTTCAGTAGCTTTATGTTGGTTCCTGTTTCATAGTTTTGAGTTGAGATATGTGCAGCAACTGCTGTCTGTTTGAATTTGATGCAATGCCAATGTTTCTTGAACTGGGTATGTATGTTCAGTTTAGTTTCCTTGATGTAAACCTTGCAATTTGTACATTGGACCAGTATTACAACAGCACTAACACACTACAACAATGAAACAAGTGGTCTTACAACCTCTGTACACTACACACTCTGATTGGCTGGCACACAAAGAGGGAACAGAAACAGCAGCACAGTGCAGGGCAAGCAATGCCCTGTAATACAGCCACCTGACCAAATGAAGTCTCTTACAATGTTAAGAATGTTTGTGCATGACCTAAGTCTCACCCAACATGCAAGCCAGCATCATTTATTTACATACAGGGTGTCCCAAAATTAGACTGACAAACTTTGGGAGCTTTTGTTAAGGAAAGTTTTTTGCTGCAGTGTTTAAAACAATGTTATCGGTCAGCTCCCAAAGTTTGTCGATCTAATTTTGGGACATCCTGTATATTTTAGGTTTGTGATTGGTGCAGCGGCCTAGTGATGCTATTATCAATTTGAAGAGAATACTTGCTCTTCAAAAAATTAGCTTGAGAATTATATATAAGTTAGTAAGCAAAGTATCATGCAAAAGTATTTTTAAAACTGCAAATCTCTATGTGTTTAAGTAGTCGTATTAATGTTAGATGCAAGATATGACATAACGTGTAATAGTGACTACCATAAAATTATAATATGTTGTTAGCTAATGCTGGATTTCTGACAATGAAGTCATTAATCCTCTTGCTCTCCAATATTTTTCACTGATGATATTGAAGAGAGCAATAACAGTAATAGTAACCGCTTTTTAGAGAGCACCATATTTTTATGTTTTGGCGGTCACATCGCTCTCTCACAACCCCCAGAATGTCTGGAGGACCACACCTGTCGTTGGTTTACGGGTCTCACTGACCTGACCGGGAGAGTTATCAAAATAAATTCACTGACCATATCCTCTGATTAAAAAAAATTATAATATAACAAACAGGATAATTTCTTTAGAATATCTATAACAAAGAAGGCCACTGAAAAGGATCCTATCATAATGGATACATATGTGGTAGGTATAAACTCCCATTAAATTTAAAAATAGTAAAAATGAAGCAGTTAGTTGAAAGCTGTATGGAATAGATGACTTACGAAGTTCAAATTAATAAAAATATGTGTTGCACTCACATGACTTTCTCTACTCTTGTACTAACCATTCTTACAAACTCTTATTCTTATATCTTCTTTGTGTTAGATAAGATAAACATTTGCAGAAATTAAGTTATTGCTTATTTCCTTGTAGGAATACAGTAGGCTTTGAGCGAGTCAAGTCTTTTAAAGCTTTCAAATTCCATTCCCTTTGCACACCTAACATAAAAAAATGAATAGTGATGTTCCATTTGACAGGAGTATAAGTTCTCCAAAACTTATACAAATAACAAGGAATATCTCCGAAATGGTTCACTCTACAAAAAAAGTTATTTGAACATAAATTGTGTATTTTAGCAAGATCCACTTTTTTTGTGTTGTAAGATTTTGTCAATCCTTTACGGCTTATGAGTTATTCAAAAGTCATCCAGAGTAAACAGGACTACATAGACTATAGCCAAAAAATTCAAAATATACATTTCATTTGTCATACAAATATATCAAACATATGGCATTTTAATCAAAATCGTTAGTCATTTTCAATAAAATCAAAATTTTTGAAAAATTTTCATGTAAAGGGTAGTTTAGGGTGGGGTTATTTTCGTCAAAATCTTTGTGTCACATCCTTAAAAGATATTAGGCTTAAATACTAAATTTGGTTAAATAAGGAAAAATTGAAGCTATTAACCGTGAAGCAACAAGATTCTAAAGTAAGAACAAATTAGAAACTAAAAACTTCACTTATCTTAGTATTATTTGCTGACCCTGGGTTTCAAGTTGTATGGCTTTGATAATGAGCTGGACACAGCTTAAAACCCAGGGTCAGCAAATAATACTAAGTGAAGTGAAGATTTTAGTTTCTAATTTGTTCTTACTTTAGAAGCAAATTTGGTTTTTAACAGACTTTTTGTTTTTGAGTTGTGCTGTCCACAGACACACATGGATCTTTTTCTAAAACTTCTTTTTTGGGGATTCAGGGAGCCTCAAAACATATATATCCAATGAAATCTCGACTTCGAATTTTTGGGTGGAGTACAATACTTTGTTTACTTAGTAGTAGAGAAAGTAAAAATGAAATTAAGTTTTTATTTTTAACTGCTGTGGTTCTCACTGTCACATTCTATACTGCATGTGAAAGGACACTTAATTTTTGTCAGAGGCCTTTTTATCAAGTTGCCATAAATCTACGGCACATGACTACTGGCTTTACTTCCTTTCTGAAGGAAGCCATGCTCTCTGTCAGGTTTGAGCGTGCAATCTGAGGAACACAGATGCTAGTATGTTGCCCTAGACCATGCAGGAGGACTGTGTACAAATGTATCAAGTTGCCATAAATCTACAGCACAGGACTACTGGCTTTACTTCCTTTCTGAAGGAAGCCATGCTCTCTGTCAGGTTTGAGCGTGCAATCTGAGGAACACAGATGCTAGTATGTTGCCCTAGACCATGCAGGAGGACTGTGTACAAATGTATCAAGTTGCCATAAATCTACAGCACATGACTACTGGCTTTACTTCCTTTCTGAAGGAAGCCATGCTCTCTGTCAGGTTTGAGCGTGCAATCTCAGGAACCAGAAGTTAGCATGTTGCCCTAGACCATGCAGGAGGACTGTGTACAAATGTATCAAATTGCCATAAATCTACAGCACATGACTACTGGCTTTACTTCCTTTCTGAAGGAAGCCATGCTCTCTGTCAGGTTTGAGCGTGCAATCTCAGGAACACAGATGCTAGCATGTTGCCCTAGACCATGCAGGATGACTGTATACAAATGTATCAAATTCTTGTATACATGCATAGAATGTGTAGAACTTGCTGAAGCTTGGAACACTATCTTATGCCCATAAAAGAATAAACCGAAGCATTGTGCAGGAAATAACTAGATCTGGAAAGCTGAATCTTATTTGAAAAGTTGACTCCTCTGTTTGCATTTAGACTACGGCATTACTTTCTCTACTGCTTACTATAGTGCATAAAGTAAGTACAGTAGAATCTTAAAATAATGTGGTTCTTGGGGGGGGGACATGCTTTAGCCCTGTGCTACAACAATTCTGCAGTATATCGAAATGTGAGCTTAGAAGTGAGAAAAATCGATCCCACGGAGATGATGGGAAACATTTGTGCAATAATGATTTACAGTACATTGTTGTTGTTGTTGGCTAATGCTGGATTTCTGACAATGAAGTCATTAATCCTCTTGCTCTCCAATATTTTTCACTGATGGATGGGAAGGGCACTAGAAGTGGCCGGGCATATTTGAAGGTGGTCTCGGTCCATTTCCTCTTGCAGATCACATAGAGGACAGAGTGGTGAAGAATATATCCCAATTCTGTTTAAATGTTTTGCCAGACAATCATGTCCTGTAATCAACCTGAAGGTTGCAACTGCTGTTTTTCGAGGATACTCAGGAATTACTGTTTGAATGTTTGGTAGTTCCCATCTTTTGTTCTTTGATTTTTCATAGTAATATTTTGCAGTCAGTTTTTTGAATTCAGAGTTGACTAATCTTTTAGCTGCATAAAATGGTAAATTAACTATTGATTTCTGCACATTGCCGGTACCCTTTTTTGCAAGAAAATCAGCTTTCTCATTACCACTCAGTCCACAGTGAGCTGGTATCCATTGGAAGACTAGGTGTTTTTGAAGTGCTGTTAGATGGGTAAGGATTTTCCAACATTCTATAATTGTTTGGTTTTTTGGTGACAACTTGGAAGTAATTGCTATAATTACCACCCTGGAAACTGAGAGAATAACTGCTTGCTGAAAATGTGAAATTTTATACAAAAGATGTAAGGCCATTCAAATTGCTTCAATTTCTCGATCAAAGTTTGTAGTTCCATAACTTAAAAGATTTATAATAGGAAAAGAGGTGACACGTGACTCCAGCCCCTGCTCCATCTTGGTTTCATATCAATGATCCATCAGTATAAATATGGATCCATTCGTGTTCTGGAAATCTAGTATGGATTGTCTCTAATGCCAATAATTTTAGAACACTAGTTGGATTATCACTTTTCTTAACTTCTTCTGTCAGATGTAAATAATATGTGATGTCTAATGTATGTGTTGGATTGACTTTAGATATGAAGTTTTCCTTTGAATTAGGAAGGTATACATTCTTCTTGATGTCTTGAATTTTGGAAAGAAAGCTCTCCTGAGTCTTTGGTGTATGTGTAAAATTTCTCTTGTGCCATGTATTGAATGGGAGACTGATCAACTTTTCGTGTTGCATAAGTGCTACTTTTTCTATTTCATACTCAATGGGGTATTGGTTGGTTAGTATTACAGTACATTGTAAAGTATGTAATATATGGTAAAGTACTCCACTTTTAAATGCAATTACATACCAGTTATGCTAGGGGTGTGTACTGCAACCAATGTTAATTTATACAGTACATACAATTATACTATACCCATTTTACACTAACCTGTCTAAAAGAAATCAGTAAGTTTTGTTTGGCGACATAATTCACAGCATTTTTTCTCCACTTATTGTTTGATTGTTGCAAGATGGAGATGAATACTGTAATGTATGAGCCAGGTTATTCTTAAAGTAATTCCTTGCAAGATCACTCGCATGGCCAGGTCATGCATCTACTCAGGTCTTGCACCTGCAGTCATTGATGACCAAATATTCACTAAGCTTCCTGGTAAGCGAGGATGTATCTAAACCCCGAATTCTCATCAAGCCAAGAGACCCGTTTTATGTGCTAAACAAATCCACACTGCTGGGATGTTTGAATGGTCAGCAGTGCAGACCGGAGGTGTCATGGGTTCTTCAAGACATTGCCCCTAACCTGGACGTATCTTACCCCTGCTCAAGGTAATCTTATATACCTCTTATTATTCACAGAACGCCCTGCTTGCTTTTGTAATTTCCTAGCTTATTTACTTATATTAAAAGTCTATTTTTTTAAAATGTGCTGGTACTATGAGTTGCTGAACCAACCCCTAACTGCCCAGCTGTGCTCCCATGTTACGTCCTGTCACACACTCTTCCAAGGCAGAGCATGACAATACTGTTGTATTCATTTTGTTTCTCCATACACACAATCATCTTATTTATGGTACTTATCACTTCACTAACATGCAGAATATGTTGTTGTTAGCTAATGCTGGATTTCTGACAATGAAGTCATTAATCCTCTTGCTCTCCAATATTTCTCACTGATGATATTGAAGAGAGCAATAGCAGTAATACTAACCGCTTTTTAGAGAGCACCATATTTTTAAGTTTTGGCGGTCACATCGCTCTCTCACAACATGCAGAATATTGATATAAAGATTTCACCAGAAATACATATTTTGAGGATCACTGAATCCAGAAGAAGCATTTTAATAAAATGTTTGTGTGTCTTTCTGTGAACAGCGCAACTCAAAAACAAAATGTCAGATAAATGCCAAACTTCGCTTTTAAGTTCAGTTATGTTCTGTTTGCTGGTGATACAAATTTTTGTTTGAGAAATACTAGTAGTTTTGTTACGTTCTGTAACTCACTATATAAATTAACTCATTGGCTCAAGTATAAATGCTGATAACACTATCCACCTAGACTTCATTGGATGCTCTAACTCTAGGGTTACCATATTGTTAGGGACACAAGTTTTTTGTGAAAACAATAACACAAAATATGTCAATATGCAATAAAAAGGTTTTAGAATCAATTCTGCTGCGATTGTCTGCATAATTACCGACGTTAACCCTCATGATTAAATGCAAATTTTAATGCAACTCGTAAAATGAGTGTTTATTTACAATTTACCATGAAATTAATAATCTATTGTGATATTTACTTGCAAAATGAACGTTTATTTATGATTTCACATTGAATTAACATTTCATTGCAATGTTCCTGCAAAACAGACGTTGAAAGATATATTTCAGGAATGAAATATGTTTCACTTTTTGCAACATAGAAAGCCAGATGCGAATAAGCAGGAAAGGTGTATGAGAGTGGCAGGGAAGGTAGGTTGACAGATAACCAGTGGCGTACGTGAGTGTTCAGTGAACGTATAGAACAATATACCTTCCATGCTACAGCACCACCACTGGAGCCAAATGCCAGAGACCACACCCCCCTGTTTTTTACTGGTTTTCCCACACTCCACAAACACACATAGCTTAGACTTGAACGATAAGTTCACACATATTTTATGGAGGGCTGCGATAGAGAGCAGGGAGTGTGAGTTTATTGCCAAAAGTGACGGGAGTTTAATGCTGAGTATTGCTGCACTGTAGAGCCAAGGCGCATGATTGTACAGCTACATTAAAACAAGTCCATTCTGACAGCTAGGTGCACACGTGCGTTTGAAAGAGTTTCCATGGCAATGAATGTCATCCTCCATGGTCTAGGGGTAACATGCTAGCCTCTGGTTCCCTAGGTTGCAGGTTCAAACCCGGCAGAGGACAATGAATTTTTCCGGGTGTAAAAATCCTTAGCATGGCTTCCTTTGGAAGGGAAGTAAAGCCGGTGGTCCCGTGTCATAGATTTACAGCATGTAAAAGAACCTCAAGCTTGATAGAGAGACCTATGAGAACAATTAAGTGATTTTTCATGCCCAACGTCGAGTGGAACCACAGTCTATGTAGCTATATTTCAATTTCTAATGGTGATTTAGAAGGAGCTATTTCATTGTACAATGTTTTGTGAGATAAAAGAACCAGTATTACAGCAGGGAACTTGGTAACCATGCTTACTTGTTGTTTCAATGAACATGCTACATACAGCATTTAAAATGTAAATTATAACAGTAATATTTGATATTTTATTTCACCATTTTTATCCCACCTTTTACGCCAACATTCACAATTTTTATTAACCATAAAATTGTGTCCCTACATAGTATTTTATGGAACTTTAGGACATAATCGGTCCATGTAAAAATAAGAACTAATCTTTCACAATTAATATGACTTTAGTTTAGTGAATACATTTTTTACACTCTGGTCGACTTATGCCATCAAAATTTGTATTTGCATTGTCAGGTCCAAATGCTAGACATTTTTATACTTCCTAACCTACTAATGTGTTGTGAACATGATACTGTTTATTTGATTTGTATGGTGCTGTGATGAACAATGTGAAATGCAAATGCAAGTATTGATATCTTGACTGTGGGCTCAACAGAGAAACTCCTTAATATCTGAAATACAGACAGAATTCTGTGAAGTTTTGTTTCTTAGAAGACAAACTGTTTACTTTCCACTTCCTTATTCTTCAATAAGCAAACTCCAAGTGGAAGAGGGAGTAAAGCATCTCTGTACCTCTACAGAACACCAACCTTTTGCCTTTGAGTTCAAGTGCTGCTGCACTGACAATCTCATTCAGTGTTACTTGCATGAGTGTGCCCTTTGACTGTAGCCAGTGGTAACCAATTGTTCACTTCTATTCTCTCAGCTTTCACTTCATTTTCTAACAATCACTCATTGTTTTCAAAATGTAGGGCATTAGAGACTTCAAAAATTTCTCCTGGACGCCATACAAATGGTTCAAATGTAGGACATGTCTGGGAATTTTCAGTCTGGTAACCCTGTCTAACTCTGATAGATAATTCAGTCATATGTAATCAAATACATCAGGGTCATTGCCCATCAGTCAGCATCACCAAATTGCAACATACAAGTTGTGACACTTTCATTTTTAACTGCCCTTCTGTCTGTTACAACCATGTTATATGTAGAAACAAATCTCTCGCTGTCAGCATTTGATACTGATAACTTGATAAGTGATAACCAAAGACGTTGAAGAGACTTTTCACAGAAAAGGTGGGAACATTCACCTTTTGATTTGAGTGCTAAGAGTGCTGTGTCAAATTTGTTGCTATGGTCTAACTGTTCAATGCTACAAAGTTCTTTGTGCTTTAAGTTTATTGCGGTGGCTTTGATAGCATGGAAATGTGACCTTGTGAGATAACCTTTTATTGTAGTCTCACCAATGTATTGTTGGGCAGCTTTCTTTGTCTTTGCCAGTAGTATTTATTTTGTAGTATTGTTACAAGTTGATCTCAAAAGGACCCGGGTTAGGCTTATTGAAATCATAAGAATTAGATGTAAATTTTTTCATTGTTATTAAAACCAAAACTTAAACACCAGCAATGAGTCAATGAATAAAGGCTTATTTTTTAAGCAAAATTTTAAAAAGGCAGATATTTCTCATTTATTGCAAAAGCAACACCTACAGCATGTTGTGTTACCATGTACTGGTCTGTGGTAGTTGTCTACAGCCAGATTTCACAGTTCATAACACAGTGTTTATATTTGTGAATGAATACTTTCTCCCACTGTGAGTCCTAGAGAATGGTTAACTTCTTTTGACAAGCGATATCTGTGTATTACATGGTTGGTATCCCAAGAGCGTGCTATTGATATTTTGTGTTCCAGATGTATTCTTTGGTGTGGATGTGTGTTTTTATTGGTTTTTCCGTTGTGTACCTTATTGCATTCCTCACCTTCATTACAAACTGGGAAAACACTGTGCTCTAACAAAATCTTGTCCCTCTAATTATTTTGAGCAGTGTATGAATGCAGGGAAGTGGAGATGTACCTAGCTCTTTAAACAGAGGTTTGCAGGATGATTTCTGTTATCGTAATATCCTTTTCTATACACTGAAGGTTGCCTTGCCCACAGGCATATCTCAGTAGTGAATGAACTTGCACCTATTATTCAAAGTAGTCTTGATTTCATTGTTTCTTCTAAATCCATGAGTAAGTGAATCATATGTGTCCTAAACTAGACTCCTAATCCTGAGGTATTCACCTTGGCTTCATTGCTAAAAGGCTTCTAGACCAATGAAATCGCCATTACTTTGAGAGGTAGAACTGGAACTTAAAAATTCAAAGCCACAACTGGGATTTGAACCACAGACCTTCCGCTTACCGGGTGGCTGCTCTAACCACTGAGCAGTAAGTTTGTTGGCATAAATAAATAATAATCGCCATTACTTGTTTGATCATTCCATACTTAGGGAGTTTCACCGTTCTTCTTCTGTATGTACGCTCAGAGAAAGGTTAAATACGTGTATAGTATTTGCAAAGCATGGTTGTTGGAATGTTTCTGATTTGCCAACGACAGCCCTCATTTCAGGTGAGGTAAGATCTGGCCTAGCCCCCAGCAAGCCACAACGCACATCCAGCATCAGGGACGCCAACAGCGACGGACCAAAGCGAAGAGCTCCTGCAGACCATCAGACAGAGGATAGTGGTTATGAATCTGTGGAGCTCAACAATGGAAAACCAATAATACATAACCATGAAGTGGTGAGATCTTTGTTAAATATTCCTTTCATTGAAACCTTAAATACATAAAATTAAGTTTCAAGCCTTACCCTCTTAACATGCACATTCTTTACAAGCAATTTTTTTTCACCCAGCTTTTCATTGTCAAAATTTGAAATTTCCAATGGACTGAGCTCCAGCAAACAGGGAGGCCATGTTACTGGACCTCCTTGATCAATCCATCATCCATTAAATGTTAAGTTTAAGTATAGTTGCACATACGTACAAAATGGGGTGGTACACTGTCGTACATAAAGCACAAACACGATGTCCTCCAGAAGCACAGGCATCTCATTGTGCAGAAATTGATGATACACAGTACCTGTTAATCTCTACGTAAAATGCATGGTTTTAAGAGTATGTCAGCCACAATTCCTGGCCACTCATTGAAACTAAAGGATAATAATGCAGCTGGGAGAAAAGTCTGCACATAATTACCATATTTGCAGATGTATAAGATGCACTCTTTTTCCTTTGAAAATAGGCCCAAAAATGGTGTGTGTCTTGTACACTAGTAGCAAGTTAAGGTAGGTATCTATAAGCTCCATATTTTCAAAATTTCATTGTTTTGGCTTGAAGAAATTCATTGTAGCTTCTTGGCAAATGTTGAGTATTCCAGCTGTATAGAGTTCAGCAGATGCATGTAAACAGTTTTTGTATTGTTCATTCAAGTTTGATTTATTGTTGTGTTTAGCATAGAGATCCACTTGTGTCATACCTACATATATTGTAGTTTTATTTGTTAACTATGGCTTTAAAGCACCATTGCTGCAAGTGATTGGTTAAGCTGCAAGTGATTGTACATGCTAAAAGCAGGAAAACGGCTGCAGAAAGGCACCTTGGGCTACCTCTAATTGGAAAAATGATAACTTGATGGAATCAGGAAGATGCTTTAAAGAAAGCACCTCGCAATAGACATAATCTGAGAAGTGGAACTGTTAAATCACTGCCTCTGTCATGGAGGACCTGGGTTTGATCCCCAGTACCAGCATGGGGATTTTTCCCCCGCTGGAAGGTCTGGCACGGGGTGCGCTCAGCCTCGTTAGGTCCCGGAGGGGCCAATTGAGGAGCTACTTGATGGAGAAGTAGTTGCTCCAGGTCGCGAAGGCTGAATAACTGGCCGGGAAAGCTCGGGGCGCTGACCACATCCCACCCTCCAGTACTGCACCCCACCAATGATGCCTTTAGTGAGCAGAGGTGTGGGATGCAGCGACTGGGTGGTAAGCCTTGGCCCTTCATGGGCTGTTGCGCTAGGAATTTAGTTAGAAACTGTTAAATGGCCAAAACTTGAAGCAGAATTCAATACTTAGCTTTTAGAGAACAGGCAAGCAGGAATTTGTTTCTACAAAAAGGATTGTTCATCGAGTGAAAGAAATATCCACTAACATGAGGATCACTGATTTTACTGGATCATGATCATGGTGTTCAAGAATTATGAAGAGGTATGGGCTTTGTATGCAGCCCAAGACAAAAGTATCACTGAAAATACAGGCGAGCACGAAGTACAATTTGTTGAATTTCATTGATTTTTCATTAATGAAAGAAAAAGAGAGGACGAATTTTGCAGGACAAAATTTAAAAGGCAAACACTTTTTCCTACTTATATTGCCTAGATATTTGTTGTAAGTGCACATATGTTATATTTCTATTCAAGATGTTCTCGGGCTTTGAGCCAAGTGTAGTGATGAAGTGCCATCATTGTTTCGGGAGTGTGCATCTCTCAGATCATCAGGATGGTCAGTGACGGACGCGAGTGAAAGGACCCATATATATATACTGTCTGCTAGTACGGACCTCACAAAAAACACCAAGTCTATTCTGGAGTTATACACACCTTAAGCTATTAACAGTGAACCAATATAATCCACAAATAAGACAAAGTATGTAGAGACTAATAACTTCAATTTAATAAAATTGAGTTAATCTCAATACACCACAGACGTACGTTTCAACATACCTCTGTGCCATTATCAAGGTAAACTGACCTTGGCCACCCAAGCTACGTCAGCGTGACGTCAGCTCTAGGTTGTAACAGTTCATAGCTTGGCCACCCAAGCTACGTCAGCTCTAGGTTGTAACAGTTCATAGCTTGGGTGTCCAAGCTACGTCAGCTCTAGGTTGTAACAGTTCATAGCTTGGCCACCCAAGCTACGTCAGCTGTAGGTTGTAACAGTTCATAGCTTGGCCACCCAAGCTACGTCAGCTCTAGGTTGTAACAGTTCATAGCTTGGGTGTCCAAGCTACGTCAGCTCTAGGTTGTAACAGTTCATAGCTTGGCCACCCAAGCTACGTCAGCTGTAGGTTGTAACAGTTCATAGCTTGGCCACTCAAGCTACGTCAGCTGTAGGTTGTAACAGTTCATAGCTTGGGTGTCCAAGCTACGTCAGCTCTAGGTTGTAACAGTTCATAGCTTGGCCACCCAAGCTACGTCAGCTCTAGGTTGTAACAGTTCATAGCTTGGCCACCCAAGCTACGTCAGCTCTAGGTTGTAACAGTTCATAGCTTGGCCACCCAAGCTATGTCAGCTCTAGGTTGTAACAGTTCATAGCTTGGGTGTCCAAGCTACGTCAGCGTGACGTCAGCTCTAGGTTGTAACAGTTCATAGCTTGGCCACCCAAGCTACGTCAGCTCTAGGTTGTAACAGTTCATAGCTTGGGTGTCCAAGCTACGTCAGCTCTAGGTTGTAACAGTTCATAGCTTGGCCACCCAAGCTACGTCAGCTGTAGGTTGTAACAGTTCATAGCTTGGCCACTCAAGCTACGTCAGCTGTAGGTTGTAACAGTTCATAGCTTGGGTGTCCAAGCTACGTCAGCTGTAGGTTGTAACAGTTCATAGCTTGGCCACCCAAGCTACGTCAGCTCTAGGTTGTAACAGTTCATAGCTTGGCCACCCAAGCTACGTCAGCTCTAGGTTGTAACAGTTCATAGCTTGGCCACCCAAGCTATGTCAGCTCTAGGTTGTAACAGTTCATAGCTTGGGTGTCCAAGCTACGTCAGCTGTAGGTTGTAACAGTTCATAGCTTGGCCACCCAAGCTACGTCAGCTCTAGGTTGTAACAGTTCATAGCTTGGCCACCCAAGCTACGTCAGCGTGACGTCAGCTCTAGGTTGTAACAGTTCATAGCTTGGCCACCCAAGCTACGTCAGCGTGACGTCAGCTCTAGGTTGTAACAGTTCATAGCTTGGGTGTCCAAGCTACGTCAGCTGTAGGTTGTAACAGTTCATAGCTTGGGTGTCCAAGCTACGTCAGCTCTAGGTTGTAACAGTTCATAGCTTGGGTGGCCAAGCTACGTCAGCTGTAGGTTGTAACAGTTCATAGCTTGGGTGGCCAAGTTACGTCAGCGTGACGTCAGCTCTAGGTTGTAACAGTTCATAGCTTGGCCACCCAAGCTACGTCAGCTCTAGGTTGTACCAGCTCATAGCTTGGGTGGCCAAGGTCAGTTTACCTTGATAATGGCACAGAGGTGTGTTGAAATGTACGTCGGTGATGTGTCGAGTTTAACTCCGTTTTATTAAAGTGAAGTTATTAGTCTCTACATTGTGTTATTTGTGTTGTATTCTGGAGGTACAATGCTCCAATGGACTCTGTTTCCTGTGCCAGTTGATCTTCAACATTAAAGCTGGTTTCCAGGAGGGACTTAACTGCAATCCAGCATCCTGCTTCAGCGTGCTCTTCTCAGAGAAGATGGACAGAGCTTTCTTGACCCTCCGTTCCCAGAAACCCTACATTTTGCCACAATGGTGGTTTCCTTGAAGTTGGCTCTATAGTCTTTTCCAAAGCAGTATTCTCCCAGCCTCAACTTTTCAGGCTGCATTAAGGGTATGGACCGTTCATGCTCCTTGACTCTGGTAGTAATGGTCCTGCCGGTTTGTCCGAGAACGTCTTGAATATGTTGGTCGCCAGGAAAGCTTCAGATCTTATTTTATGTTATATTTGTTTTGCAGTAGATATATAAGGTAATACATTTATTCCATAAAAAGAGCCTTAAAAAGTGGGGTGCATCTCTTGTGCTGGTGTCTTATACGTCGGCAAATATGGGAATTGAAATACACTTGATTCCAGTCCCAACAAGCAACTGTTGTATTTTATGTCAACATAGAATGCAGTACCAAAATAGTCGGGTATGAAAAACATTCACAATGGTTTAAGCGTGAATGGAGCACACTACGTTGAAATTAAAGTGTGCTAGTATGTGATATCATTAAGGATCAAGCAGACCCCAACAAAAATACTATTTGCTGCTTGAAGCAACTCCTTTGAAAATCTTCGAAGAAACTTGCAAATGGTAGCTTTGGAAATTCCAGTATTTACCATTCAACTCGCAACCACTTTGGAAAGTCTGTATTGATTTAGAAGTTTCTCCTTTTGTAGGTTTTGAAATTTATTATGAAGCACATCCATTCTCTCATTAGAAATGGGTTCTTGAATGCCAAATACAACAAACTTGCATAAACAGTTTAATTTATTACAACACTGTTTTCAAACTTCTATGAAAGGAAGATTGCATAAACAGTTTTGTATGCTGTTGCCATTTTGCGACGTCTAACATGTGTTAGACATCTAAAGTCAGGAATATGTCAATGTTAAGTTAACATCAAGTTCAACTGTGTATTAAAAGTCAAACATAACTTGTGTTAACTTCAGTATTAAATCAGTTTCACATTGAGTTAACATTTAATATTGGTTGGTGAAACCGGCCCTTGATGAAACATATTAAGTCTCTAGTGGGAACCTCAAACTATACATCTCCCAAATTTCACCATCTCATATATAACAACATTGGAGAAATAACTACTGTGCATTAGTTAATAATCCAGCAATGCAGTTGCTGAAACAGATAAACATTGTTAGTTATTAGATATTTTTGACAAATGATGTTGCAGGACCTGACTGAGAATGTGTACGAGTGTGTGACGTCTGCATGCTCAAGCTCACCAGAATGTGACTCTGTAGACGCCATTGCCATAGCAAAACCTGCACGATATGCTGGACAGCGCAGATCTGAAGGTTCCATGGACACCTCGCCAGATTACCTCAAGTTCCGAGGGAGCTTCATGCGCTCCACCTCTCTGCCATATTGTGGGAGTGAAACAGAGTCAGACATCTACTCCCCCTACAGCTTCTATGGCAGCGAAGACGTAAGTGATCTCTAATACTATAATAACTGACATGTGTATACACCTATAATAACTAGAGGAAGTATTGCATGCCAACTAAAAACTTTATATCAAAATTCTACTGAAAATACACATTCTGAAACCCCTAAATAAAAAAGAATAAAAAAACAACAGTATTGAAAAAGTTCCATGTGTATATGTATGTTTGAATTGCATAACTCAAAAATCTGATGTGTTGCACTCACATGACTTTCTCTACTCTTGTACTAACCATGCTTACAAACTCTTATCCCTATATCTTCTTCGTGTTAGTTGAGATAAACATTTGTACAAATTATCTTATTGCTTATTTACCTGTAGGTACAAGGGGAATATTAGAATACAGTAGACTTTGTGCGATAGTCAAATCTTTTAAAGCTTTGAGACTACATTCAAAAGACGTAGATCTTGCTAAAATACACAATTTATGTCTAAATAAATTTTTTTGTATAATGAACCATTTCGGAGATATTCCTTGTTATTTGTGTGAGTTTTGGAGAACTTATACTTCTGTCAACTGGAACATCATCATTCATTTTTTTATATGTTAAGTGTGCAAAAAGAACAGAATCTCAAAGCTTTAAAAGATTTGACTACCGCTCAAAGCCTACTGTATTCCCATATTCCCCTTGAACATACAAGGAAATAAGCAATAAGATAATTTGTATAAATGTTTATCTTAACTAACACGAAGAAGATATAGGAATAAGAGTTTGTAAGAATGGTTAGTACAAGAGTAGAGAAAGTCATGTGAGTGCAACACATCAGATTTTTTAAAAATCTTTTTCCATCCATGGAGATGCTGAAATTAGATACCAAAGTTGGTATTTAACCAACTTTTTATTTTTGAGTTACGCTGTTCACAGACAAACGCACGCGCGCACACACACACACACACACACCTTTTGCCAAAAGGGCTCTTTTTGGATACAGAGAGTCTCATTCCTAATAAAATTTTGATATTGAATTTTTGGGTAGAATTGAAATACTTGCTCTACTTACTATAACTAGATGGTAGAAAAGGTAACAACACCAGATCTCCAGGTACTAGCATGTTATGTTTTACAAGTATATGAGTTGACCTACAGTTTCATTTACACTTATTTATGTCTGGACACGTTTTGAAGACCAGTGTCTTCATTCTCAATGGTTTCTCAACTGGCAGTTGAAGACGGAACATTTGTTGTGGTAGTGACTGTGCTGCTATCTGGGTTGCTGGATATAAACTTAAGTATGTCGTCTGCTTGTGGTATATGTGAACATTCTTCATAATATGTATTTTCTCCCAAATTATCAGTTCTGCATTTTAGTAATTTAATATCCTGTTCTATGGTTGAATTGATGGGCTACGGCTGATTCGTCCATCTGTTTGAATCTTATGTTTCTAATGTGTTCCTTTAGTCGTGTTTGCCTTTTAGTTTGGCCAATGTATATTTTTGGACAATCCTTGTATTTTATCTGATAAACACATACATTGGCCAAACTAAAAGAAATCTTAAAACACGACAAAGGAGGGCATTAGAAACATAACATTCAGACAGTTTGACAAATCAGCCATAGCCCATCACTTCTGGTCAACTCAGCACACCGTAGAAAATTACTAAAACACTTGGTGCAGGCTGTAAATGCCATTCACATTATGCCTTTGTTAATACTTTGTTTTGGTTGAAACAGTTGCAGACTGGTGATGATGATTCAGAATGGTCAGCGACTTCTGGTCATCCATGGAAGATAAGCAAGCTGAGGCTGCGGAAAGGACGTACAATAGTGCACAAGAACTTGGAGGACAACTACGGGGCAGTGATTGTAGCCAATCACGAGGCACTGGCACAAGTTCTGGAGCAGGTAATTGTCTTCCTTCATCAACTGCCCTGCAAAGTTTACTGACTTCAGAATGGTTCACAATGGGAAGCAAAACAGCACACAAATTATAGCCCAGGAACGCACATCAATACCTTATCAATAGCAGTATTTTGTCTGTTGGGATATCATTTATTTGTGACTGACCAGTGACATTTTGCACATGCTTCCAGTTCAGCCAACATAATGCAGGTTGACCAATATGACTCAAGTAAACATTTTGTAAAAGCAGATGCATTGCTATTTCTGATTCCTCTTGACATGCCAGGTTTCATACTTGTATTAATAGCATACATTGAATTTATTTGTTACGGAGTCTATAAAACTTGTTTGTTGACATTCAAAAACACTTGTTGCTTCACTTAAAAATGTTTTGTAACTAGTTTAAGAGACATTCTCTCTATCCTCACTGGATGACCAACTAATTTCCTCAGGTAACTCTCATTGCCAGATTTAAATAACCTTTAGATGTTATTATTTATTTATGCCAATAAACATAACAACCCGGGACATAAAGTACTTACAATTGTAAGTCACCCTTGGGGTATTTATCTCTGATGTGAGATTCCCTTGTGGTCCAACCGGGAAAGTACGAATTGGCTGGGGAATTTAATGTCGTACTGGCAAGTTGGCCATGGTAGCTTAGTGGTTAGAGCAGCCGCTCAATGCAGAAGATCCGTGGTTCAAATCCTGGCTATAGCATTGAATTTTTCATTCCTGATTCCACCTGTTATCTTAGGCTTAAATTTCTGCTACAGTGAGATGCAGACAGTGAGCAGTATTTGTGTCAAGCAATGACAGAACAGAACACTGTGTTTTTGTGACTCACTTTTAGAAGTAATAAAACAACATTAAAAATGTTCAGAGTTGTCATTTGTCATAATATTCACATCATCAAGAATAACAATTGAGTAACTTCAAAGTGCCAGCAACAGACGTCTTATGACTGACCAATGAAAGGGAGTAGACCAGGCAATGAGGGAAGGGGGACACAGTTACCTGTCTGTCACTTATGATAAGGTATAAGTTCTTTTTCTTTTTTTAACGTCCTCCAGCGTAATGTCATATCTGACGGTGAATGAATGAAATGATACTCAAATGAGCCCGAGGTCCATGGAGCTTCAAGTTACCCGACATTCGGCTTCTCAGGATAAGGGAAGATCTTCGAAAAAAGCCTTACCCGGATAACTTACCCTAAGCAAGATTCAAACTCGTGACCTCTTGAACATGAGGCAGACACACTAACCATCATGCTACCGAGGTGGGCTGATTAAAGTCACAGGAGGAAGCGTGATAGTGAGTCTAGGCTGATGATGGAGACAACAGTCTCTGAAAAATGTTCCAGTAACTTGTGGTATAGAAAGTGGCAATAAAGTAATAAACACATCAGTTTTTGCACATATTTGTTACTCTTTACAATTTTCTCTTAGTTTCTGCTAGATTTTGCTGTTCTTTGCAGTTTTTGAGGCAATAGCCAGTTTTCAGTTATATATAAACAAAGTAACAATGCTCTTGCTATAAGAACTGGGTCAATGAGTGTGAGAGTCAGGAAGCACATTGTTGTTCAGCTCGCTGGCTTGTGAGAGAGCTCTAGTCTAACATGGACAATATGTACCCGACATGCAGTGTCTGGGACAAAGTTAAAATTTCCCTAAGTCTTCTTGCCTGTTAGAAAAGCTTTCCATTAATTGTGAACATTCACACAATAATACACGTGTATTCTTGTTATGAACCAGCCTGTACCTGTATTCTTGTTATGAACCACCCTGTACCTGTATTCTTGTTATGAACCACCCTGTACTTGTATTCTTGTTATGAACCACCCTGTACCTGTATTCTTGTTATGAACCACCTGTACTTGTATTCTTGTTATGAACCACCCTGTACCTGTATTCTTGTTATGAACCAGCCTGTACCTGGTAACTGCCACTCACTGAAATAGACTGTTTTGTGCAGATAAACGCAGGTGTGGCAATACCCCCAGCACTCCGAGGACTGAAGGCAGTAACAAATCTGAGATGGACAGATTTTATTTTATTGGATGAGGCTAGAGTGGTAGCAGTGGGCAGGCGAGCATTTCACCCTGCTCTGTGGGGCATGCACAGAGTGACACTGAGCGTTGCACCCGAGCAGACATCACCCAGCACTCTACACTGTCGGGGGTCCTTGGCCCTCTCTCCTGTAACAGAGTTCACAGATCTTGTACCTGGTCGCTACCTCCCCGGCCAGAGTCGGAGCAACACGGAGCCTACCCAAGGTACAGTACAATCATACTCACTACTGCATAAGGGTTCTATTTCACAGCTGCAACAAATCTGACAATTATGTAACTATACAGGATGGAAGGGAAGTCATTACATTCCTTCTAATATGCGCTTCATAGAAGCATTACAAATAAAAAAGTCTACTGGTGCTTTGTTCTTTGATCAGCCGATTTAAAAAAAATAAATGTTTTTTTTATCCAAGTTGGATGCGTAATTCCACAAGAATGGACAAAGTTAGTTTGTTGCTTGTAAGATGCGTAGAGTAACTTATTTCTGACATAACTACGATAGTAATTATGGGACATCACACAGGTTTTCAAAATAATCACTTAAAAGACGTGAAGGAATACTCCCAGCAGGTTTTTCAGACACGAAGTAAGTCGACAATGAGGTGTTGAGGTTGGTCAGGGAATTGACCTGGTTTTCAGATGTAAACACTTTCTCTTTCGTCTGATGTTTTGGCAGGTAACAGTTGTGATTGGCCTACGCATGGAAGGAGACCTTCATGAGACTCTTGGTTGCGATGCCTATTTGTTTATGTACAGAACCAGTGAAAGTGACACACACAATTGGTAGTGTTGCCAGCTTGTTTTCGAAAAAAAGATCTTCGTAGGAAATAGAGACAAAAACGTAAGATACAAAATATGCTCCACATACCAAGATCTATCACTAGTTTAAATTAATGTAATGACTTCCCTTCCATCCGGTATGAACCCTTTGGATGTTTTCTTCTGGGGAGACGTGAAACGCAGGATCTACAAAACAGCAACTACTGCCCTTGAATCTTTGAAAGAATGCATCATCTGGCTGCGGAAGAAATATGCAACAATGAGGGTGTTAAATAAGAAAATAATGAAGCTATCAACAGTGAAGCAACATAAATCTAAAGTAAAAACAAATTATAAACTAAAAGCTTCACTTATCTTAGTAATATTGCAAGTTCTTTGGTGCTAACAAGTTTCGAGTTGACTCCAACTCATTCTCAAAGCTATACAAACAAATTAGTTACCATAGCTACTGATGCTCATTTTAATCACCAATCTCTGAAAACAAATACCTATAAATACAGTCTATTGGAGGGATTTTAAAATTCATAACATGGTTTCTGTTTTTTAAAATAAATATCTTTTCCCAAACCATTAAATCTATAGGTCGAATTAACTGTTTTAATAATTTAACCTCTGAATTAATTTCATGATTAAATGACCAAAAATGATCTGTCACAGCTGATTTATCAGTTTGTTTATATTTAATATTTCTAAAATGCTCTTTTATTCTAGTTTCTAAATGACGTTTAATTTTACCAATATAAACCTTATCACAATCCAAACAGCTAAATTGATAAATGCCAGATTTTTTATAATTTGGAATTTTATCTTTTTTAGAAAAATTTAGTAATTTGTATATTAAATTTATTTTGAGGGTCCAAATTTATTCCATATTCTTTAAAAATTTTTGTAAATTTTTTATTGGCCCACAGATAGTAAGTAAACTTTTTAAGAATACAATTATCTTTTATTTTTTTGAGGGTAGAAACTTCTTTAACAGCCTTTTGACACTTAAACATTTCTATCTTTTTATGTATAAAATCTGTATTAAAACCATTAATTACTGCAGTGTTAATAATGTGTTTATATTCTGTGTCAAATTCTTCTTTATTAAGGGGTATATTTATTAACCTATAAATTAAACTATTGAAAACAGCAAATTTATGTGCAAAAGGATTAAAACTTTCATTTTTTATGTAATTATCAGTGTGAGTAGATTTTCTGTAAATACCAAAATTCAATTTATTATTATGTTTTTAATCTCTAAGTCTAAGAACGCAAGGCATCCATTATTTTCTGTTTCCAGACACACACAATGTAACATGTTTAATCGAACCATTGAGTTTACTTGTTCTAACTGTACATTGCTTATGATGGGCTGTAAGAAAGTTGTTGTTACTGTTGCAGCATGGGTATCAGTGCTCCCGAGAATGCAGCTGGACACAATACAGTCTTATGGACTGTGGCTCCAATCCAAGGGTTTGCCAGACGAGGAACGCTACAAGGATGGAAGCTTTGTACTACTGCAGCTCATCAATGGACTTAAACATCTGCAGGCGCAGGGTCTGGAGGAAGCATCACTCTCAGACTTTGCCTTGTGGCGGCGTGAGGAATGGGAACAAGTAGCGCCACCACCAAGGCTGTGTATCCTTGGCACAGGAGCCATCTCGGAGGGTACCACCACATTGTGTCAGTGTGCACTAACGGCGCTGCAAGACCTGCTCCCGTCCACTGCACCACTAGTGCCCTTGCTGAAAGACTTGCTTCGACAGGAACGTGCTGGATCTTTGTCACGAGTGAAGGCTGTACTAGAGTTTTCGCTGTGGGGTCCTGCCGACATACCCTTGGCCACCAGTAGGGAGCTGGTCTTGCAGCGATGGTTAGATCTGGAGCGCGCCACAGTGCTCCATGGACTGGTACGTTCGCGAGTTGAGCTTTCAGCCTTCGAAGAATGTCATCTGTTGTTTCTTGTGAGGACAAGTGCCAAAACAATGTCCGAAGCTTCTCTTCTGTTGGAGAACAACACTGTCAACCCGGAAACAACAAGTTTCTGAACAACTATTTGCTCAAATAACTGTATAGAGTAGTATATAACACTGCAGAGGTTATTCCGAATTGTGCATGCAATGCAAATAACACAACTAAGTGCCTTTTAGGGCTAATTTCACCATCCAATGTTAAAAATACTCCATCTCGTTAGCTAAACTAAAATAAGAACAAATTAGAAACTAAAATCTTCACTTATCTTAGTAATATTGCAAGATCTATAATTGACTAGTTTCAAGTTGTATCCAGCTTCTGAGAAAGCAGCAACCAAACCACACAACTCCTGAACTTCTGTGTATGTGTCAAAGTGTTCTCTGTTTCAGTAACAAACAACTAGCTACATTTACACAATTGTCACATGGTAGTAGCCAATAGGAGCGCACTACAACATAGCCATATTGTATGCTTGGCTTGTGCGTCAGAGACCTGCAGATAGTAACATGCAGTGAATGTGAGAATAGCATTTCGCTGTGTATGTTATACCAAGAGATATTAACTGAAACTGTAGATTAAAACCTAAGTAAACTTTGGTTATTCAATAAAACTAAATAACCTTATTATTCTACAGGAATGACCAGGGACTCATTGCCACAACAACAACCACCGTCACAGTGATTTCGTCCTCTGTGTCAGTTTTTTAAATTCATCGCAATTGGATTTCTACCTATTTCTTCAATAAAATCTCTTTTCCGTGTGTTTAACAATGTGGTCCATTGTTCTCTTGTTACATTGTCAAGTTCATCATTAACAAATATTTCAATCCCCACAATTTTACATGTACTGTTTCTAAGAGCAAATTAACACCTTGAGCACACACAGCTTGCATGATCATTCTCTCTATACAGAGTGGAAGTGAAATAATCCGTCAGAATTTAATAGCGTTCTCATGTAATGAATAACAGGAAAGTCTAATACCAAAATGCTGAAAAGTTTATAGTTTTCTAGAAAAAAATATTTTTATCAAAAAAATGTATCACCTGGCTGAATTGTTATTGATTGAAGGTGCTTGAAGTATGGTTATATTCATAGAAAATTGAATCGACAACTTTTTCCTTTGGCGTATTTCAATAGATTCAATGGTTTTTGTGTAAATTAAATTTTAAAAACCTACAATCTGTTGCCTTCTTAATTCTGGTAGAAGTGGCAACATCACATCAACTGTGTTTACTTTCTTCGCATATCGGTGTAGATTGCGTGTAATGTTTACTTAATCGCATACAATTGTTTTTCTGTCAAAGCCGCAAAAGATGTGAAGTCTGACTACAGGTATTGCATACTTGCTCTAAACTCTTATATCGAATTAATCCCAATGTTATTACATACTTGTTACTGCTAATAAATGTTGTTGTTGTTGTTGTTGTTTTCTAGTGCCTTGCATCTGGCAATGAAGCCATTAGCACTCGTGCTTTCCAATACTTTTGAACTGTAGTTTCTTCTGATCTTAATGCTTCACAGGTCTTCAAGGTGCTAATAAATGTTAGTTATTAAAAGTATGGCCATTTTTGTTTCTAAAGCTACCACTCAAATAATGGTTAGTCCGTGACTGTAGTGCAAACACCAGTGTCCAATTTATTTACCTACATTTCTTGAAATATTTTGCTATCTTTCACACATACTCAAGTACAAATCTTGTAAGTAATTTCGTGTTGCCAATTTCACAAACTCAAATTCTTTGGTACTCATAAAATTCTTGTTAAAACTTATTGGACTAATTGTTGGAAGCAAAAGTGCTTCTAAAAACTTGTGCTTCACATATTGCAAACTCCTTTTTTTAGATGTATGTAGGTACGTCCATTCACAAAGCACATTTGTCCCATTTTAAATCAGGTATATCAAAAATGAAAGAGAATTGCACACTTACCAAGCCAACTATATCACATTCTTAAATTCAATACAGCATAACAGTATTACTAACGCAAGAGGTGTTTCACGCAAGAGTGACATAACCTTTAGAATATTCGATGCATATTGGGAACAGAAATATCCAACGTAGGTATAACCTAAGCTTCAGCCATTAGCTGCCAGCTTTGGCACAAATGCTTCATACATACGTCTTACAGCATTGAAACTACATGTGTTCACCACATGTATAAGTGTTAGAAACAAACTACTTTACTCTAAAGTAAGAACAGATTAGAAACTAAAAACTTCACTTATCTTAGTATTATTGCAAGTTCTCGAAACTTTAGTCAGCTTTGCACCAAGAACTTGCAATATTACTAAGATAAGTGAAGTTTTTAGTTTCTAATTTGTTCTTACTTTAGAATAGTTTATTGATCTGCCGATAGAAGCTGGGTATCCAATCAACAGGTTGCACCACGTTGCCACATTCTCTCACCTTCAAACGTGATTATCTAATTAACGGTGCATTTAATTAAAATTATTGGAATTTTTTGTTAGTTTACATCCACTCTCCCAACTCCTTCAGTATGGCGGATTATTTCGCTTACATCTTGCATCTGACATAAATTATAAGCTTATAATATCCGAGCATTAATCTAGAAAGTACTCAGCGAGACAATGCTGTCGGAGAAACAGCTTATCAGCAGTTCCCAAGAATTTATTATGGCCTACATTACATTAAACTTCGGTGGACATTATGCCAAAGAGCAGTACTGCCAACCCACATAATAAAAGCATTTCTAACCTGAAATATCACAGGGTTAAAGTAACATGATTTCAAATGATAATAATGGTTGAAGGTCATTACCACAGCATATGGTCAACCTACTCAACGTCGGCAAAGCTTGTTCTGTATAAACACTTTTGGATAAAATCACTTAACTGCATATAATGCTCTAAAACAATTAAAGACAAAACCATGCACACACGAGCAATACAATGGCATCCACAGAATAATACAGCATTTAAACAGAATCATGCTTTAAAATCTATAGGCTGGCTTCCCTGCAATGTGGTTGAAAACAAGGGTTCTGTGGCAACATAATGGATGCAATAACACAACTATGGCCGTAGCTTTACCATGATTATATTTTAGGAACAGTTGGCGGTACTAATGCAACCTAACAGATGGAATATCACCAAATAAAACCAGACCACACCATAATGGGACGAAAATGTCACAGTTGGTTTTTGGGGTATTCCAGTAAGCAGTTTCCTCTACAGTTGGTTACTAAGTATAGAGAAATTACCAAACACACAAACCTGATGGACTCAAATTAAAGAAGAATCCATGCATGCATTTTTTCCAGTTCAGTGTGCAACTGTAGGTACCAATTTCATGCTAACATAAAATGCAGCACCAAAAAGTTATGTGCAAAGACTGTTTCAAATGGTTTATAACTGTTGGTGGATACTACATTGAAGCTAAAGTGTGTTATGACTGAACAGGCTCCAACATAAATAGTGTTTGCTTATTGAAGTAATTGCTACTGAGAGCTTCCAGATAATCCCACAAATGTTAGCTTTAGAAATTGCAAAACAATCACCTGCCATAAAATGAAAAGTGCCAGTAACCTAAAATCCATACGAGAAAGAGGCAAGTTTCTATTCTAAGCTCTCTTTTATTTTCCTTACGGCCCTCCTCACAACTACTTTGGACAGTCTGTATCACTTTAACAATTCCTCCCTTTGCAGCTTTTCAAACTTATTATGTTGCATGTGTTTCTAGGTTAGGAAGGCCATTTAGCATCTCCATATGAGCAGTTTGGTTTGTGGCAACCATTTTATAAATTTGTAACAGTTGTTAAATGCTTTAAGACAAAAGTATAGTGATGTCAACAAAATGTTTCAGCTAACATAGTGTTAAAGTTTAGCATTAGTTGGTGAAATTTGATCTTAGACTATTACAGTGTTTATAGATATGTGAAATTGTCCGCAGATGAGGGTTGCCAGATCCTTTGTCTCACATAGTGCTTGTCCAGGATGACTACTGTCTTGCATTTCATCATCTTTTAAACCTTAAAGTCATCAGTGAAAAACTGAAGCTGTTAACAGTGAAGTAATACAATTCTTAAATGGCTACGAGGGCTCAGGGCGCTGACCACGTCCCACCCTCAAGTACTGTACCCCACCAATGATGCCTGTAGTGGGCAGAGGTGGGGGATGCAGCAGTTGGATGGCAAGCCTTGGCCCTTCATGGGCTGTTGCACTGGGGTTTGGTAAAATACAATGCTTAAATATAACAAATATCCACACTATAAGCTTCACTTATTTTGGTATATGCTGCAAGTTCTTGAAATAAACACAAACTAGTTTTATGATGACTCCATCATATGCTCAGTGCTACACTTGTTTGTAATAGTCATCATCGTTATGAACAGTTTACTCCTTAATTGAATAATATGTCTTATTGACAAATCAAATATGATTTTCAGACTTTTTGAAGCAATTGCTCTTGTTCCCATGTTTGGGCCATTGTGAAGCAGCCTTTATTCTTTAATAAATTGCAAGATGATGTGAATATTATAATTTGAACTATTGTAAAACAATGTTTACAACATGGAGAGATGATCGTCTAGGATTTCCTCAGCAGCACATTTGTCCTATATTTCGACTTTAGGTATCTGGCAATCCTGGCACAAACATAACAGAACAAAAGAAAACATTAACTATCTCTAGATTTTTATATGAAATATATTGACAACAGAATAAATTAATTTTAGCTTTTAACAAATGATCCATGAGCTGTGTAAAACAATTGTTTTTATGTACACTGTTGCGTGCCATTTCCATTTTTCTGAATCTCTATTTACACACAGATCTTTTACACTCATCTTTTGTATTTAAAAATGTTTACTTTTAACTGAAATTTTATGTACATTTGAATATTAACATGTGGTGTTTTTAGAGGTTTTTTGTTTGGTTCTTAATTTGTATATTGTACTTATGTCACAAAATTGTAAACAAAAACTCATTTTAATATGTATTATTTTTTATACAAATAAAACTAATGACATTATTTGCAACTATTATAGTTCTTTAGGTGTATTAGAGCGCTGTGAAGTCAGTATTTTGTAAGTCAGTATTATATGTATAAGTTTTCCATGCTCTTCTGTCCACTTCGGGGCCAGCAGTAACATCCTGTGCTAAATGAACAAGAGAGTAGCATTTGAACATAGCTGATTTCGCTCCCTGATAAAAAGAACCCGATGTTAAACATTCACATGATTTTATAAATAATCTTAGTCTACTACCATAATAATCAGTGAAGCTATAGTTTATAACTTATGTAAGTTTTGGCGGCCAGTGTCCATAATAATAAAAGTTTTTCCGGGGAAGGCCGCATCTTGGTTGTGTTGTTGCCAACGTTTCACCCTATAGAGCTTCTTCAGGGCTAATGCTTTCTTTAGCAGCACTGTAGGAACTGTGCCGACTCTTCAACTTCTCAACGCGGCCTTCCCCGGAAAAACTTATTATTATTATGAAGCTATAGTTTGTCTCCCCCTATTGTTTATTTTATATATTTTTCTTTTTTTTTGTTAATGTCCTCCCAACGTAATGTCATATTGGACGGTGAGTGAGTGAAATGATGCTCAAATGAGCCTAAGGTCCATGGAGCTTTAAGTTACCTGACATTCGTCTTCTCAGGATAAGGGAAAACCTCAGAAAAAACTTTACCTGGATAACTCACCCTAAGTGAGATTTGAACTTGCAACCTTTTGAACGTGAGGCAGACACGCTAACCATCACGCTACAGAGGCGGGCTATTTTATATCTAAATTAAATTATATACAAATGGAACAAATTTAACCCTCTAGGAATAAAAATGAATAGAGGAAAATGATTACAAACAATAATTCTTGCAGATGATCAAGTACTCCTAGCAAAGAATGAACATGACTTACAGATATGAAAATATCAGAAAACAAAACTAAATCTATGGCTATTACTGGAAAGATACTACTCTCAAGAGTAAGATTAATAGTAAACAATAAGCCAATAGAACAAGTAACAGTTTTCAATTATTTGGGTTGCCAAATATCACAGTTTGACCATCAAAAAGACGTGGAAAAAAATTGGAAAAATATAATAAATTAAACGACATAATCGGAAGAAATTTTGGAAAACAAACAAGAAAAGAAATTCAACTAAGATTTCACAATATCTTAGCAAAACCGGCTCTGCTTTATGGACACCCACAGCAAGAGAGAAAGCTAGATTAACAGTTTGAGTCACTTTTTTACACTCAGCACTGTGCCACAGCAGACTTTTCAGTTTGTTAACACCAGAGGAACATAAAATTAAAAAAACTGAGAAGTCTGCTGTTGCACACCACTTTTGGAATGAAAACCACAACATTGGCCTCAATATAAAACTGTTAAAATCTCTAAATTCACCAATAGAACTGAACATTTGGGAAAAAATATACACAATCAAAAACAATAATAAATTGATTAACTTTGAAATCCCAGGTTTGAATGAAGCGTTAAAGTTCTTTGCCCCTAACACCAGATGGCAGCAGGACGATAGTAGCAGAGAGGGGGAACAAGAAGATAGCGTCAGTCGTCCAACAGCTGATGATGGGACCAAAGGGTCTTGAAAACGTTCCCTGCTTTTAAAACAATTTAAGTGAAGGTGAGTGTAAAAAAGTGACTCGAAATGACCTCAAACATGAAGAATACTTCACTGTTACTAGTGCTTCTATTTGTAATATTCCAGAATAACAGCTCACAAATGAGGTTTCTTTGTTCATTAACTGGAGTAACGCTAAGTGAAGAGATTAGGATGCAGAGGAATTGTAGAGAAATGGTTAAGGATATACAAAATTATCAAATTTAATGGCTGTAACAAATCCAGAGAATGTCACATTCCTGTTTACCAAAGATAATATATCACTTCAAACCTCAAGGTAAGAGATCTAGAAAAACTTTTCATCCGATGGAAAGACTAGTTTTCGTAATTGCGTAACACCCAGTACTATTTTGGTACAAGTAGTAGAAGCTTTAGCTTGTAGTTATTGGGCAACAAAAGCCATACTTTATATTATAACAAAACACAAAACACATTATCAAAACATAAAATACAAGTTCAACAAAACAAATCATCACTTTACTGGGAGTCCAAATATTACTCTCATATGTTGCACTCACATGACTTTCTCTACTCTTGTACTAACCATTCTTACAAACTCTTATTGCTATATCTTCTTCGTGTTAGTTGAGATAAACATTTGCACAAATTACCTTACTGCTGATTTTATCATAGATATAGCGGGAATATGGTAACAGCAGGCTTTGAGTAATGGTAAAATCTTAGCTTTGAAATTCTTTTCTCATTGCATGGCCAAAGAGATAAAAAAAGTGAACAACCACCTTCCATTTGAGAAAAGTTTAAGTATTCCAAAGCTCATACAAATAACAAGGAACATCTCCGAAATGGTTCACTTCACAAAAATAAAATCATTTGACATAAATTGTGTTTTAACAAGGTCTAGCTCAGTGGTTAGAGCAGCTGCCCGGTAAGCAGAAGGTCTGTGGTTCAAATCCCAGTTGTGGTATTGAATTTTTAAGTTCTGGTTCTACCTCTCAAAGATCTACATGTTTTGTACAATAAGATTTGTTCTATCTCTTACAGTTTGCCAGTTATGCAGAAGTCTCGTCCAGAGCAAACAGTACTACATAGACCATAGCCAGAAAACTCAAAATATACATTTAATTCACCACAAAAATATCTTAAAAATATCGCATTTTAATTAAAATTGTTAAAGCCAGTTTTGAGAAAATCAAAATTTCCAAAAAATAAAGGGTAGCTTATGGTGGAGGAAATTTCTTCAAAATCTTTGTGCCCCATCCTTGAAAGATATTAAACAATACCAACTTCATTTTTGAGTTTTGCTGTTCACAGACACACAAATCTTTTTCTAAATCTGCATTTTTTTGCATTCAGAGGCTCAAAACATAAATTTTCAGTGAAATCTGGACTTAAAAATTGTGGGGCAAATACAATACTTCCCCTACTTACTATACGTAGTAGAGAAAGTACAAAACGAGGTCAATTATAAACAAATAAAATATAAACCTACAAAATAATATTTCCTTCTTATTAATATTATTATGCCCAATTTATGCTTTTCCACCAAATTCTTAATATTTGGGGGATATTAGCTACAGAAGCAAGTCTTAAGATTATCATCAGACAATTTTGTTGTTATATGGCACTTTGTCAAGTTCATTAAAGAAAAAATTGTTTGCAGATGTAAGTACTGCTGAACACACACAAT
Organism: Tenodera sinensis; assembly: GCA_030765045.1. NCBI lineage: Eukaryota > Metazoa > Arthropoda > Insecta > Mantodea > Mantidae > Tenodera > Tenodera sinensis. Next base: position 5,474,718 of record CM060969.1, read on the forward strand.
TCTGCAGTAAATTAACAAAATTCTGAGTTTTGGATCAAGGGCCTGAAGAAAACTGACAATATTAATATTGCTACACACCTTTTTACTTTCTCTACTGGTAAGCAGAAGTATTGTATTCCACCCAAAAATTTGATGTTGAGATTTCACCGGAAATATAAGTTTTGAGACCCACTGAATAAAAAAAAAAGCATTTTTAAAAAAAGGCCCTTGTGTGTGTGTGTCTGTCAGTCTGTGGACAGCATAACTCAAAACAAAAAGTCGGTTAAAAACCAAAGTTGGTATTTAAGTTTAATGTCTTTCAAGGATGCGACACGAAGACTTTGAAGAAAATAGCCCCACCCTAAACTACACTTTACAATGAAAATTTTGATTTTCTTGAAAATGGCTCTAATGATTTTCATTAAAATGCCATATCTTTCAGATACTTGTATGACAAATGAAATGTATATTTTGAATTTTCTGGCTATAGCCTACGCAGTCCTGTTTACTCTAAATGACTTTGGAATAACTCATAAACCGTAAGAGATAGACAAAGTCTTGCTGTACAAAAAATGTAGATCTCACTAAAACAAACAATTTATGTGTAAATAAATTTTTTTGTAGAGTGAACCATTTTGGAAATACTCCTTGTTATGTGTGTCAGTTTTGGAAATAAGTAAAGTAACAAGAAATAATACAAAGGAAGGTAAACACTTCAAGAAAGATTTGAAACAAAAAAGAGAATGTGATCCTAACACTCAATAGTTTATCTTTTTTCAAAATTTTAATATGCAAGAACTGAACATTCCAATTAATAATCTAAAAAACAAAAAGTCTCCTGGACCAGATCACATACATTCAGAGTTCATAAAAAACCTTGGAAAAACAGCAAAACAACTACTAAAACACTACAATCTCTCCTGGAACACCACTGTACCTGCCAAATGGCAAAAAGGAATAATTGTCCCACTCCTGATGAAAGATAAAACAAAAAATTATAGACCAAGAACTCTTACTAGCATAATAGCAAAAGTGACAGAAAGGTGTCAAATAGGTTAAATTGGTTTCTAGAATCACAAAATTTAATTTCCCCATGTCAAGCTGGATTCAGAGAGTTCCACTCTACAAATGAACAAGTCTTACTTCTCAGTCAAGAAATCAAAGACTCCTTCATTAGAAAAGAAGATAATGTATCAGGTTTTATTGATTTCCAAAGTGCACATGATTCTATATGCAGAACAAAACTACTAAAGAAAGTAAAAAAAAACAAAAATAGGGATACAAGGTCCAATGTTTTCATGGCTATGTCATTTCCTAACACAACGCTTTATTGCTACCAGATATGGAAGAAATATATCTAAATATAAACAAGTACACCGTGGCTTACCACAAGACACAGTGCTCAGTACTACACTTTTTAATATATTTATTAACGATCTGCCACAACAAATACAAGAATCAGGTGTGAAGTGTGCACAATTTGCTGATGACTTAGTAATGTGGACTTCAAAACCAAAAAGCAAAAGTACAGAACTAGAAAAAACCATGCAACAAAGGTGGACCAAAGAAAATTTAATGACTGTTAATACAACAAAATCAAACTACCAAATCTTTTCATTAAGAAAAAAACCACTAAAAACAAAACTAAATTTTGAAGGTAAAAAATTACCAGAGACAAAGGAAGCAAAGTATTTAGGAGTTACATTTGATACCAAACTTACATGGACCAATCAAATAGAAAATGTAATACAAAGAGCAGAGAGGCGCCTTTCACTGTTAAAACGTCTAACAGGAATGAAGTGGGGATGTTCCAGAGCAACGCTTAACACAACATATAATATATGTGTGTGTATATATATGGCTTTGAGAATGAGTTGGAGACAACTTGAAACCCAGGGTCAGCAAAAAGAACTGCAACATTACTACGATAAGTGAAGTTTTTAGTTTCTAATTTGTTCTTACTTTAGAATCTTGTTGCTTCACTGTTAATAGCTTCAATTTTTTCTTATTTAGCCATTATTTACTTACTGCAGCAAAGTTCTTGTAACAGCAAACACAAAAAAAAAATTCAAATCTTTCAAAACCAAAGTCTGAGACTAATTACCGGTGCTATCAAAACAACACCAATAGCAGCTATGGAAATACTAACCAACCAATACTCCATTGAATATGAAATAGAAAAAGCGGCTCTTATTCAACACGAAAAGTTGATCAGACTCCCATTCAATACATGGTACAAGAGAAATTTTACACATAATCTAAAGACTCAGGAGAGCTTTCTTTCCAAAATTCAAGACATCAAGAAGAATGTATACCTTCCTAATTCAAAGGAAAACTTCATATCTAAAGTCAATCCGACATAAACATTAGACATCACATATTATTTACACCTGACAGAAGAAGTTAAGAAAAGTGATACTCCAACTAGTGTTCTAAAATTATTGGCATTAGAGACAATCCATACTAGATTTCCAGAACATGAATGGCTCCATATTTATATTGATGGATCATTGATATCAAACCGAGATGGAGCAGGCGCTGGAGTCACGTGTCACCTCTTTTCCTACTACAAATCTTTAAGTTACGGAACTACAAACTTTGATGGAGAAATTGAAGCAATTCGAATGGCTCTACAAAATCTTTTGTATAGAATTTCACATTTTCATCAAGCAGTTATTCTCTCAGATTCCAGGGCGGTAATTATAGCAATTACTTCCAAGTTGTCACCAAAAAACCAAACAATTATAGAATGTTGGAAAATCCTTAGCCATCTAACAGCACTTCAAAAACACCTAGTCTTCCAATGGATACCAGGTCACTGGTAATGAGAAAGCTGATTTCCTTGCAAAGAAGGGTACCAGCGGTGTACAAAAATCTATAATCTACCATTGTATGCAGCTAAAAGATTAGTCGACTCTGAATTAAAAAGACTGACTGCAAAATATTAGTATGAAAAATCAAAAAATAAAAGATGGGAACTACTAAACATTCAAACAGTAATTCCTGAGTATCCTCGAAAAACAGCAGTTGCAACCTTCAGGTTGATTACAGGACATGATTGTCTGGCAAAACATTTAGACAGAATTGGGATATATTATTCACCACTCTGTCCTCTATGTGATCTGCAAGAGGAAATGGACCAAGACCACCTTCAAATATGCCCAGCCACTTCTAGGGCCCTTCCCAGTGAAAAGTATTGGAGAGCAAGAAGAGTAATGACTTCATTGTCAGAAATCCATAATTAGCTAACATTTTTTGTATAGTAAGATTTGGTGCATCTCTTACGGTTTACCAGTTATGACATTTTAATCAAAATTGTTAGACCTATTTTCAAGAAAATCAAAATTTTCCATGTAAAGGGTAGTTTAGGGTGGAGTAATTTTCTTCAAAATCTTCGTGTCGCATCCTTGAAAGACATTAAAATTAAATACCAACTTTGGTTTTTAAAAGACTCTTCGTTTTTGAGTTATGCTGTCCACAGACTTACAGACACACACACACATGCAAGCACACATGGATCTCTTTCTAAAAATGCTTTTTTTGAATTTAGGGGGCCTCAAAACATACGTTTCCAGTGAAATCTTGACATCAAATTTTTGCATGGAATACAATACTACCTGTACTATGCTATACATAGTAGAGGAAGTGAAAATGGGTGTTTAGACTAGTGTGTTGATGCCAACAGGAAGTACATTGAGGATGATTAAAGTTGCATGTGAAAAAATGTTGTACTCAAAATAAAACAAAAAAACATCTGATGTGTTGCACTCACACGACTTTCTCTACTCTTGTACTAACCATTCTTACAAACTCTTATTCCTATATCTTCTTCGTGTTAGTTGAGATAAACATTTGTACAAATTATCTTATTACTTATTTCCTTGTAGGTACAAGGGGAATATGGGAATACAGTAGGCTTTGAGTAATAGTCAAATGTTTTAAAACTGGTCATGAAGGCACTGAAATTCCGCTCTTTGCATTGGCAGGAAGTAAAAAAGTGAAGAACAACCTTCCATTTGAGAAAACTGGAAGTATTGCAAAACTCACACAAATAACAAGGAATATCTCCAAAATGGTTCACTCCACAAAAAATGCATATAGATATAACTTGTGTTATAGTGAGATCTGCAGTTTTTGTATAGTAAGATTTGGTCTATCTCTTACGGTTTACCAGTTATGCAAAAGTCATCCAGAGTAAACAGAACTACAGGGGCTATAGCCAGAAAATTCAAAATATACATTTCATTTGTCATAAAAATATCTAAAACATGGCATTTTATTCAAAATCATTAGAGCCATTTTCAGCAAATTCAAAATTTTTGAAAAATGTTCCATGAAATGGGAAGTTTAGGATAGAGGAATTTCCTTCAAAATCTGTATGTCACATCCTTAAAAGACATTAAGCTTAAATAATTTTGGTTTTAACCTCATTTTTGTTTTTGAGTTATGCTATTCACATGCACACAGACATGGAGCATTTTGTAAAAATTCCTTTTTGGATATAGAGGGCCTCAGAACGTATATTTCCGGTGAAATCTCGACACTGAATTTTTGGGCGCAATACAATACTTCCTCTATTTACCACATGTAGTTAAAAGTAAAAATGAAGTTCATACTTTTTCTCAACAAATTCTGGTTAGTTTTGGGCCTCCCTCATATTTTATAATTAACACATACTGAATCAGATAGGTTAAGGCAATAATATTGTAACAAATGAAAAAACACCAGTTATTGCTAATCACACTTTATTGCCTTCTAGTCAGCATAGTGCTAACGTTACACTTAGATCACTTTTGTACAAACTCGGAGCTACAGAACAACTGTTGACTTGAACCACAAATAAGAACTGTCAGATTACAACCCGCACTGAATTACTACTCGGCATGATTCACAGGCGCTGTCCACTGAACGCTTATTAAACGTTTTTCCTTTAACTCACTCCGACAGTTCACCACAAGCACGACTGGAACAACTTCTACTGCTTCTCTACTACTGGGCAAGAGCAGGTCCCTCATATAGTTCTTTAGACAATGCAAAAGTTCTGTAAGTAGAATGGTCAGGAATGGCTGTGAGAGAACAGTCCAGACACCGCACCACCACATAATAGCTATTGTCCCCATATGCTGTACTGTGTGGTGGCGGTTGGGTATTTAGGGCAGGTAAACGCCCCCGGCCCGCTTCTGCTGCAGGGCGGAGATTAGGTCCCGACTGGCATTTCTTACCAAACGTGTTCAGGCTTATGGCCAGCATGACAATATTAACAAATATTTAGAGACTAAGCTTCACTTATCTTTTGTAAGTTGTTGAAATTAACCACAAACTCGAGTTTCATAAAGCTTGTTTTATAGTGTCAATGTACATACTTAACCTCGTGAGCGATGGCCATTTAAAACGTCCGCGAGCCGAGAACTGCTACCCAATATCCAGCACAGGGCATTTAAAGTGCGTCGTATACACACAGCTGTATTTTGTGTAAATATTAAGTTATTTTAATGAAACAAAAACTGGTATAAAACTCGTTATATGCAGTATAAATGTACGTCATCAGCAAAGTTGAGTTGTATTTACCAAACGTTGAAATGGCACAATTTTGTTTCACTGTGATGAAAAGTTAACTTTGCTCTGTCAAATGCATCTAATATAAGTTCTCGGAAAGAAACAGTAAAGAAACACCCATTGTATGTGTGGCTTATGCGTCAGCATCCTGTGAAATAATGCACTACTGTATGCGTGGTCTCTTGAGTCATCAGAATAGAAGGTACATTGCAACTTTTGCTTACGCGAGTTTCGTAACTGAGTAGAGTCCGTGTCTTTCTTTGTTGAAATACATATATATACTTTCCTGCTTGTAGCTAAAGGGAGAAGTGGTATAAAAAGGTGTTTTTGCACCAACTGGATATAACCATATACAATTGTTTGGGGATTTGAACAGCTCTCTAAACCCACACAGGACAATGACCGACCTTGACTACCGACTATAAATAGCTCGCAGCCTAATTGAACCATACCACGTTGGGGGTTGAAAATCCAAAACCCCTGCACCCCTCAGACTTCAAGGAAAACATTATCCTAAAAGGATACCACCAACAGCAAAGAAGTCCTGCCCATCTCGAAAGTGTTTTGTGTGCCGCAAGAAGGGAATTCGCGAATGTGGAGATGTACCTACCCTTATGTGTTTATCCCTGTTTTGAGGTAAAATCACTGCAGAACGAACATATTAAGGTAAGCCAATAAAGTATATAGACCTTACTAAAATGTTTCATAAAGGGAAAATTAAAATAAGTTGAATTGGATACGGGATAAATAGGGGTTAAATGCTTAAACGCACAGGACGTGTATACACGCCCATATCGCTCATCCGTCATTTTAAATGGACGTGATTTCACATCGATATCCCTCAAGAGGTTAAAAATCTCAAGTCTTATTATTACTGTCAGTCTTTAGAACAAGCATACATTTGCTTTTTATAATTTATATAAAAATGTACAACAAAACATCTCCATTCTTTGAGTACGAATTAACACAAACTCAGAACATTGAGAACACATCATCTTCACTGAGTTCATTTTCAGTATCTGGGTCTTCTGGTTCTTCTTCAATCTCCTCCTCTTCTTCTTCTTCCTCTTCCTCCTTATCATCCAAAGAAAAGCCTCCGTTTGTGCGTTTGAACAGTTCTGAAACAGCACATTCATCTTAAAGTTACACACAGCCCTTGAGATTAACAAGGGCTACAACCAACATTTTTCTGGTATTTTCCACTTGGGATGAACGCTACTAAAGTGTATTTGGATAATGTATAGCATTAACCAAAACCCGAGTTTCATCACAAATACATTAGAGGGCCTTGATAAATGAGGAGCATTGAATCAAAACATGCTCAGTTCATTCTCGGACAAAATGCAGTTTGATACGGTTTCTGCCCATTTATGCACAGCTGAATCAATATGTGAAGTCAGTTTGTTTCAACAAGCGCGGTCTACTGAGACGACGGGAACAAAATACGCTCAGTCACTTACAAGGACATTTTTAAAGTGTTCTTTTCAAATATTAAAAAAATTAAACACCAACAGTAAGTTTGTTGGCATAAATAAATAATAAATTTTGAAAGTGTTATTTTTGGTAATTGTTTTTGAAAATAACTCTATTATATGTTTTTTCTTTGAAAATATCTTACTTCTACAGAAAAGGCTTTTTGTAAAACTGACGTAAGTGAAACATACTGAAAACAGGTCTGATTTTAAATGGTAAATGAATCACTTTAGGTGTCTTCAAGGCTAAGTTCTCTAATAAAATTTCTTACATTATTGTTTTTCCTCCCTCCTGAAGCAATTTTACGGTATGATTGGAGCAAAATGCATTCAGTCCAAATTATTTTAACCATTATCTTAGGAATTATGTAAAAATTGATTTTTTCTGATAACTGTATACAAGTGTATGAATCTTACACTACAGCTTCACAAAAAATTGTTTAGTTCCAAAAAGTTTATGAGATATTAGTTTTTGCTCTCTCCTGAAAGGTTTTTTATTAAGCACATTTTGATTCAATGCTCCTCAAATAACATCAGTACATTATTATTGTTTTAGGATCATTATATTGCCTCCTGAGACTTCTAAAAACACCCAAATAACCTTTTTTCAAACCTGGTTAGAAAGATGACTTGTAGCAATGACACATGGACAGTACATGAGCAAGGTAGGGGAAGGCGGGGAAAGTGGTATTGCCAACATACGAAACACAGGAACTATGTCAGCAACATATGCAGGAAATGGCACACATGCTTCTGTGTCGAGTGCCAAAGTTGGCAACACCTGGACAGGAGTGGGAAGGGTTGCGGCACAGAGGAAACTTCCCATGATGCCTTGGGTGAAGCGTGTGTAGATAATTTCATCACTTTCTGCAACTTGCCTCAATAAAGTGCATTTTACACACATTTACATAAATGAATTACATCTTATGCCAATTATTATTCCTAAAGGTGTATTCTTAATACTTCTGCAATACGGTGTGGGGAAATGAATTTGAAGTGTTTTGGTTAATACACAATATTATCCACAGATTCATGTTAAACTTACACACAGTTCCTGAGATTAACAAACAATTAAAGCTGCAATCAACATTCTTCTGCTATTGTCTACTTAGGATGAACGACACTGAAGTGTATAATGGAGTGTATTTAACACATAACTTTCTCTTCTCACTCTTCTATCCATTTTTTAATAAAGATAAACTTTCTGTAGTTATAAGAGTAACACAGTATGCTGAAGTGAGTCAGATTTTCAAAAAGCAGATCGCTATGTGATATCTTTAAATTCCAGTTCCTGGGCGACCGAGCTTTGCTTGGCGTCCCCCCCCCCCCCCCGACTTTTTGTGAAATCTTGTTCTTTGGAAGAAGATACTTAGATAAACTTGAAAAGGAAAACTTTAAATGCCAATTTTCATGGCAATCGGTCAACCAATTTTGGAGTTTGCTCACTCTTCAACATACAATATGTATAGCCGTTGGTATGTATGAAGTTGAAAAACGATAGAGAATAACATGTGAATTGTTATGTAAAACAAAAGTGAGTAAAGAAAATAGCATGAATGTAATACGTTGTATTTCTATTTCAAACATATAGACAGGACGAGCTGTAACACAAACTGATATAGCTAGGTCAACTTTCTTACTGTATTCTCATAGCCCTGGAAGAGGAGTTTAAAACACTAGCTAATTTGCTGAAAATGATTAACAGAGAAATTATGGCTAAAATAAGGTTTCGTCTAATTGTGACTGTTATGCGTAGACTAAGATAGTCAAGTCAACTTTCTTTAGGTTTTCTGGAAGTTCTTGATGAGACCTTTAATATCCTCGCTTGTTTGTTGAAATTGGTCCATTAACAGAGAAATTATGGCCAAAATAAATTTTATAAGGGACATCTTTGATTTCGAACAATCGGAACCTCTTGAAAACGGGCTTAGAATAACAATCAATCATAAACAAAACAGTGGTCTGTGTCATTTTCATGCAAAACATTGCATTCTACTTCAAGTGACATTTTAATAGAGAGAAACAAAGTACCAACATATCAATACCATACGAGGGAAATTATTTGTAATTCAATTATGTGGTGTTGATAAATAAATCAATACTATTATTTTAGTGAATTTTAGCAATAAGTACAGATTGAAGAAAATTGCCTTATTTTGCGAAAAATGCAAAATTCCAGCGATTTTGAACATAAAAATTAGTTCTCACTTTCTTTTAAGTTCATTCTTGTGAATTGCTAAATTACAAAAAAGAATAAAGTAAAAGTCTCTATTACAAAAATAGCTAAGTAATGGCTGATAATCAAGGGCATTGGAAGTTGACCATTCTGTCAATAGTGATGATCTGGATAGCCAAGGATAGATTAGCATTCTTAGCAATTGACCCCTTTTACCTGACCATACTGAGCCTGAAGAGAGGACCCTGGGTTGGGAAGTAGAAAAGGGTAGGCAATTCCTGGAAAACTAAATGCTTTGCACTTATGCTTTTCATTGTTTCCTTTAAATATAATTTCTTAAGAGAATGTATTTACCTGTAAAGATGGGATGGACAGCGAATGTTATGGTGCAAAGCAGAGCAAAAGTTTGCCAATGGAGGTTTATTTCCGTCTTTCGCTAAAATCTTGCCAATCCTGGCCTACGGGATGGAGGTTATACGGAACCACATGACAGAAAAAAATCTAGAAACACTAGAAAAGGTAAAATCGACTTATCTAAAACGAGCATTAGATCTCTCAAAGACAAGATCTAGACTAGTGCACCTGCTAGCAAGAGAGACATTCCTAATTGAAGACATTAAACTTCGCTATATGCTGCCACACACCAAGGCTTCCAGAAACCAACTGAAGATCATGGAGGATACACAAGAAAAAGTATGGCCAGAGTTCTATGGCACCAAAGCAATGACGAACCACTCAAGGACAGCACCAAACTTCGAACTGCAGCATGTCGTAACTAGATTATCTATTGACGGCTTTCATCATCTAATCACAACATATGTTTGTGAAATGTGTAACAAAGCCTGTGAACGATATCACATAGAACTGTGCAGTAAAAGAGTGAAATCTAAAAATGAATATGCAAAAATGTAAAAATGTAACTGTATGTGGCTATTTGGCTGCAATTTTATTAAATAAAATTTCTGTATGTCGGAAAGCAACATTTTGATGTGCGAGTTTTGTGAAGTTCAAACAGAATGGGGCAAAAAAGACACCTTATCAAACCACTGCTTTAAAATTAAGAAACATTTGAAACGTAAATTAAATACATCTGGGAAATGGCAGATATCCACAGCAGTTTCACTAGAAACACAAAAAGAAGCCAAAATAGAAAAAACTGAATTTGTAATGGACACTTCTGCGATGCTACTGAAAGCCAATATAACAGTGGAAAAGATAGATGAACCTGTAGTATGTGAGTGACTTTACAAGTACGTTCTAGTTAAGAGTAAAATAATAGATAAAAAATAAATGCAGGAAAACATTCCCCCAGTGTTATTTACCATGAATTAAACAAGAAAGTATCGCAAAATTAAATCGATGATACAAGCCAGTGAGTGAAAAAACACAAAAATTAGAACTAATTTTGCAAAATTCAAAAAAAATCAATGCGAACAAAGAGTGCCTCTACCCATGCAGCTGTTCCTCCCAGACTGTGTGTCCCACCCAAGGTACATAACGAAGGTGTGCCATTTTGGCCAATCGTTAATGCCATTGAGAGGTCAACCTATGGGCTGGCAAAATAATATGAACAGTGGTGGTAAAGGGATGGTTATGTTTGACAGTCAACAACTCAGTTAAAGTACCTGTCGCATTTAGTGTTACTGACTAGACATCAGTACAGGTTGTTTACAAGTAGTGCACAGGTACAAGAGAGCAGATTGTGGGGACTCCATTAGCTGGAGCAACGGTAACTAAGACAGCCAACTTATTTAATGTTTCAAGAGCAACTGTTTCAACAATCATGACAATCTTCACAAAACATGGAAAGACATCATTATATATAATAAACTGCCTCAACGATTCAGAGAGATAAAGACTCAAAAATTGAAGAGGTAGAACTGGAACTTAAAAATTCAATGCCACAACTGGGATTTGAACCACAGACCTTCCGCTTGCCGGGCGGACGCTCTACCAACAGTAAGTTTGTTGGCATAAATAAATAATAATTACCATGTGAAGGTTATTTAATCCTGGGATATAAAGTACTTGCAATAGTAAGTCACCATTGGGGTAATTGTCTCTGATGTGAGACTGCCTTTGTGGTTTACCAGGAGAAATACGAACTGGCTTGAGAATTTAATGTCATTCTGGCAGTTTGTCACAATAGCTCAGTGGTAGAGCGTCCGCCCGGCAAGCGGAAGGTCTGTGGTTCAAATCCCAGTTGTGGCATTGAATTTTTAAGTTCCAGTTCTACCTCTTAAACTTTGCCCACACACGGCTTGTGTGTTTAAAAACACCAACAGTAAGTTTGTTGGCATAAATAAATAATAATTACCATGTGAAGGTTATTTAATCCTGGGATATAAAGTACTTGCAATAGTAAGTCACCATTGGGGTAATTGTCTCTGATGTGAGACTGCCTTTGTGGTTTACCAGGAGAAATACGAACTGGCTTGAGAATTTAATGTCATTCTGGCAGTTTGTCACAATAGCTCAGTGGTAGAGCGTCTGCCCGGCAAGCGGAAGGTCTGTGGTTCAAATCCCAGTTGTGGCATTGAATTTTTAAGTTCCAGTTCTACCTCTTAAACTTTGCCCACACACGGCTTGTGTGTTTAAAAACACCAACAGTAAGTTTGTTGGCATAAATAAATAATAATTACCATGTGAAGGTTATTTAATCCTGGGATATAAAGTACTTGCAATAGTAAGTCACCATTGGGGTAATTGTCTCTGATGTGAGACTGCCTTTGTGGTTTACCAGGAGAAATACGAACTGGCTTGAGAATTTAATGTCATTCTGGCAGTTTGTCACAATAGCTCAGTGGTAGAGCGTCCGCCCGGCAAGCGGAAGGTCTGTGGTTCAAATCCCAGTTGTGGCATTGAATTTTTAAGTTCCAGTTCTACCTCTTAAACTTTGCCCACACACGGCTTGTGTGTTTAAAAACACCAACAGTAAGTTTGTTGGCATAAATAAATAATAATTACCATCTGAAGGTTATTTAATCCTGGGATATAAAGTACTTGCAATAGTAAGTCACCATTGGGGTAATTGTCTCTGATGTGAGACTGCCTTTGTGGTTTACCAGGAGAAATACGAACTGGCTTGAGAATTTAATGTCATTCTGGCAGTTTGTCACAATAGCTCAGTGGTAGAGCGTCCGCCCGGCAAGCGGAAGGTCTGTGGTTCAAATCCCAGTTGTGGCATTGAATTTTTAAGTTCCAGTTCTACCTCTTAAACTTTGCCCACACACGGCTTGTGTGTTTAAAAACACCAACAGTAAGTTTGTTGGCATAAATAAATAATAATTACCATGTGAAGGTTATTTAATCCTGGGATATAAAGTACTTGCAATAGTAAGTCACCATTGGGGTAATTGTCTCTGATGTGAGACTGCCTTTGTGGTTTACCAGGAGAAATACGAACTGGCTTGAGAATTTAATGTCATTCTGGCAGTTTGTCACAATAGCTCAGTGGTAGAGCGTCCGCCCGGCAAGCGGAAGGTCTGTGGTTCAAATCCCAGTTGTGGCATTGAATTTTTAAGTTCCAGTTCTACCTCTTAAACTTTGCCCACACACGGCTTGTGTGTTTAAAAACACCAACAGTAAGTTTGTTGGCATAAATAAATAATACTCAAAAATTGTTTAATAAAAGTGTAAAAGAGTTGTTATTAGATAAGACGTATTACTCTGTACAAGAATATATGGATGACACAATACCATAAGTATTACTTTAATTAGTTGTAACTGACAATTTATATTGTATAAAGAATACATTAGAATTAGTTTTCTCTTTTATCCTAAATCTGTTTTTATATCTTGACGAATCACCAGTTTACCAGCTTAGGCTCACCATGTAAACATTATGTGACAATAAACAATATCAATATCAATCAGCATATATATATATAAATATTTTGCAGTTTAACGACACTGTCAATTCCCAGGATCACAGAGTTGCCAGTGTACCGGAATTTTGTCCCGCAGTTCTTTTACATGCAGTAAATATACTGACATGGAGCTGTCGTTTTTAAAAACTCTTAAAAACCATCGGTCTGGGCTGGGTTTGAACCCACGATCTTGGGACCAGTAGGCCAGCGTCTAACCAACTGAGCCACCCAGACTGACATCATTATATAAAGGTAATAGTGGGAGAAAGTCAAAACTAAATGACAGAGAAAGCCATACACTAACAAGAATTGTGTCAAAACAACACAGAACTGTTGTTGTTGTTTTCTAGTGCCTTGCATCTGGCAATGAAGCCATTAGCATTCGTGCTTTCCAATACTTTTGAACTGTAGTTTCTTCTGATCTTAATGCTTCACAGGTCTCCAAGTGGTCTTCGTTCATTTCTGCTGGATCGTTACACAGGAAAACAACACAGAACTACTGTGGCTAAAGTTAATGCAGAGCTCATTAGTCATCTTCTAGACCCCGTATTTACTGACACTGTCCGTCGAGAACTCCATAAAACGGATATTCACGGACAAGCTGTTATACCTAAACCATTAGTGACTAAAACCAATGCAAAGAAGCATAAAAAATGTCAGGAGCATAAATTCTGGACGGATGATCAGTGGAAACAAATCATATGGTCCGATTTAACATTTACATTATTTCCAACATCAGGCCGGCTTTACGTCTGAGAACTCAAAACAAAAGCCTACAATCCTGACCGCTTGAAGCATAGAGGGAAGTGTGATGGTGTAGGCAGTCATATCATGGTCCCATCATTACTCTCAAAGGTTGTGTTAGAGCCAAAGAGCGCTCAGCTGAACTCCATTATTCAAATGTTCTTCTCCAACAATGCCATATTTCAAGACAATAATGCACCCATTCACACAGGCAGGACAGTACAACCATGGTATGAGCAGCACAATCCCCGGACTTGAACACTATCGAACCAGTTTGGGTGGTATTGGAGAATAAGCTATGTATAAGATTTCCACTTCCCTTGTCACGACAGGAGTTAGGAGAGGTTCTGATAGAAGAGTGGCATAACATTCCACTGCAAACTATACAATCATCATATTCCAATATTCCAAGAAGAATAGCAGCTGTATGAAGTGGCAAATGGGAGTCCAACCCCTTGTTAATAAACCATTCCAAAGTAAGTACAGGTGTTCACATTATTTTGCCTATCCTCTGTACCTTATAAAACTGTTACAATCATAGGTGGGAATCTGCCATCATTTTTTTTTTCAGAAGTACTAAACAAAAACGATTGTCTTCTGCATTGCAATTAAGCAACTCTATATTTATTTTTAGTACTAAAATTGTTTACATGTGTTCTATACATATATTACATTTTGATAGTCCAAATTTACATGACAGGCCTCAAAATGCATCACGTCGAGTAATTTTTGTTCCCAGTTGATGCACATTCTATGCATTTTCTTCATCTTCACTGTTAGCAACTTCATCATCGTTCTCAATATCAAAACTGGATTCACTAGAATTGAAGTCACTTTTATTAACTTTCTAATTATGTTTCCATTGCTTCAACTGTCAAACCTAATGACACAACCATCCTTGCTTGGTGTTTCATAGTGAACACATTTGCAGCGTGAATACGATTGTAAGTTGTTTTCATATATTTATCTCTTTGAAACGCCAATGTTACCAGCAAAATGCACACAGAATCAATGCAAAAATATAGTAAAGGGACATCGGGTGCCACACGAAAAAATACATTGAGTCAGATAACAGAACCATTCCATGGTCCGGTCCTGTGCCCATAGCTCACACCATGGAACAGTTCTGTGCTCCAGACCCAATGGGTTAATGGAAAAATTGAATTTTAGGACATTTAAACATTCTGTGAATTCAATAGCTAGACGCCAGGCTTTTAGTGCAGTAAAACACATACAATAAGTTAGTGGTTTACCATTCTCACCTGAGACTTCAAAGTTTACTGCCTGTGCATTCACTTCAGCTTCATTAAGTAGTTGATTGTGTAGAGTTGAAGCATTGCTTTCCTCGTTTGCACTAATTTCTGGCATTGGGCTGTTCATGCTCTCCCAATGCATCCGCTCTACCTGAAAAAAAAAAAAAAATATATATATAAAATGAAAAGAATGCTTAAAATCCCCTGACTGTTTTATATCCAAAAGTATGGTTAACAGAACTGCAAGATAATGCCTTCACGAAGTTCATACTCTGCTATCATGTGCAGAGATTAACATATTTCATCTCATAATGGTCACATCTTCATTTATAATAGACAAAAGATTTGGGACATTTCATTGTATAAT
Source organism: Tenodera sinensis (assembly GCA_030765045.1). Classification (NCBI taxonomy): domain Eukaryota; kingdom Metazoa; phylum Arthropoda; class Insecta; order Mantodea; family Mantidae; genus Tenodera; species Tenodera sinensis. The sequence goes on from CM060969.1 coordinate 5,490,134, forward strand.
CACAGCATTAATATTCGACATATTACTATAGAGAAATATTGAAAAAAAGTGTGATGTGTTGCACTCATATGACTTTCTCTACTCTTGTACTAACCATTCTTACAAACTCTTATTCCTATATCTTCTTCGTGTTGGTTGAGATAAACATTTGTAAAAATTATCTTATTGCTTATTTCCCTGTAGCTACAAGGGAAATGTTAGAATACACTAGGCTTGTGCGATAGTCAAATCTTTTAAAACTTTGAGATCCTGTTCTCTTTGCACAGTTAACATATAAAAAAAATTAACAATGACAGTTTCAAGTTTTCCGAACCTGACACAAATAACAAGGAATATCTAAGAAATGGTTAACTCTACAATAAAATTATTAGGACATAAATTGTGTATTTTAGCAACATCTACATTTTTTGTACAGTTAGATTTAGTGTATCTCTTTCGGTTTACGAGTTATTCAAAAGTGATCCAGAGTAAACACGACTACATAGGCCAAAGCCAGAAAATTCAAAAAGAAAATCAAAATTTTTGAAACATTTTCCATGTAAAAGGTAGTTTGAGATGGGGCCATCTTCTTCAAAATCTTCAAAGGCTTGCTATCTGGCTTTGCATCTTCGGTTGGCAATAACCCTCCATCGCTTCGACTAGCCGACCCGCGAATGCGTCAATACTTCATTGTTTCGCGTAGACGTCAAGGTACAAACGACCTACACTTACCGCCTCGTCTATTAACCATTTATCCAAAAAAAGATTTAAATTAATTCATATTCATATTTCGTTATATAGCTTTAAGCCAAGATGTTTATAGCTATAATGGGCTTTTGTAAGTCTAGAATATGGTACATCAACCGTTTGATTTATGAGTATTGTGTCCCTTGTATACTGCTCTACTATCAGTACGGTAAATACATATGATCCTGGTACTGTCGTGCTCCGGGACTCTTCTAAAAAAGAGCCGTATACTTCTAAGTGAACTTAACGTGCAGTGCTCGTCTACTCCTCATTAATTAAGGATTAAGGTGCTCCTACACTAAAATCGCTAACGAAAGTATTTATCATGCTTTAATAACCATCACACTAAACTTGTATCGTTAGCCATACGGAACTGGATAGTTTTAATACCTGCATCTTATGTATTTCTTGTCTGGTCATATCTAGTAAGATAAGTATCTGTCTTTTCTTTTCCTGTAAATGTTTTTGTTGATTATACAACGATTGACGCCTTCTATCCATGATTAGAGCAATAATTTCACCGCTAAAAACTATACTTATAATCACTGTTCACGCTGTTCCCGCTGTTCACATCCATCACACACACAGTGGTGCCAACTCCACAGTTAAGCTCAAAAGTCTCAAGCGAGTACTCAGAATGTCCCTTTCCTATATAAAGTGTCCCAGATTAAAAAAAAAAAAAAAAAAAAAAACGCATGTGATCCCTAGCTTTAATAAAACCAAAAGAGAGAAAGAAAAAACATGAATAATAAATTAATACTGGAGTTTAGGGTGTACTACCGTCCTTGCAACACCAGGTTAAGTGCACCTTATGTAAAATCAGGACTTACGTTATTGAAGTGCTTGCTCCCCCTATCAGTAGATACAGCTTTCCTTTTATGGAAACAATATTGCCCAAACACATAATCGAATCACGCCTGTGTTCTGTGGGTAACAGTACATGGCATGGACATCGCGAGGGGGGGGGGGGGCACGGCACCCCTTGGAAAATAATAAATGTAATGTGCAATCAATTACTATTACACAATTGCTTTAATGTTGATGTAAAGAAAAGCTTTTGTTTAGCAGAAATTATTATGCTTATCCGCAACAAATACCATAACTCATCTTCTACAGTACTTGGCAATAGAATAATGGATTAATATTGTTTAATTGCAAACTTCCAACATGCGCCCCCCCCCCCTGAAAAAAGTCTGCCGACGCTCACGGTGCATGGCTATTACTGTTGTGCCCGTAGTGAGAATGCTAACTGCGCAAATTACAGTTTGCGTGTGTCGTGTACCTTCCGTGAAAATTTTATCTTTGCTGTTGTAAGTACATTATGGTAGAAGCAGCAATTATTAAACGTCCCATATTCATCTTAGTTGTTGCAAAAAAGTCCCTTTGTCCCTTCCTGAAAAATATTTGTGAAAATGTCGCACAATATGGGACAAATCCCACGGGTTGGCGACACTGCTACTGTTTAACATCGCAAGGCAACACCTGGCAAAACCTCACGAGGTATCCACATTTCACCTTTGGTCTGCATTGCACACGTGACCTTCGCAAGGTTATCCGCGTGCTACCAGTGGACACACCTGTCGACGACACCATGGCAGACCTTACCCGCCAAGGTCGGTCTGAGTGGCTTAGTTGGTTAGACGCTGGTCTACTAATTCCAAGGTCGCGGGTTCAAATCCGGTCCAGACCGATGTCAATAGATTTAATGACACGTAAAAGAACTCCTGAGGGACAAAATTCCGGCACACCGCTGACGCTGATGTGATCCTAGCAATTAACAGCGTCGTTAAACAATAAAATAGAAAATAAAAAGATTACCCGCCAGGGCATCACCCTCAGAGTGGCCAAGCAGTTGACCAAGCCCGCTCCAGATGAGCAAGGGCCCAGGAAACCCCTTCTCCTCTTCTTAGTAGTGGTGGAGCGAGCCAGCGACCCGGAGGCAAACACAGACGGTGTAACAGCCCTCTGTTACCTCCGGGTACATATTGAACCCTCCAAAGGTTCTGGCGGTCCCCCTCAGTGCCAGTGCCATTGTTGTCTTGGGTTTAATCACTCCAGCCACTTACGTCACCGCAAACTGCGCTGCCTTAGGTGCGGTGACGAACACCCCAAAGAGGTCAGCCCGCTGTCAAGGTCGGATGTGCCTAAGTACACAGACTGCGACGGCGCAAACGTAGCGTGCTACGGAGGCTGTCCGACCAGGAAGGCTATCATAGCATCCAGACAACCACCACAGGTGGTCAGCCCTGTCGCATCTGACAGCCGCCCCCAGACAGGTCCTAGATAAGCACTGGGTCCGGCGTATGCCGCAGAGTACAAGGAGCTGCGGGTACATCTGCAGGGTCGTGTGTGCACACACAGCCAACACACCCAGAGCAAAACAAGAGCTCCAGAGCCCCACAAAGCCCCCCTACCAGGTAGGACGGGGAGACGTAATTCTTGGAGGCCTGCCGTCTCCGAAGCTCAGGGCGAGCGTGGAACTCCCACGCGTGCCTGTCAACCGAGAGATGATGTGGCCAAAGAGAGACCGGCGCCACCCAGCCTTCCTGTACTTGCACCTCCCCAACAACACCCCCCGCCCCTGCACACTGCAGATTTCGGATGTGCTGGCGTGGCTGCTGCAGCTCCAGCAAAACCACGACCGGAAAATCTGTGAGCTGCTAGTGAAGTCCTGATGGTGCCTGCAAATCACCCACCCCGGAGACAGTTCGTAGCTAACGACTACTTCTCCATCCTCGCCCCACATCCCCATGTCATTCTAGCCGGGGAAATAAATACCAAACATCTGCGTTGGCATTGCGGCTCCCGTGCGGATAGAAAGGCCAACGAGATCATCCGCATGGAAGATGAGGACTCTCAGAGTAGAGAGTCCCTGACAACTCACTCACAACCCGCGAGGTCTGGGACGACCATTCGTCATAGACTTCGCAATCGTCAAACATTTCCCGTATCTATCACTCATCGGTCAACGAACTTCATTCGGACCACAACCCCGTGTTAGCCGTCGTTAACTCCCGGGTTGCCAGTCCGGTTCAACACCGGAACGTCGACTGGAACTGCGTCAGGAGTTGCCTGAATGGCACCATATCTGCTAACCCCAACATCATCGATATCCTTACAGTCTGCGGTCTCCTCCATCACCTCCATCGTGACAGGAACTGCCCGAAACCTCGCTACCCACACCCCAGCTCCTCTTGATCCAGTCGCCCTACCCGTAGAGCTCAAAGCCGCGTCGTAGCCAAGTGGTAACACAATTCGCTTTTCATCAAAGTGGCCAGAGTTCGATCCCCTGGGGCGGGTTTTCTCCGGGTTCCCTGGTTTCCCCCGCCATCTCGTTTCACCGGTGCTCTATCTTCATTCCATGTATCATCACTGTCACCGCCTGCGGTGCCGTATGCAGTAAAAGCGGGCGTTAAACACGACAAAAAATGTAGAACTCATTTTGCCTCATCCGCCGCTCTTGTGCGGCTTGCAGGCTCTATCAGAGGCACCACACGCCACACCACCCAGCGCTTCTAAGGCAACTACGCCGAGATGTTCGTCTACTACTACGAGAGCACAGAGTATGCCCGTGGGGGGACACGATGACTCGATTGAACCTAGAGGATGGCGACGTGTGGAAAATCACCAAGAGACTCTGTAATCGAGGTGGGTCACATACTTCTCCCACCCTAGGGCCCAAGGCCTGGCCTACGAACCCCAAGCCAAAGCAAATGTGTTTGCCGAATACCTGGAGAAAACTATAAGGCCGAGATGACCCGCAGGACTTCTCCGACCATGTTCATCGGGAGGTACACCCATATCTTCGACGACAACCCGAGGAGGCGGATGACTTTCCTATCATATAAACTAGCGAACTCCATGGTGCACTCCGGCGCGTCAGCCCCAAAAAGGTGACGGGGCCTGACGGGATAACACGTGTCATGCTCCGCCACCGTCCATTCAAGGCCTGCTCTTTCTCACGAAGGTCTTCAATAATTACCTCGCCCTGAGTCACTTTCCACGTGAGTGGAGAGAGGTGCGGGTGATCTGCATTTTGAAATCAGGAAAACATCCGGTACATCCTGCGAACTACATAAGCCTCGTCTCTGTCGTCTGGAAACTACTCGAGAGACTTATACTTGCCCGCTTGTCCCCCATACTTGGGGACATTTATGCCATCCCTCCCCATCCGTTTGGATTCCGACCTGGTCACTCAAGGCCCCAGCAGCTGCTGCGTGTGGTGGAGGCTGCCACCTTAGGATACCAGGACAAGGCCTTCACTGCGGCAGTTTCTCTGGACGTTGGGAAGGCATTCTCTACGACCTAGCATCAAAAGCGTTGGTAGTGTTTCTTTTCAGGGTGGGGCCACATGTTGGAAGTTTGCGATCAAACCACATTAATTCATTATTCTGTTGTCAAAAGTTATATGAAAATGAAAATAGTGGCCAAATAGTCAGTCACTGACTGCACATTAAGTTCATCGATATCCGCGGCCTCCCTTGCCCCCCTTCGCGACGCCCATGCCTGGCATGCGGGTCTCCTGCACAAACGCATCCAACTCGAGCTACCTACACGCATCAACACCTACTACACTCGTATCTCAAACCCAAATCCTTTGTGGTCTCAGTTGTGGGAAACAAATCAACACGAAGGCCAATTCGAGGCGGAGTCCCCGAAGGTTCTGTACTGTCCTCCACGCTATTCAGCGTCTATGTGGCCAACATTCCAACCGAGGAGCACGTCAATATAGCCCAGTATGCTCACGACGTGCTGCTATATTATACAAATATACACCCTCGCAGAACCTTCCTCCCCATTCAGAGACACCTTCGCCTCTTCCAAGAATGGTGAAGGCCTTGGCGATTGTCCATTAACCCGGAAGGTCACACCATTCTCTTCACCAAATGCCATTTTCTCGCAAACTTCGCCACATTCACATACTCATATTTGTTGACAACAAATCCGGGACCATACGCCGCCAACAGCCTCAACATCAAGCATAGACAATAGAAGTAGCAACCCAGCCCCCGCAGCAGCCGTACCAATAAGCCAAGACTAGAGCAACCAGGAACTAGCTCCGCCCACCCGCGCCAAACGTATAAAGCCCGTGAAGCCAAAAGGCTCAGTCTGTGCTGATGGAAATCCAATTACCTCTTAGGTTCAAGCCAGAAGCACCCACCTTAAATTATACTCAGGTAAACTGGGACGACTTTAGAAATTCTGTCGAAAACTATTTACCTGACATGGAAATAAATTCGCCACAAACACACGGCGAAGCAATTAACAAATAAGAACTTGCAATAAAACTCGCGACAACAAACTGTGTCCCACTAAGATACAGGCCAAATATCAACACTCGATATCCAACGGATATGAAACTCTTGCACCAAAACCGCAATCGGTTACGTCGCAAGTGGCAAAGGACTACAAATCCAATCCACCGGCAAGAGTATCTGGATTTTCCTCCACTTAAAAAAAAAAAAAAAAAAAAAAGGCTCAGTCATTGCTGAGACTAAGATAGTGTTAAGGCAACGCCACTGAGGATGTTCGACGCAGCTTCGGACGAAACGTCTGGAAGGAGTTTTCTGACTAGACCACGGCCCACAAGCCCGGATAATCAGTTTCTACATAATGACACCGGCCGTGAAAGCTTACGCAGTATGGCATTTTAGTCAAAATCGTTCAGCCTTTTTCAAGAAAATCAAAATGTTCCATGCAAAGGGTAGTTTAGGGTGGAGTAATTTTCTTCAATATCTTCGTGTCGCATCCTTGAAAGACATTACACTTAAATACCAACTTTGCTTTTTAACCGACTTTTCGATTTTAAGTTATGCTGTCCACAGACTGACACACACACGCAGGGGATTTTTCTAAAAATGTTTTTTTTTTTTTTTTTTTTTTTAAATTAAGGGGGGCCTGAAAACATATATTTCTGGTGAAATCTCGATATTGAATGTTTGCGTGGAGTCCAATACTTCCTCTATACTATACGTAGTAGACAAAGTCAAAATGCTCTTTTTTATTCAGGGGGCCTCAAGGCATATTTCCGGTGAAATCTCAAAATCGAATTTTTGGGTGGAATAGTATCCTTCCTCTAGTTTACTAAAGGTGGTAGAGAAAGCAAAGCTCAGGTTAGTTACTTTTTTTTTTGCTGTATTTTCTTTCAAATGTTTTCACAAAAATGCAATTCTTTTACTTACTTAAAGGAATACTTCACGCCTCTATAGTTATGTCGAACTCTTGGAGGTTTGCTTCCTTTGGAACAACTCTGAATCCTATGTGGGTCATAAACATGACATAGCGCACTGCGCAGCACAGAATACCAACCTGAAAGTGTTGCATAAAGTTGCCACAAAGCAAATGACAACAGATGCCAATAAAATGTCAGCTGATAGTATTAATTACAACGATTACAACTAAGAGACTGAGTTGGTGTTATCAAGTAATCTCGGAGAGTTTACGCTAGTGATTGTTCGACCTATCTCTCATAACGTTTCTTTAAGTATAGGTTCTTTACCCAAATTGTACCAGATGGGGTTACGGAGTACTCGCCCAGTGAAGCTTATAAAATAGTATTTGTTTTATTTGTGCTTTTATAAGACACTCGTGGTGTATTGATTAGAAATGGCCACATCGGATAGCGAAGATTTTGAAAGTGCCGATGAAGATTTAGATTTGGTACGTCCTGCGCAAAGCGAGAAATCAAGCCAGCCAGTAACTGATAGTGAGGAAAAGAAGCAGGTGGTTTCTAAAGATACTGCGGCTGTTACGCTGCAGACGCCAAACAAGGAAGAAAACTTAGCTGTAGATGAAAATAAGAGAGGAAAACATGCAAGAAATGAACGTCCCGTTAGACAACCACGGGAACCGAAATCTGGCGGTATAAAAAAGCTTGGTACGAGAATACCAACGAATAAGACAGAAACTGAAACAAAAAATGAAGTGAAAGTGGAAGAAACCCTTAGGGAAATGTCTATAACTGACCAACAAAGTGAGCTTAAAGGGGAAAGCAAACAAGTAACAGAACTAAGCAAGCAGTCTGATCCTTATGAGGAAAAAGGTGAATTACAAAATGAGATCCATGAAAACAAACCAGAAAATAATATAACACCGATTTTAGATAAACTTGATGACACGGATGTTAAAAATAAGGTATGTGGATGTATGGCACTCTTTCATTTTTGTATTCTACAAGATTTATCCAGTGCACTTGTATAACGTTTAATGCATAGTCCATATTTGGTATCATACTACATTTTATGTTTGTTCCAACACGATTCAGAATCAATTGTGAATTATTTGAGCATGTGCAGTACCTAAGTAGGATTGCAACATGAAATCAGTTCTTGCACAAAAGCAGGAAGTGCAAATTCTGGACATGCGAAAATCGTATAGCTAACAACGCGTGCTCAGGTTATTCAGAATCACAGATTAATAATGGTTCAGCTAATGCTCCATGGTACAAAATACCAAAAACTAGTTCTGAGAGCGTGCTCAACTGTCCGTGTGCATAAGAAAATGTTGGTATTTGGAACGTACTTGAGAACTGCTTATTGGAACAGGCCTTTTATTCTGACAGTTTTGGTTGAATTTCAAAGATAGACATGCTGGAACACTGTTCCTCTGTTCAAGCATTTGACTTGTGTTGGGACACACCTAATGTGCTGGACAGTTTGAGGCATTCTTGGAAGCTAGAATTTTGGGTACATATTTTTATGTGCCTAACGGATATTTTGGGATAAATTTCTTTTTTCGACGGGGTTGGTCCGCAGAAGTTTGCTCATGGAGAAGTTATATTGAAGGCAAATTTATGATGCAAACTACAAGTCAGATTGAATGCGTAGACTTCCGCGGTCTGTGGTGTGGTTATTCTTGGCTTCTGGTGAAGGCCGCGTCCTCCTGTGGTTTGTTGCCAATGTTTCTCCCATCTTATTGTGCACTTGAGCCCGGAAGAAGCCCACTCGGCCTTCACCAGAAGCCAAGATTAACTACAAGTCAGATTGATTGTTTTCATGACGTTACACTGTTTTAGAACACATAGGAGATATTTTGAAGAACTGCCCATAACCTAAATGTGATTTTTGTATTTTGTAGAATGAAGAATGTGAATCTACTCCAAGCTGGGGAGGATGGGGTAGTTGGGGTGTGACTTCACTCATCTCCACAGCAACCGAGAGTGTGTCGACATTGACATCTCACGTCTCACAGGTAAAAACTTACAAACCAGCTGGCTGTCCACATGCTTGGTGCTTGTTGCTATCTGCCGCTATCATAGAGAGGCGTGGATGTAACCATACTGATGGATATCAAAATTCTCATTGCATAGTGGACACATGTGCAATGTGAGTTTGATCTAATATTTCAGCTATGCTTCAGTTGAAAGTTGAAATGTGTGGATGTCACTGTCTTTGTTTTGCAATGGTATTGTTTCATAAGTATACACACATAAGTCATACCAGCTCACAGACGGTTATTACTGTAAAGGTAACAGACTAATATTTGGTTTTATAAATTTTTACATAATTTCTTGCAACATATGATGTAAATGGAATCAAAATATTGATATTAATAATTCATCAAGCTTGTAAATTGTGGATTCACTAAAATGTACATAAAATGCAAACTTCTGTCATCTTAGTCTCTCAGATAAATATTACACATTTTACCATTTAAGGGTTAAAACTACTTTTAAAGGCTTTATTATCAATGTTATTAAAAGGAGATGCTGAAACTTACCACCGTTGTTGTCCATACATTTTTGGCACTTCTTTAGGAAACTATCCATCACTTGCCATAGTTCATGTTGAAAAATGTTGGCCATTTCCTAGCGGATAATTTGTTTTAATTGTTCCAGGCTGTGTGCATTTGTCGTCTACACTTTAAATTACCCCAGAGATAGAAATCACTTATTGCAGCTCTGAGAAACCCTTCTTTGCTAATGATGCACCATACACCAATTTTTTCGTTATGAGAGGTACTCTATGAACAATATTAGGTTCTCAGTTATAGGCCAATTTTTTTCAAGTCAACATTTTTATATGTGAATACAATTTTACCCCCCCCCCCCCCCCCCCCATTTTTAGAGAATTTACAGACATGGAGCGTGATTTTGCTCTTTTCTTTCAATAAGACTGCAGCAGCTCATACAGGCACTCTTTCGATGAGAATAATTGAAAGTGTGTTAGAGGACAGAATTATTAATGTCAGCGCCAACCAAGAAAGGGATTGACAGTCCGCAGTGAGGGAAAAGCAACATTGCCGCTTATCACGACCACGTGCAGAGTGCAGTATGATTATGTGTACAAAGAAGATTGGATTGCACCTGCAATGTTGAGCGCATATTATTTATATTTGTATGCAAAGACAACAGTAAAATATTGAATCTACTTTCAAAGGATAAAATATGCAATTATATATCAGTCTAAATATTTGCGTTAACAAAAAAAAACATACCTATGAAATATTGATGCATATTCTAATGGAAAATTGCCGCTAATATCTGCATTCTCTTACAGAGCATATTATTTCCCGCGTTTGTCCTTTAATTGGGATATGTTTACCAAAAAGTTTTATTCAGTTCGCAAGTACGCTCAATTTTTCATTTGGCAGTGCTATCTTTGTCACTATTGGTTGACATTGTTAAATATACATTAAAAGCGTTAGCACAAATGCAAAAGCTTGCAACACATGCACAGATACACAGACTGAGACACATGTAAACACAAGACAAATAACCATCTATAAAATAATGTAAACTAACTTCTCAACACACAGAATCTCTTTGGTGCAATCATTGCCTTGCAAGGTTGGGCTGCAGCGAAACACTGTGTGCCCCGTTAGGTTTTAAATAAAGAACCCCGTAGTTTGGAGGTCATCTTATAGGACAAATACGTGTTACAACTATAGAACTGTGAGTAAAATTTATATCTTGTCTTATCTGAAGGTCATTTCTGCTTATATACAGTGTATACTTATCTCAAATAGGAACTCATTTGTTTTTATATCTCTTGGCCATGCAAAGGGCATGGAAATTCAAAACCATCTATAGAGACCAGCTTTGAGAACACTTGACTGCTGCTTCAGCTCATTGTGTTCTTTTTACGCATACAATTAAATGTTAAATGAAGGTTCATCTATGTTAACAAGAAACAGAAGAAAAGCCTTTGTACATAAGCATGAGTAGAAAAAGTCTTCTGAATGTTACACATCAGTTTTGTACTAACCAGGTTGGCCAGTCACCTGCCACGGAGTCTGCATTTGCTTTTTGACAAGTGAAGTGCAGAACTTTGTGTTTTTTGTGTTGCAGGGTTTGACTACAGTTCTGGAAACAGGCATTGGGGCTCCAGACCCAGAGGCATTGGCAAAACTGGACAAACTGGAGGAACAGAAGCGCATGGAAGAAAATGCTGCTAATGAAGGTAAACGACATTGTGGTAGACATAGCAGTTCTGTGTCACAATTATTTATATAACTACCTCACACTGTAATGTTTTGGATGAGTGGAAATCTTCTAATATTTTAAATAAAAAGTGCTAGGCAAAGTTTGTAATGCTTTATGCACAAAAAGATTTTAAAATAAAAATGAGAGCCACTTTTCCAGTTTTATATGTAAAATAAATTCATTTACATGCTATGACACCTGTTGTAAACTATGTAACATTGAAAACGTACTCACTTTATTATGTCTTTAATAAAATGCTTAAAATAGTTATGTTACATAGCATTAGAGTTGTTTAGGTCCATGTTAAGTTAGAGAAAAAGTGATTCTGTATTAATAATTGGAACAAAGAAAGTGCACAATTTGATTACATAATCACTGAACTTTCTTCACTCATTACAATTTCCATTCAGATTATATATTACAAGATCCTTGAAAAAGTGATTCTTCTATTCACATTCCTTTAATTCATAGTTACCAGCTTTTATGGTTTATTCATAAAGAGTACAAGAGCAAGGAAGTGATTTTACACTTAGAGGACTTAGAGGACATATTTGTGACACAAGAAGTGCAAATGATTACCATAGGGTGAGCACGAATAAAAGTCAAACCAATAAGGACCCATATAAAATAGGAGCTATATTATATAATAAATTACCATTAGCAGTTAAAAATAGGACAGACTCAAAATTTAAAGCTACTCTAAAATCATTTCTAATAGATAAATGTTTGTATAATATTGCTGAACTATAATGAATGTTATGTTTAGATGTAAATATTTAATGATATATCTTGTAATAAGCATTGTAAACTACATAAATGATACAAGGTTGTACTATTGTATTTTGTATAATAATTATGTATTAATTATAGTGTGCTATATATGATATATCCCATGTCATGTAAAATGATCAGTGGATGAATAAATAAATAATGTCACCATGCACATGACAAAGTATTAAATTCTACTGTATTATAGAGTAATTTAAGATCACAAACTGAATGGCATACACCGCCATGATAGACCAGAGCTTATCTGTGTGTCTATCCTTCATGGTCCCTCTTCACTGGACTGTAACAAAATGTATAGCACCACTAGTGACCTCTAGTAAATGGTATACAGTGTTATGATAGACCAGAGCTTATCTGTGTGTCTATCCTTCATGGTCCCCCTTCACTGGACTGTAACAAAATGTATAGCACCACTAGCGACCTCTAGTAAATGGTATACAGTGTTATGATAGACCAGAGCTTATCTGTGTGTCTATCCTTCATGGTCCCTCTTCACTGGACTGTAACAAAATGTATAGCACCACTAGTGACCTCTAGTAAATGGTATACAGTGTTATGATAGACCAGAGCTTATCTGTGTGTCTATCCTTCATGGTCCCTCTTCACTGGACTGTAACAAAATGTATAGCACCACTAGCGACCTCTAGTAAATGGTATACAGTGTTATGATAGACCAGAGCTTATCTGTGTGTCTATCCTTCATGGTCCCCCTTCACTGGACTGTAACAAAATGTATAGCACCACTAGCGACCTCTAGTAAATGGTATACAGTGTTATGATAGACCAGAGCTTATCTGTGTGTCTATCCTTCATGGTCCCTCTTCACTGGACTGTAACAAAATGTATAGCACCACTAGTGACCTCTAGTAAATGGTATACAGTGTTATGATAGACCAGAGCTTATCTGTGTGTCTATCCTTCATGGTCCCTCTTCACTGGACTGTAACAAAATGTATAGCAACACTAGTGACCTCTAGTAAATGGTATATAGTGTTATGATAGACCAGAGCTTATCTGTGTGTGTATCCTTCGTCATGATCATGGTCCCTCTTCACTGGACTGTAACAAAATGTATAGCACCACTAGTGACCTCTAGTAAATGGTATACAGTGTTATGATAGACCAGAGCTTATCTGTGTGTTTATCCTTCATGGTCCCTCTTCACTGGACTGTAACAAAATGTATAGCAACACTAGTGACCTCTAGTAAATGGTATACAGTGTTATGATAGACCAGAGCTTATCTGTGTGTTTATCCTTCATGGTCCCTCTTCACTGGACTGTAACAAAATGTATAGCAACACTAGTGACCTCTAGTAAATGGTATATAGTGTTATGATAGACCAGAGCTTATCTGTGTGTTTATCCTTCATGGTCCCTCTTCACTGGACTGTAACAAAATGTATAGCAACACTAGTGACCTCTAGTAAATGGTATATAGTGTTATGATAGACCAGAGCTTATCTGTGTGTTTATCCTTCATGGTCCCTCTTCACTGGACTGTAACAAAATGTATAGCACCACTAGTGACCTCTAGTAAATGGTATAGTGTTATGATAGACCAGAGCTTATCTGTGTGTTTATCCTTCATGGTCCCTCTTCACTGGACTGTAACAAAATGTATAGCACCACTAGTGACCTCTAGTAAATGGTATACAGTGTTATGATAGACCAGAGCTTATCTGTGTGTCTATCCTTCATGGTCCCTCTTCACTGGACTGTAACAAAATGTATAGCACCACTAGTGACCTCTAGTAAATGGTATACAGTGTTATGATAGACCAGAGCTTATCTGTGTGTCTATCCTTCATGGTCCCCCTTCACTGGACTGTAACAAAATGTATAGCACCACTAGCGACCTCTAGTAAATGGTATACAGTGTTATGATAGACCAGAGCTTATCTGTGTGTCTATCCTTCATGGTCCCTCTTCACTGGACTGTAACAAAATGTATAGCACCACTAGTGACCTCTAGTAAATGGTATACAGTGTTATGATAGACCAGAGCTTATCTGTGTGTCTATCCTTCATGGTCCCTCTTCACTGGACTGTAACAAAATGTATAGCACCACTAGCGACCTCTAGTAAATGGTATACAGTGTTATGATAGACCAGAGCTTATCTGTGTGTCTATCCTTCATGGTCCCCCTTCACTGGACTGTAACAAAATGTATAGCACCACTAGCGACCTCTAGTAAATGGTATACAGTGTTATGATAGACCAGAGCTTATCTGTGTGTCTATCCTTCATGGTCCCTCTTCACTGGACTGTAACAAAATGTATAGCACCACTAGTGACCTCTAGTAAATGGTATACAGTGTTATGATAGACCAGAGCTTATCTGTGTGTCTATCCTTCATGGTCCCTCTTCACTGGACTGTAACAAAATGTATAGCAACACTAGTGACCTCTAGTAAATGGTATATAGTGTTATGATAGACCAGAGCTTATCTGTGTGTGTATCCTTAGTCATGATCATGGTCCCTCTTCACTGGACTGTAACAAAATGTATAGCACCACTAGTGACCTCTAGTAAATGGTATACAGTGTTATGATAGACCAGAGCTTATCTGTGTGTTTATCCTTCATGGTCCCTCTTCACTGGACTGTAACAAAATGTATAGCAACACTAGTGACCTCTAGTAAATGGTATACAGTGTTATGATAGACCAGAGCTTATCTGTGTGTTTATCCTTCATGGTCCCTCTTCACTGGACTGTAACAAAATGTATAGCAACACTAGTGACCTCTAGTAAATGGTATATAGTGTTATGATAGACCAGAGCTTATCTGTGTGTTTATCCTTCATGGTCCCTCTTCACTGGACTGTAACAAAATGTATAGCAACACTAGTGACCTCTAGTAAATGGTATATAGTGTTATGATAGACCAGAGCTTATCTGTGTGTTTATCCTTCATGGTCCCTCTTCACTGGACTGTAACAAAATGTATAGCACCACTAGTGACCTCTAGTAAATGGTATAGTGTTATGATAGACCAGAGCTTATCTGTGTGTTTATCCTTCATGGTCCCTCTTCACTGGACTGTAACAAAATGTATAGCACCACTAGTGACCTCTAGTAAATGGTATATAGTGTTATGATAGACCAGAGCTTATCTGTGTGTCTATCCTTCATGGTCCCTCTTCACTGGACTGTAACAAAATGTATAGCACCACTAGTGACCTCTAGTAAATGGTATAGTGTTATGATAGACCAGAGCTTATCTGTGTGTCTATCCTTCATGGTCCCTCTTCACTGGAGTGTAACAAAATGTATAGCACCACTAGTGACCTCTAGTAAATGGTATACAGTGTTATGATAGACCAGAGCTTATCTGTGTGTCTATCCTTCATGGTCCCTCTTCACTGGACTGTAACAAAATGTATAGCACCACTAGTGACCTCTAGTAAATGGTATACAGTGTTATGATAGACCAGAGCTTATCTGTGTGTTTATCCTTCATGGTCCCTCTTCACTGGACTGTAACAAAATGTATAGCACCACTAGTGACCTCTAGTAAATGGTATACAGTGTTATGATAGACCAGAGCTTATCTGTGTGTTTATCCTTCATGGTCCCTCTTCACTGGACTGTAACAAAATGTATAGCAACACTAGTGACCTCTAGTAAATGGTATACAGTGTTATGATAGACCAGAGCTTATCTGTGTGTCTATCCTTCATGGTCCCTCTTCACTGGACTGTAACAAAATGTATAGCACCACTAGTGACCTCTAGTAAATGGTATACAGTGTTATGATAGACCAGAGCTTATCTGTGTGTCTATCCTTCATGGTCCCTCTTCACTGGACTGTAACAAAATGTATAACAACACTAGTGACCTCTAGTAAATGGTATATAGTGTTATGATAGATCAGAGCTTATCTGTGTGTCTATCCTTCATGGTCCCTCTTCACTGGACTGTAACAAAATGTATAGCACCACTAGTGATCTCTAGTAAATGGTATACAGTGTTATGATAGACCAGAGCTTATCTGTGTGTCTATCCTTCATCATGATCATGGTCCCTCTTCACTGGACTGTAACAAAATGTATAGCAACACTAGTGACCGCTAGTAGATGGTATACAGTGTTATGATAGACCAGAGCTTATCTGTGTGTGTATCCTTCGTCATGATCATGGTCCCTCTTCACTGGACTGTAACAAATAGTGTGCATATTTTGAGAGCTCTGAATCCAAAAAAAGCAATTTCAGAAAAAGGTGCATGCGTGTGTTATGAATTTTCTGTGAATGTTCTCTGAAGTGCTCTTGATTCTGTATGACTTTTACATAACTGGTAAACTTAGAGATGGACAAAATCTTACAATATAAAACATGTAGATATTACTAAGGCATATATTTTGTGTGAAATAATCTTCCTTTGTGAAGTCTATTTCTGAGGTATTGCTGGTTATTGGTCTGAATTTTCCAGTAGTTACACTTTTCTCAGTTGGAAGTAGTTCTTTTTTTTTCCCTCCTGGTCAAGTAAACAGAGTGGAATTTCAAAGCCATCATATAGTGACCAGCTCTTAAAAGTCCTACCACTTAAAGTCTACTGTATTCCCTCATTCCCACTGTAGCTATGTGACAGTTATTGTATTATTGATGTATAGCAATGAGTCTTATCTTCAGGGCATTAATGGATCAGTGGATAAATGATGTATTTCCTAGAAATATTCAGTTTTCCACCAATTCTACATTATTGCGATGAAGTTACAATAATATAACAAATTATGACCTTAATGAGTTTTGCATAGTTAAATTCACACCTCTCTCACAAATATTGTGGAATATTTATGATATGATTGCATGTAATAAATATTCATACACAATGCTTTGCTAAATGTTCTTTGGCCATACAATCCAATGTTATTTTTTGCTGATAATATCTCCTTACAATTAACAGTGCAAATATACATCCATTTACTCTACGTATATATCATTAGTCAACAGTAGAGGGCAGATTTCTGGATATTTGCAAGTTTTGTTTCTTCAAACATAAACAAATGCATGGAAGAGGAAAATGTGTTTCATGTCATTTGGAATCAATTGGCAAAGTTTTATAGTGCATAGAAATGCACATTCATGAGATTAGCACATATTTCACTATCACAATAATTGGTGACAAAACAAAACAGGAAATCTAATTCAGGAATCCAGGACTAAAGGTTATTCGGGATGTGAACAGCATGTTACAAGGTGAATCTGACAAAGAATTAAATTCCTGTTCTGCGAGTGACACAGCCTCTGTAATAGTCACCTGTGACCTCATGTGAAGTGGAGAGATCATTCTCTTCATTCAAACACATTTTAAATGACAGAAGGAAGGACTGTCTAACAGAAAACAGAAAAATATTTGGTTATTTATTGTAACAAAAATTGATATGTGATTGATTGTTAAACGATTGTTGACTTATATTTCATATTAATTAGTTAATTACACACAAGGTTAACGAGAATGACAGTATAAAATATAATTAACTTCAATCAGGAGCAAAAGAGTAAAAATATTACAGTTGTTGCTTCATAAAAAATGCGAGGAAATAGTGTGTTTTACTATTAGAAGAAAATATGTTTTTGTGCACATTTTTTAATTTTAAGAGCATATTTTTAATTTTTTTGCTGCATAGTTGCATGCATATACTTTTGGTTTTTAGTGCATATAAATTCGCCCTCTAGTCATCAGGGTAAATCGTTTATCCCTCTTAGTTACATACATAATAACTGCCACTTAACAATTACCTGTTGTTATCAATTGTAATGTATCGATTGCAAGGGGTTACAGTCAACCTTGGGCATATTTCTTACAATTTGAATAGTCTCGGGAAACAAGTCAAGAAATATAACCTTGATATTTAGAAGTAGATTATCTCTCTAATTCATGTTGATAATTTCTCTCATGCCTACAAGGAAATTTGTAATAAAACCATTTCTACACAAATCTATCTGGATTAATGTGAAGTATATAGTTGAAGTATTTATGTGAATAATTTGTAGTAAAATGAGTAGAGAAAATTATGTGAATGTAGCATAAAATTTTTTGTTTATAGTTCATGTCATGAAGCCTGAAATATAGACTTAGAAGTTTATTATAGTCTAGGAAATGGTGCTCTTTGCTTTAATATATTTATTGTGGTACTAGAAATAATTTCAGAATGTACAATAGAAACCAACAATACTGACAGGTGATAGTGAAATTATATACTCAGAAAATTAATCATTTAAATAAATTAAAAAACAATCGATAATAATTATAAATAATGAATAGAAAAAATCTGAAGTATTGCATTCACATGAGTTTCTCTACTCTTGCACTAACCATTCTTACAAACTCTTATTCCTATATCTATATGGGTGGAATACAGTACTTGCTTCTGCTTATCAGTAGAGAAAGTAAAAAACAAATGTAAAATTATGAGAGTGGGAGAAGTGTTCTATAGCGTCACTAGCATAACAAAACACGCCTTTGGCTCGTCAGTCAAAGTGAACACAGTGAGTGTCTAAATGCAGAGAGTATATTGAAATCAACGAACACATAGTTATATCATACATATTTTTAGGTGTTTAAATACAGGCACAATTTCATTTGACAGATGAATTGTTTTATTATCTACATTGGTCAGCAGCATCTCATTGGAAAAATTGGAGGCATTTATTAACAGAAGTTATTGTCATTCTTTCTAAACAAAAAGACATCTACAAAACACATATTCAGCTTCAGCAACTGGCAAATATGCTTTCATAGATCTCAAAGAACTCTTATACAGCAGAACTCCTATTAATGTTACATCAAATTTTTGTACAGTTACTGCACTGAATATTTTATACATTATAAATTTCATGTCATTGCAAAATGATTACTTGTTAAGGAAAAGTTTTACTGGTTCCAGTTTGAGGAATGTCAGGTTAATAGGTGAATAGCAGAAAGATGAAGTGTAGTGTTTAACTGTTGTAACTTGCAGAGAGAGAAGAGGAGGGTTCGGCATCGTCAGAAGGAAGTGGTCTCTTTGGGTTTGGTAATCTCATGTCTGGAGTGTCATCCATAACTCGTCTGGTAGAGACTACGGGCAGCAAGGTACTAACTGGGGGGCTGGACACCCTCGAGACTATCGGCAAGAAGACAATGGAGGTGCTGCAGGAAGGAGACCCTGGTCTTAAGAAAAAGCGAGCTCTCTTCTCGGAGAAGATTGTACTGTCACAGGTATCAGTTCTGTTAAACTTAGTTATTCCAGCTAAATCTAAATGTTTAACTCACAAACCATATTTATACTTTCTCTACCACACATTTATACTAATGATATAATGATACATTTATTGAATACTAAAGTATATATAAGATTATTCTTAATTCAAAATGGTCCAAAATGGTAATAAATTTGTCAAATTTTTGGATCTGAACAAAATAAAAACACAAATTTATTTGTAAAGAAATGAAATTTTATTAAAACAAGATAAAATTAAATATGAGCACTGTGTTATTCAATAAACAGTAGTCTTTCTTTTATATATAAATGACATTAGCAAGCGCATTACTAGGGATGTTCTTAGTGCTTCAGTTCCTTACGTTTGGTAAGAAATATATAACAGTATATTACCAAGAGTTCTTCAATGTTTTAGGGGTTAAGGATTTTCTTTCAGTAGTTGAAAATGATCCTTTGACATCTATGGATGTCATTGGGCAATATTTTTACACTGGTAGTGATCGTTTGGAACATTTATGTAAATCAAAACCCAGTGCAACAGCTCATGAAGGACCAAGGCTTGCCGTCCAGCTGCTACATCTTGCACTTCTGCTCACTACAGCGTCAACGCCCCAAGCCCTCCCGGCCAATTATGTGGCCCTCTCAACCTGGGGCTGCTACTTCTCCATCAAGTAGCTCCTCAATTGGCCCCTCCAGGACCTAACAAGGCTGGTGCCAGGAATCGAACCTGGGTCCTCCACGCCAGAGGCGAGTGCACTACCAACTGTGCTACGGAGGCAGTCAGAACATTTATCTGGCAAAGATTATTTAATTTCATTACATACTTGCTAACTGATTTAAGTTTCTTCAATCCCGGGTTTGAGTCCAATGCTGCATTCAGTTTACCTTTAACTTTTTTTTCCAGTTTTCTCAGGGACATCATTTAGAGAAGAAATGTGTTGTCATTCAACTGGTCCAGTACTGCATTGAATGTACTTTTAACTCTTTTTCACAGTTTTTTTCAAGGACAGCAGTTAGAGAAAAAAATTGTCAATCAAATGAAGATACTTAAGAAGGTCCATACCTCAAAACCGTTAATACCCTTTGAAAGTGATGAATAATCTACTAACAATTAATTAAATTAAGGGAAGAATGAAAATTAAGTTCTCCAATTTTCCCAACCTTGTCCTACACTCAACTTGTGTGGAACAGTTCATTTCCGTTAATTGACCTGGCCAACTTTGTTTTGGAGGATCAAAGGAAAGGTTAAACTGTACAGTTTAGGTTCAGTGTTGACTGAGAAGCCTCTTCTACATAAAGACTACTTTGTGTTACCCTACCGTGAATAATGATATGTGTTTGGAATGCTGTTAAGGCATCTCAGGGTGAAATGGTAATTATATTGGAAGGAGATTTGTGCATGTGTGGTACAGTTTAGCTAAATATACATATAGTTCAATAAGTATATTTAATTTGGTTATAAAGATTAAAACATAAAATAAACATATACATGTATGTAAGAAATTAACAAATGAAATATTTGCTTCGACATAAAGTAAGTTCTTTTGCACACTTTTTGAACATATTTTCCTCCTTTGTGCAGGTTTTATGCAACCTTTCATTGCAAATGATGCATCTTACATCAATATTTTATGCTGAAGTTCAGGATGAGATGTCACTTGACGTGACTGGCACAATATGGCTGCTGCAGATGGCAAAGTATCAACGCCTGCATTATTTGTCTCTTCTATGTTATTCATAAGCACAAATAACTGTGTGCTGTTGACTTGGTGTCAGTGTCGTTCTTACTGTGTTTGTTGATTTCAAAGCACAGGAACAGTTAACATATTGACATAAGCATTTGCCTTTACTTCACACTACAACCAGCAAGTGTGGTACAGGTTGGGTCACAGTCTGTTGGTAAATGGCATTTTCCCCCGATAGGTGTCTTCCCCATGTCCACTCTATAGTTGGTTAAACTTGAGTACTTACAGCATGTAAATTGCCATTAGGGTATGTTGTTGTTGTTTTCTAGTGCCTTGCATCTGGCAATGAAGCCATTAGCATTCGTGCTTTCCAATACTTTTGAACTGTAGTTTCTTCTGATCTTAATGCTCCACAGGTCTTCAACCATTAGGGTATGTTATCTCACATGAATTTGAGAGCTACTTGTGATTTACTGGGAAAAAATGTGATTCAGTTGGAAAATTTAATGTCGCGCCAGCATGTTGTCATGGTGGCTTAGTGGTTAGAGCAACTGGACAGAGACTGGAAGATCCATGTTTAAAATCAAGGCTAGGCATTGTATTTTTCAGTCTCATTCTACTCTTCTAAGCTTGTCCTATACACGATTATTGTATGAAAGAACAGTTCATTTCCATTGATTTTCTCTCCTTGGTATGGTTTTAAAAAGAATATGTAGCTTGTTGTGTCTTTGAGCCTGTCTTTGTTTTATCTCAGGTTGTGGTACAGGGTGAAATGAATAGTGGACTTGAGAATATGATCTGAAGCTTTCCTGGCGATGAACATATTCAAGATGTTCTCGGGCTTTGAATCGGATTAGACTTGGTGTTTTCTACTCAGTCCATACTAGCGGACAGTACATATACTGGTCCTTTCACCCTTGTTAGTCATTCATCATCCTGATGATGGGAGAGATGCACACTCCCAAAATGTTGATGGCTCTTCATCACTACACCTGGCTCGAAGCCCGAGAACATCTTGAATAAGTGGACTCAAGGTTGCACATCATTTTATCACATCTTCTCGTTCACAGCTTTTAAATTGTATCACAGTAAAAAATCTTTTATTTCACTGGATCAACTTCCTTAGCACAGTCAACATTTCTGTTTGAAGATTTAGCAATATTTCACCAAATGCATTTTGTGTCACTTTATATTTTGTTGATCCTATATTTCTTCACTAAATTGTTCACCTCAAATTAATTAACTTCTTGAAGTTAATTGATGTATTACTTATTTTCTCTAATTCGCAGTCTTTAAGCACTTAGCTATTTCACTATTACTGATTTTGGATGTGCACATATAAAACACGTCTCTGCTCTATCGATGTTATCGGCAAAGAGAAAGATTGATATTGCTGCATCTTTTGAGTTATGGACACATGCATCAATCTGCCAATCTTTAGTAGCATCATTCTGTGACGTCATTTTCTGCATACTTTTGCAACCTTGAAAATGCTAAGAAAGCGATTTTAATCTATCTCTTTAACATTTTTGGCATTAAATATTCAAAATATCTCTTAATTCTTTACATACAATTGAAATATGGTATATAAGAATTACAATATCAATAAATGGATAATCTTCTCAGCAATGGGAGAATGATGTGATACAAAGTCAATTACATGTTTGAAATAAGTCAAGTTGACGACATATTTAATTCTATTTGGGGACAAGTTATATATACTGTTTCATTCTTATAGTGTGTAACTGAACCTCATATGATGTAGAACTAAACATTTACTGAACTCTGTTCTAAATCACAGATTCTGAGGGAAGCAAAGGAGAAAGCAGAACGTGAGGACCAGGATGTGACAAACATGCAGGCTTCTAAGAAAGTTCACTTTGAGACACTTTTTGATGACTACTAGGGTAAGGAACTCTTAATTTATATGTGGTTTGATTCATTAAACCTTAAAAACAGTTCATACAACACCAATGAAATTATGTTTGGAAACAATGTCTAATTGGGTCATTTGAATAAAATTTTATATTTGGACAATTTTTTGCTTTTTCTCGTTTCAGAAACTCTTTACCTAAGTGAGCCAATTCATTATAAAGGAGAACTTGTAATGCCTCAGGTCGAGAGAGAATTTCAGATCAACATTTATCATTTTCTTTGAATGGGCATATCTCACTGAATTTTGGCCCTTTAACCACTTCACGCTCTAATTATTTTTCTGAGAAATGGTAAAAATACATCATATTTTTTTCTTTATGTTTTGTAGGCACTGGTTATTACTTAGGTGTTATATGCAGGAATTAGACTAAAAACATGCAACAATATATAAAAACAACAATGGGTTTTAATACCTTTCTATTATCCCGAGTATTTTAGAGTTTGTTACATTGTTCTTTATTGTGTTAAAATATAAAGAAAAACACTTTGTCTTGTTATTACACCAGTAGCTCATTGTCAAAACAGAGGCGAAAATACTGAATGATGTCATTGTTAGGATCCACTGTAAAGTTGAGGATCTTGGTGGAGCTCGAGTTACATTGTCACCTATTTGCAGTTGCACCCGTTGTCTTGCTGCACTTAGGTGCACAGAATTACCTGAATCTGAATCAGAATCACTTTCAGTTAATGCTTCAGAACTGTAGCTGCCAGATTCCTCAAGGGAAATTGTATTTAATTTTGGATTTGGATATGTTGCAGGTTCGTAATCTTCATTGTTGGAGAAATATAAATATTTCTTCAATGCAGCCAACATAAAAATTTGAGATATCACAGAGCATGAAGTTACTAATTCCATCTAGTGGTGTGCGTTAAATTAAAAGTTCTGAACGAGAACAGTTGGAATAAAACCATAGAGAATTAAGATTCAAATGTGTACGAGATAACTCGGGTTAGACATTTTTTCAACCATTTTTTAATTATGAGTATTCTCGGGATAATAGGTGAAGTGGTTAAAAGGAATCTGTTGGCAGCACTGTGAAAATTTCAATTTGCTACTCATTCTACAATGTCAAATACAGGCTATTTTTATTGCTGTTCACTTATGTCAAGTAAAAGCATGAGTGATATGCATGGTTTGTATAGAGGTCATTATCAGGAAAGCCACATAAAGAAAACCTTCATTATGAAGTCAGTTTAAGAAATTTAATCACTTTTTTCTTGACCAGATTTTGGAGTCCTCACTAAACATTGAAACCTTGAGATAGGGAGGCAAATAATAAATGATGGAAAATGAATTTGTTAAACACCTGTATTGCTCCACTTACCAAATTATTGGCAGGACATGTTTCAAGGACCTATTGTCTCCCTTTTCAGCTTCTGGTTGGCTAACTGGTGATTCCCCGATCTTCCCCGAGTGAAGGCAGGTTCTCAAGCACCAGTAGAAAGTTAAAACATGTTTTAGATGTAAATGAGATAGTAAGCTTGTTGGCATAAATAAATAATACTTATATATTAATACTTCTTCAACTGCCAGTCTAGAAACCATTGAGAATGAAGATGCTGGCCTTTGAAATGCATCCAGACATAAATAAGTGTAAGTGAAACTATAAGTGTGTATGGGTCGACCCATTTACTTCTAAAACATTGGAAAAGTTTCACTGTCTATATCACTTCATATATGTTAAGTTAAAACATGTACTCAAATGGGAGTGCTCACAATCGACAGATAGCTTTCCCATGCTCCGGAAACAAGAAACAAGATTTGGTCATTACTAATCACATGCTAGATTAATATAGATGTTTTCTAATACCTGACAGTTGAAAATGAAGTCATTAGTCTTCTTACCTGCCACTGTTATTTATTATCAATGGCTGCAGAAAGACAATTGATATAACAAGGAGCAGACCCTTCAATTTCTTTGATAAGACTTGAAGTAAGCAACTTGATCCATGGCCTAGAGTCCAATTCATGACTTTTTGTGGTGCGGCTGTTAGTAATCAACCAAAGGGAAGGGCTACTCACCAAAAGCACTGCTCAGCATGGTGAGATGGTGACCAAACCATTATACTAACTCCCTCTTTGAACTTTAACTGTAGCCTCCCTTGGCTAAACTCCGGACCCTGAGGTATTAGAGTATCTGAGGCCAAAGGAATCTTTTCTATTCATTACCTATCTTCTCTACCTGTTCATACTGTTGAAATATAATGCTGGCCTGTTACAGTATTCAAAAATGTCCCCAAGTGGCATATAGGGGAAAAAGTTGATGATCACTTTGATCTCTCAGCAAGGTTCAGTGAACCTGTAGACCAACAGCAGGTACAGCTCTCCAGGCACACTGGGAGTTGTGATTGGATGAAATAGTGTCCATATAAACCGGCTATTGATTACCCAAATACTCCAAAACGAAGAGAGCTGCACAAGTAAAATATTCCATACAACTCCTCCATTCAGATCTCCAGGCAGGGACTACTTTTGTGGATGTTAACACTTTGGGAATACTGCAATGGAGTGCTGGAGGCATGTCCTCAGCAAAGAAAACAGATTCATATTGTGTACATTAAACTTTCCACTGTAGAAAGTATTCAAGGCTGTCATGTTACACTAGAGCTCTCTCTATCACAAGCTAGAAAAATTGCCATTGGTCAGTTTAAAACAATGAATTTCCAATATGCAGTGCCAGCCTACACTTTCTATCGATAAGCAGTCTGATAATGCTCCTTCTTTTTCTGTTTATCAGGCTGTTGTGAACCAAAATGTGGAGT
This sequence comes from Tenodera sinensis, assembly GCA_030765045.1. Classification (NCBI taxonomy): domain Eukaryota; kingdom Metazoa; phylum Arthropoda; class Insecta; order Mantodea; family Mantidae; genus Tenodera; species Tenodera sinensis. Next base: position 5,515,659 of record CM060969.1, read on the forward strand.
ATTGCCCTACTTTTCATTCTCGTTGCCATTCTGGTTACCATTACAGTGGTTGTGAACTACCCGTTACTGTAGCGTCATCTGGTATGCGGTAGGTCAATTTAGAGATTGAACTATCTTATGTTGCATTGTTGGAATATGGTGTGGTAAATACCAAGTATACTAAAATTTGTGTTTGCATTATGGTGCTCATATACAAAAAAAAAATGCTATTTTTTGGGCTCACGGGACCTCAAAAGGTGTTTCTAGCGAAATCTCAATATCAAATTTTGAATTGAATAAAATACTTTGTTTTGCCTATTATAGAGAAAGTAACCACCAGATGTAACTTCTTGTGTGGTCAGGGTTGGTACACCTGGAGGCGCTGGAGATGCTGTCGAAGCAGTGCGATCTGAAGATACAGTCTGTGTTGCTATCAGCAACTGGGCCCACTCTGACTCAGTACCAGGAGTCTCTTCAGGAGCTCAAGGACGCCTGTCAGCTTCCAGACGAGGAGGATGAGGTAGAAGATGAACTGGCAGACTGGAGGGGCACGTTGCTGAGTGCTGGCTCACAGCTCAACATTCCCATCTCCTTCGATAAACTTACCAAGGTATGAGTAGCACCTCCTTATGGGCTGTTCACAATAGTCAGACCAACAAAGTTAAAATACTGTGTACTTATACCAACAAACTTACTGCTGATGTTTTTAAACACACAAGCCGTATGTGGGCAATGTTTAAGAGGCGGAATCAGGACTGAAAAATTCAATGCCATAGCCGGGGTTGGGGAATTTAATGTCATACTGGCAAGTTTGCCATGGTAGCTTAGTGGTTAGAGCAGCCACTCAATAAGCAGAAGATCAGTGGTTCAAATCCCGACTATGGCATTGAATTTTTCAGTCCTGATTCCACCTCTTAAAGTACTCTATTGTGAATGTGAGTGTTCACAATTAATGTTTTTGGTACAGGAAAGAAGACTCAAGTTTTATTTGCTTCGTTCCCATTCTCAGGGACAGCATGTTACTGTATAAACTGAGGCTTTCACAGCCGGTTTCCTGACTGTTACGTATGTTTAGTTCTCTCGGGCTTGTACGCCGTGGTCTAGATATGCTAGACCGATATTTACATAAATCCTCAAACCATCACCCTAGGCAGAAACAAGGAACAATAAAAACACTCGCAGAACGAGCATTCCGGCTCTGCAACAAGAAATACTGAAAGGAAGAACTCAATCACCTAATCTCAGTATTCCAGTCCAATGGATACAAATGAAAAGAAATCTGGCGCGCAATTCATCCCAGGCGGCCAAGAAAAAAGGAGGAACACGGCAAAGTAGCAACAGCCTTTCTGCCCTACATCAGGAATGTCTCCGACCGAATAGACCAGCTTCTGCGCTCACATGGATTTGACGCTGTCTACAGATCAACAAATAAGATCAAAGAGCTACTGAGATCGGCCAAAGACAAACGCCACCCACACCATCTGCAGGTGTATATAAAGTTCCCTGTAGTTGTGGCAAAGTATACATAGGCATTACCATGTGCAGTGTGGCCACCAGATTAAAAGAACATGAGCGTCACACCAGATTGGGACAAACTGAAAAATCGTCTGTGTCAGAGCACGATTTTTATTCCGCCATGATGTCAACTTTAAAGAAACCTGAGTCCTCTCTTCTACAGTTAACTACAAAGGAAAGCCATAGAAATCTACAAACACAAAGAGAACTTCAATTGTAAAGATGAAGCACTTTGTGTACAGAAAGCATGGATACCGGTCCTAGGTAACCTTCCAAACACACACAACAGCTGTAATAAAACCCCACCTACACCCAGCCCGCCAACCGATACGAGCCAATCACCACTGTAGCCAGCGCAACAATGCCCCGCTCACTCCTACCATATAAGAGCCCCAACGGTCAATACTGGTCTTTGATTCCACATCCCTCTCTGTCTCTGCTTCCACATTCAAACTCTGGCCAGTGCAGACAACAGATCATCTTACCCTGATGATTCCTAGCACAGCACTTGGCAAAACGTTGGTATCCACAATGTCTTCTAGACCACAACCTACAAGCCACAAAGAACTAAACAACTAATAGACAGCATGTTAGACTCATAGAAATTATCCAAAGCCGATGTTTCATGAAATGGCCACTAGAGCTCTCTCTAGTCACAAGCTGGGAAATGAAACTGGAAGAAATTCCAACAAATGTGTGTCCTGACACTCTCAGATCCATTGAGTGTTGCTTCTTCTAGTGAAAGTGACATCTGTAGTTTGTTTATATACAACAGCTGCTAGAACTCTCTCTCTCTCTCTAGTCACAAGCTGGGAAAATGAAACTGGAAGAAATTCCAACAAATGTGTGTCCTGACACTCTCAGATCCATTGAGTGTTGCTTCTTCTAGTGAAAGTGACATCTGTAGTTTGTTTATATACAACAGCTGCTAGAACTCTCTCTAGACACAAGCTGGGAAAATGAAACTGGAAGAAATTCCAACAAATGTGTGTCCTGACACTCTCAGATCCATTGAGTGTTGCTTCTTCTAGTGAAAGTGACATCTTTTTTTAAGCTACCCAAAACCCAGGTTACTTTGGAGGTGGTGATGAGTGAAATTTCTATGTTGTACAATTTTAAAGATACATACTTAATTGTTTGTACTTGGGGTGTAATGTGGAACTGTTCAGTTTCATTTTTGTATGTCAATTAGTTTTTGAATAATTGAAAATTTTCTTTCAAAAAATTTGCAAATTTCAAAATGGAATACACTCCACACCTTCTTGAAAAAAGTGGCATTTTTTTTACAATGGTAGAAATTCACTTTAAAAAATCTGATGTCCTGCACTCACATGACTTTCTCTACTCTTGTACTAACCATTCTTACAAACCCTTATTCCTATATCTTCTTTCTTGTTAGTTGAGATAAACATTTGTACAAATTATCTTATTGCTTATTTCCTTGCAGGTGCAAGGGGAATGTTAGAATACAGTAGGCTTTGTGCGATAGTCAAATGTTTAAGATTCTGTTGTCTTTGCACACTTAACATATAAAAAAATGAACAACGATCCATTTCACGAAAGTTCTAAGTTTTCCGAAACTCACACACATAACAAAGAATATCTCCGAAATGGTTCACCCTACAAGAAAATTTATTCAGACATAAATTGTGTATTTTAGTAAGATCTACATTTTTTGTATAGTATAATTTGGTCTATCTCTAACAGTTTACCAGTTATGCAAAAGTCGTCCAGAGTAAATACGAATACAGGGGCTATAGCCAGAAAATTGAAGATATACATTTCATTTGTCATCAAAATATGTGAAACATATGACATTTTAATCAAAATCGTAAAGCCATTTTCAAGAAAATCAAAATTTTCGAAAAATTTTCCATGTAAAGGGTAGTTTAGGGTGGGGCTATTTTCTTCAAAATCTTCATGTCACATCCTTGAAAGACATTAAACTTAAATACCATCTTTGGTTTTTAACCGACTTTTCGTTTTTGAGTTATGCTGTCCACAGACTGACAGACAGACACACAGACTGACACACAGACACACATAGGGACCTTTTTCTAAAAATGCTTTTTTTGGATTCAGGGGGTTTCAAAACATGTATTTCCGGTGAAATCTCGACATCGAATACGATACTTCCTCTTCTTACCAGTAGAGAAAGTAAAAATTACTTATGGGTTCTGTAATAACTTAGCTGTAGGGTAATTAAAAAGAACAAGTGTGAATTGCATAGCAAAAAATTCAAAATTCTTGCAATCTCTACACACATTTTATTTTTTAACTCAAAAAGTATAAAGTTATTGATTGCTAAGTTCTGTGGGTGAGCTTTTTGTCATGCATTACACAATGTACAGAATTGTTGTTCCATAGTGTTCAAAAGTGTTCTGTTGACTTTAAACTGCCACGAAAATTTCATATCAAGGGATCTTTTGTTATAGAAGCTGCATATTGTCCTCGTGTGCCTGTCTCCTCCCTTTTAACTGGTGATAAACAAGTGTAGACTTGCACAGGCCAGCTTATCCTAGTACATTCATTTTTAACACAAATAGAATTACATGTTTTTGAATGCCTATGAACTTACTGGTAATTATTATTTATTCATGCCAACAAACTTAACTGCTGGTGTTTTTAAACATACACCAGGGCATAAATAAATAATAATTACCATCTAAAGGTTACTTAAACATGGGACATTAAGAACTTACAGTTTGTAGGTCACCTTTGGGGTATTTATCTCTGGTGTGAGATTCCCTTGTGGTTAACTGGGAAGATATGAATTGCCTGGGGAGTTGGCCATGATAGCTTAGTGGTTAAAGCAGCTGCTCGGTAAGTGTAAGATCTGTGGTTCAAATCCCAGCCATGGCATTGAATTTTTCAGTCCTGATTCCACCTTGTAATTACTGCTGGTAATGTAATTTATTAGCCATAACAAGCATGCCCCATCGCAGTAAGCGATACTACATGCTATTACATTGATACCTGTTATAATTTGTTTTATTATTTAATTATATGGTTATTTGTTACTGTCCTTAGTAGTCTGACATGTTCAGTGTTTATTTATTTGACTCTATTCACTGTCACTTTCACTTCTACTATCTTCCAGTTATCCCTTAAATTGAACTTGCTGTGTTTATATTTGATTCTTTATTTGTTTATTTCATATCACTACACCACATCACTTCCACTATCTTTCTATTATCACTTGGAATATACTATTTTAATTCACCAAAGTTGAATAAATGTTTTGAAAGTCCTTATGTTGTTTGTGATTAGCTGCTCTTTAGTCTCTGGCCATTTGTTGTTATTAGATTAGATGGCTTTCTTCATTATTTCCCTTTGCTGTTTTAGTTTGCAACGTCGATATATCTGGTGTTCTACTGTTTGCTCTTCCTGTAGAAAGATGCATGTAGAGTCCTGTATTATTCCCAGCCGGTGTAAGTAGGATTTAGTTAGTCTGTGTCCCGTAATCATTGCTGTCAGTGTGAAATTCAAGTTAATTTGCGTTTTCATTCTTTGAACAACTGATGAGATGAACTCCTTGCAGGCTGCTCCTTTCGTTGTATTAGTCCACTCTTCTTGCCACTTCTGCATCCCTTGTTCTTGGATTTCCCTGACAAATGTTGTTTTTGATTTTTTGTTGTACTGCTGCTGGTGTTTTTAAACATACAGGCCATGTGTGGGCAGTGTTTGAGAGGTAAAATCAGGACTGAAAAATACAATGTCATAGCTGGGATTTGAACCACAGAACCATTGGAAAATATAAATAGGTTAGGCTGGTTGGCCTTGGTAGCTCAGTGTTAGAGGAGACACGCGTGGAGCAGAAGACCCATGGTTCAAATCCCAGTTATGGCGTTGAATTTTTCAGTCCTGATTTTATCCCTCAAAGGATTACATATATTTTAACATGCACATTAATCATTTTTAAGTGTTGCATATGCAAAGATATTATTACTATTATTATTATTGTTGTTGTTGTTGTTGTTGTTAATTTCGTTAGCATGTGTACCTTTAAACCAATATGGCTTAGAATGGCAGGGACTAAAGTATGCAAACACAAACCTTTAATCCTTGCTATTGCTCTGCATTGTAACCTAAAGAGTATTCTTATTTGTATAAATAACAAGTGTGATAATGTTTTTTCTTGACAGACATGGGTTGAAACAGAGAAATGGCTAGAGGAGCAGAAGGGCGAGGACAAGGCTCTGAGTGCACAGGAGATACATGACAAGGGCATAGCAAGTCTTGCACAGCTGACTGCAGAAGCTGTGGAGCAGTTCCATAAGATTGCAGAGTTGTTGCTGGTCAAGGAGAAGCGGGAACCCCAGAAAGAGTCACAGATACTGTTACAGTAAGTTAGACATCATTGTTCTGCTCAGCATACACAGTCAACAAATTAGATCAGATATTCACAGTCAGAAGTTTACTGGAAAAAGCGTGGGAATGTGAAGTTGAAATTGATCAAATATTTGTACATTTTGAATGGCTTATTACAGCATAAATTGAAAGAAATTGTACAGTATAATGAAGTCACTTGACATTTCAAGAAAATTGGTCAAAATAAGGGAAGAGTATAAATCATGTCAAAATAGACCCAAACATAAAGTACAAAATGGGTTTAACAACACTGAAAAGTAAGGCTAAATTATTCCAATAATTATAAAAACAGTTTAGCAACAAACAATCATTGCAATAACTTGAAGTTTGGAGTGCGTATAAAGTAAGTATTTGTGCATCACACTATAATATATATAATATATACATTATATTCATATAGTATAGCACTCACATGACTTTCTCTACTCTTGTACTAACCATTCTTACAAACTCTTATTCTTATATCTTCCTGCTAGTTGAGATAAACATTTGTACAAATTATCTTATTGCTTATTTTCTTATAGGTACAAGGGGAATATTAGAATATAGTAGGTTTTGTGCGATAGTCAAATATTTTAAAGCTGGTCACTATATGAAGGCTTTGAAATTTTGTTCTCATTGCACAACCAACAGATAAAGTGAATAGCGGTCTTCCATTTGAGAAAAGTATAAGTATTTCTAAACTGACACAAATAACAAGGAATATCTCCGAAATGGTTCACTCCACACACACAAAAAAAAATACATTTGGACATAACGTGTATGTTTTACTGAGATCTACATTTTTTGTATAGTAAGATTTGGTCTATCTCTTACAGTTTACCAGTATACGAAAGTCATCCAGAGCAAACAGCACTACAGGGGCTATAGCCAGAAAATTCAAAATATACATCTCATTTTCTATAAACATATCTTAAACATGTGGCATTTTAATCAAAATCATTAGAGCCATTTTTGGCAAAATCAAAATTTTTGAAAAGTTTTCCATGTAAAGGGTAGCTTAGGACGGAGAAATGTTCTTCAAAATCTGTGTTGTATCCTTAAAACATGTTAAACTTAAATGTCAACTATGGTTTTTAAGCGACTTTTCATTTTTGAGTTATGCTGTTCATAGACACATACACGCGCACACATATACACACATGCACACACACTCGCATATATGCACACATACATGCAAACACGCATACATACACATACTGTTAGCTAATGCTGCTGGATTTCTAACAATGAAGTCATTAATCCTCTTGCTCTCCAATATTTTTCACTGATGGATGGGAAGGGCACTAGAAGTGGCCAGGCATATTTGAAGGTGGTCTCGATCCATTTCCTCTTGCAGATCACATAGAGGACAGAGTGGTGAAGAATATATCCCAATTCTGTCTAAATGTTTTGCCAGATAATCATGTCCCATAATCAACCTTAAAGTTGCAACTGGCATTTTTCAAGGATACTCAGAAATTACTGTTTGAATGTTAGTAGTTCCCATCTTTTATTTTTTGGTTTTTCAAGTAATATTAATATTTTGCAATAATTATTTTTGAATTCAGAGTTGAGTAACCTTTTAGCTGCATAAAATGGTAGAATAACTATAAATTTCTGTTCACTACTGGTACCCTTTTTGCAAGAAATTAGGTTTGTCATTACCACTCAGTCCACAGTGAGCTGGTATCCATTGGAAGACTAGGTGTTTTTGAAGTGCTGTTAGATGGGTAAGGATTTCCCAACATTCTATAATTGTTTGGTTTTTTGGTGACAACTTGGAAGTAATTGCTATAATTGCTGCCCTGGAATCTGAGAGAATAACTGCTTGATGAAAATGTGAAATTCTATACAAAAGATTTTGTAGGGCCATTCAAATTGCTTCAATTTCTCCATCAAAGTTTGTAGTTCCATAACTTAAAGATTTGTAATAGGAAAAGAGGTGACATATGACTCCAGCACCTGCTCCATCTTGGTTTGATATCAATGATCCATCAGTATAAATATGGAGCCATTCGTGTTCTGGAAATCTAGTATGGATTGTCTCTAATGCCAATAATTTTAGAACACTAGTTGGAGTATCACTTTTCTTAACTTCTTCTGTCAGGTGTAAATAATATGTGATGTCTAATGTTTGTGTCGGATTGACTTTAGATATGAAGTTTTCCTTTGAATTAGGAAGGTGTACATCCTTCTTGATGCCTTGAATTTTGGAAAGAAAGCTCTCCTGAGTCTTTAGTGTATTCATATTCAGTGGGGTATTGGTTGGTTAGTATTTCCATAGCTGCTATTGGTGTGGTTTTGATAGCACCTGTAATTAGTCTCACACTTTGGTTTTGGAATATTTGAATTTTTTTTTGTGTTTGCTGTTACAAGAACTTTGCTGCAGTAAGTAAATAATGGCTTTATATATATATACATTGTATATCATGTTAAGAGTTGCTCTGGAACATCCCCACTTCATTCCAGTTAGATGTTTTAACAGTGAAAGGCGCCTCTCTGCTCTTTGTATTAAGTTTTCTATTTGTTTGGTCCACGTAAGTTTGGTATCAAGTATAACTCCCAAATACTTTGCTTCCTTTGTTTCTGGTAATTGTTGACCCTGAAAATTTAGTTTTATTTTTAGTGGTTTTTTTCTTAGTGAAAAGATTTGGTAGTTTGATTTTGTTGTATTAACAGTTGAGACAGAATGTTAAAAGATTCCAAAAGAAAATCGCTTATGTGAATATTTGTTAAGAGCGTAATTTGTTTTTGATGTTGGTATGAGTTGGTTAAATGACGAAAACATGTTACTAATGTTCATTGTTACAAACAATGAAGTTTGTTTAAAGACGTCATAAATATTTCCATATTTAATTTTAATATATATGTATAAATAAAAGAATTGTGTGTTCAATATTGAAAGCGAAGGGAAAATGGCTAAGGATCGCTTCCCTAACAATGTAGGAACTATTTGATGAACGCATACGTGGATGTACACATGGCAGTCGGAATCTTAGACTCGCAACCAAAAGAAATTTTTATTAGCGTCTATGTGTTTGGTGTAGATGGACGTATTTTTATGTGTACGCATCATAAAATAGTGAAAGTAAATTTACTAAGTGTTTAAAGACCGTTAATTTGTGTAAAATAAGTGAAACATTAGCTAACTTTAATAAGTTAGTTAATACGAAGTGCGCGATTAAATAAAAGGACGTAAAATAGACGAAGTGTAAAGTGGTAAGAAACACTTTTAGCGAAATATTGCTAAATTTTCAGGTATTAAATTTCGGCAATGCTAGGGAAGTCGATCCACTGAAATAAAAGACTTTATACTGTGATACGATTTAAATATTGTGAACAAGAAGGTGCAAATAAAATGTTTCACTAAAGTTAAACCCGAGTGTATGTTCATTCCATCCAGTACCACGACCCGAGATTACGAAAGAGTCAAAAGCTCATCACCATCACAACTTTGTAATACATAAAAACAGCACCACAGTCATTAAATTTTCTTTTGGTCCACTTTTGTAGCTTGGTTAAGGATTGTTGCATGGGTACACACACATATGCAGACATACATTCACACTCATTCTCACACACAATCCACTAACTGTTTACAGGTTCAAGATTTGACCTATAGTGGAAAGGTTCCATTAACAATCCATTAGCATTGTAGATTTCTCTTGCAACTCATTTCCAAGGCAAATGAACACTTTAGCACTAACAAAATCTATAAATGCATTCATGTAATCCAACATAAGTGCAAAATCAGCTGGTCTCATTTACCTAAAATTTAAAAAAATGAAATTGGTTTGTACAAACGACATTTGAGTGAAGAAAGTTTCTATTATCTATTAATGCCTTATAATGGCTATAGAAAATTATAAAATGTTGCACAAGCAATTATGCTGAGTGAGTAGGAGGGCAGAGAGTCTGGGCTGAATCTCTGTCATAGTTCAGCAGTATTAGCTGAATACATTAGCTGAGTAAATAAATAAGAGAAAGTAAATTCAAATATAAACTTAAGGGTATAATACAAGATGAGGGCAAAATATCTCAAAACATGTTTTTGAATATCTTCAGTAATTTTTGCATTTAGTTGGATTATTTCATTAAAGAAAATACCAAAATGATGTTGACTTATTGTTACTTGCAGAATCACAACGGTACTGTCTTCGAAGTTGAGCAGTATGGCAACTCGATTCTCTGAGTGCCTTAACGTAATGCAAGCCCAGGACTCAGATTCCATCAACGAACTTATCACAAACGTGTTTCTAGAGGTAAAGTATCCATTCACATGCTACACTTCAGTTTTATTAATCCTTTAAAATCAATTATGTACAAAGTACTTTAATGTACGATACACCAATAGTTAAATTATACACAATATTGCAATAAAGTTAGATATCGAACCTCTCTAACCTAAGTTCATAAATATAAGAGCAGAATATAACAATGAAAGTGGACATTGTACAAAATAACGAATGAATTAGTACAGTATCTCATGCATATAGATATTTAAGTGCTTATATTCCTTTAATGTGTAGAAGCAGTGTTATCTTCAAAGTCAGCAATGTTGCAATTGGTGCCATGTTAACTCCAGGAAAACTGATGTTGAAGTATGCCCTTCAGTTATATATACACAAATAGGAAAATGCTAAAATATATAATTTTATGTTGTATCATAAAAATATGTAATATATTCACAAATATGCAAAATGAAATTCAGTAACATTAACCCTATCATAGTGCTTTGTAAACATATCACTTTCGCCAGCATCTAAATAGCAAGGAAAAATATGTAATTGCATAAAAATGTTAACTGTAGTAATTAGTAAACCCTACTAAATAGTGCACCATACAGTCAGACGAAAGTGACACCAACACCTAATATGGACATTACAATAAGTGAGAGAAGGCCTTTGACCTTCATGGGGCATTTTCATTTCAATCAATTACACATACCTAATAGTTTATTTCACAGTGAATTTATAAAGCCTCATGATACATTCTTGGAAAGTCTGTATGTTCACTCTAGTACTAAATTACATTGTTGGGTACCCTGAACAGTTGTTTTACTTTGTCAAAGTTGGCAGCATGGTGGTGTAATGTGTGATATTTATTTTGCACATAAACAAACAGAGAGGTAGCAAAAAACACAGTGTAATGTTGACATTCAGGACAGTAATTCCCATTGGAAATATCTAAAATAAAAACAAATTTAGGGACTAGAAGTTTCATGTATCTCAGTAACTGCTGCAAGGTCTATGCTGCTAATATGTTTCATGATGCCTTCATCACATTCTCAAAGCTCTATTTAAAACAGCATAATTACAGATGCCCAACTACTTAATACATCTGTGTCACCAACCTCTGAAAACAAAGAAACCTATAAATACAATCTATTGGTGGTATTTAAAAATTCATAAAACGGTCCCTGTTTTTTAAAATAAATATCTTTTCCCAAACCATTAAATCTATAGGTGCATTTAATTGTTTTATTAACTTAACCGCTGGATTTATTTCATGATTAAATGACCAAAAATGATCTGCCACAGCTGATTTGTCAATCTGTTTATATTTAATATTTCTGAAATGCTCCTAAATTCTGGTTTCCAAATGGTTTAGTTTTACCAATGTAAATCCTGTCACAATCCAAACAGCTAAATTGATAAATACCAGATTTTTTTATCATTTGGAATTTTATCCTTTTTAGAAAAATTTAGTAAATTCTGTATACAAAATTTATTTTGAGGGACCAAAGTTATTCCATATTGCTTAGAAATTTTTGTAAATTTATTAGCCCAAGGATGGTAAGTAAACTTCTTAAAAATACAATTATCTTTTATTTTCTTGAGGGTAGACACTTCTTTAACAGCCTTTTGTTATTTACATTTTTGTATCTAAAGGGTACCGGCGATGTGCAGAAATCAATAGTTAATCTACCATTTTATGCAGCTAAAAGATTAGTCAACTCGGAAAATTCAAAAAAATTACTGAAAAATATTACTATGAAAAATCAAAAAATAAAAGATGGGAACTACCAAACATTCAAACAGTAATTCCTGAGTATCCTCAAAAAACAGCAGTTGCAACCTTCAGGTTGATTACAGGACATGATTGTCTGGCAAAACATTTAAACAGAATTGGGATATATTCTTCACCACTCTGTCCTCTATGTGATCTGCAAGAGGAAATGGATCGAGACCACCTTCAAATATGCCCGGCCACTTCTAGTGCCCTTCCCATCCATCAGTGAAAAATATTGGAGAGCAAGAGGATTAATGGCTTCATTGTCAGAAATCCAGCATTAGCTAACAACAACATTTTTGTATCTTTTTATGTGGGTATAAAACCTTTATTAAAACCATTAATTACCGCAGTGTCAATGTGTTTATATGCTGTGTTAAATTCTTCCTTATTAAGGAGTATGTTTATTAAACTATTGAAAACAACAAATTTGTGTGAAAAAGGATTAAAACTTATTTTTTGTGTAATTATCAGTATGAGTAGGTATTCTATAAATGCCGAAATTCAATTTATTGTTATGTTTTTAAATTTTTAAATCTATGAACAGAAGGCAGCCATTATTTTCAGTTTCCAAAGTAAGTTTTATGGCTTTATCTTGCAAATTTAGAAATTTTAAAGTATCTTTATCTGTTTTTTAAGGATTACAGCAAAAATGCCATCCATATATCTGTACCGTATTTTAAAAATTAAAGGGGATGCGTTAGTGATTTGTGTTTCAAAAAAGCTAATGAAAAGATTAGCAAGAAATAAATGGTGAAAGTGGACTTCCAATTGGCAAGCCAGAAGCTTGTTGAAAGAAATTACCACTAAAGCTGAAAAAATGTTGATCCAAAGAAAGATTTTAAGTCTCAAAAAATCGTCAATTAATTCTTCATGTAATTCTAAAGAATTTAACCTTTTTTTTAAAACATCAAAAGGTTTTCTCTAGGAATGCTAGGAAATAAAGCAGTTACGCCAAAAGAAACAAGTTTATCAGTATCAGATAGTACTATATTGCTAATCTTTTCTACCAATAAAAAGAATTTTTAATACTTAAAGGTTCAAATTTATCAACCATATTGCTAAATTGTAAGATGAATTTATACAATTTATAATGGGTCTCATTTTATTTCCTGATTTGTGAATTTTGGGAACTGCATACAATCTGGGTAAAACTGAACTATTGACTTTTAAAATGTGTTTTTCCGTATCAGGTATCATTTTCACTTCATTAAGAACTTTATTGAATGTTACAATGCATGATTTTTAGAAAAATTTAAATATCAAAAGGCTGTTAAAGAAGTTTCTACCCTCAAGAAAATAAAAAATGGTTGTATTTTTAAAAAGTTTACTTCTCATCCTTGGCTAATAAACAATTTACAACATTTTAAGGAACATGGAATAACTTTGGTGCCTCAAAATAAATTTAATATACAAAATTTACTAAATTTTTCCAAAATGGATAAAATTACAAATTATAAAAAATCTGGCATTTATCAATTTAGCTTGTTTGGATTGTGACAGGGTTTGTATTGGTAAAACTAAATGTCATTTGGAAACCAGAATATAGGAGCATTTCAGAAATATTAAATATAAGGTGAGTTCAAAAAGAAACGAGCCGGAGACATAATTACAGAAACCATTATCTGTATGTTAGAAGTATTGGCCCTGGTTGTTGAGACACTTGTTCCACTGTGACACAAGACAGTGAATGGCTGTCTCATAAAAGTTCAGGGGCTGCGATGTGAGCCAGTTCCGCACGTACAGCTGGACGTCGTCATCCGAGGTGAATCGTTTGCCTCTCAGAGCCTTTTTAAGGGGACCAAAAAGGGTGTAATCATAGGGAGAGAGGTCTGGACTGTATGGAGGGTGGCCGAGAACCTCCCATTTGAATTTCTGCAGGAGTGCCGCAATTGTGTTGGCCGTATGAGGCTTTGCATTGTCGTGGAGCAGAATGACCCCACGGGTGAGATTGCCTGGTCGTTTTGATTTGATCACTTGGCGAAGGTTGGTCAAGGATTGCGAGTAACGCTGGGCATTCACTGTTGTCCCATGCTGCTGGAACTTTATCAGAATGGAGCCACCTTGGTCAAAGAAGAACGTCAGCATAACCTTTCCTGCACTTTGTGGATGGTCTTGGCTGTTTTTGGTGGTGGTGACCCTGGATGCTTTCACTGGAGACTTTGTCATTTTGATTCTGGTTCGAAGTGATGACACCATGACTCGTCTCCAGCCACCACTCGTGCCAGGAACTCATTCCCTTCCCTAGAATAGCGCTGCAGATGACCAAGACAGTGGGCCATTCAACATACTTGCTGGTGTGGTTGAAAACCCATTGGGCACACACTTTGTGCAAGAGCAGTCGTTCCTTCATGATGGTGTGAACGCTTCCGACGCTCAATCTGACCTCAGCGGCTATGGCTTTCACTGTCACTCGGCGGTCCTGGGTAATGAGTGCATCAACCAGCTGGACAATGTCATCGGTAATGCAGTGTGGTGTTCCAGACCGTGCATCATCGGCTAACGACACCTGTCCTCCCCTGAAGCGCTTGTGCCACGCCTTGACCCTTGCAAGTTACATGCAGTGTTTGCCGTACACTTGTGACATTTGTCGATGAATGTCCGTTCCCCCTACTCCTTCCACTGTCAGAAAACAAACAACACCTCTTTGCTCTTCTTTTGACACCTCCATTTCACTGTTTGCAATGTGACTGGCAGCGTTGGACGATTGATGCATGCTGCTGCTAGCTTTGTATAGTCACGTGACGTGCACGTGTGCCCTCTAGCAATGGGCTGTGAACTTCCACGCTCTGGTTGGAACAACACTTTGTTACACATGCCACAATATTACCATCCTGTCATCGGTTTGTGCATACCGGACTCTGGCTTGTTTCTTTTTGAATGCCCCTTATATAAACAGATTGATAAATCAGCTGTGGCAGATAATTTTTGGTCATTCGGTCCTGAGGTTAAATTATTAAAGCAATTAAATGGACCTTTAGACTTAATGGTTTGGGAAAAGATATTCATTTTAAAAAAGGGGGACCACATTATGAATTTTAAAATAGCACCAATAGATGTATTAGGTAGAGTGACTGTCACTATGGTAACTGTTTTAAATAGAACTTTGAAAATGTGATGGAGTCATCACAAAATGTCTGCATATTAATTCAAGAACTTGCAGCAATTACTAAGATAAGTTAAACTTTTAGTCTCCAAATTTGTTTTTATTTTGATTCTTTTGCCTCACTGTTAACAGCTTCAGTTTTTCCATTGAATTCCCATTGTAAGGTTGCCAAGACTTCAGTGTAGTAACAGCCATTTTGAATTCTTGGTAACTGTCATTAAATTTTCCCCTTTGAGATGATATGTTTTCCAGACTTGCAGATGTTTGTATGAAAGAGGGAACATCCTGTATGATGAGTTGTTTGTAATTATTATAAAGTACTGTGTTTGTTTCAGGCATCCAATAGCAGTTCATATATCCAAGAAGCATTTCAGTTATTGGTTCCAGTGCTGCAAGTTGGTTTGCTTCCATAGAGTTGAAACATTCATTTGAAAAATGAAAAAAATCAAAAGTAATGATATTGTTGGAAATGACTGCAAGTCATGTATTTGTTGAGGCTGTAAAGAACATAAGTTGTGTACAACTGTTCCATGTGTTCAGACTTGTGTTGTATGCCACAAACAGTGTATGTGATAAGTTATCTTATTTTTAAATACCAACACCTGTGCTGTAGTTGATTAGGTACTCTATTCCCCAACCAAATGTGAAAAAAGTGTGTTAAATGCACAAAGAAATGTATATATCTATATATATAAATAAATGTATATTGTAAATGTTTTTAAACAACATATAAATGTAGAATGAATACCAAAAAAATGGTGTTATATATCAGGATAATGTACCAAGCTCTTGGAGTGTGATTTTACCTTTGTGCAAGTTACTGAAACAGGTGTCTAGTGAAATTAAATTCAACATTCTCTAAATCTGCATTCCTTATTTTGTATTGTTATATCAAAGGTACGTAATGTATCAACATTGTTAATGCGAGGGTTGCAAAATGTTTTCTCTAAGTATTCTGCCCCTCAACTGTTTGTATATTATTGTTCTTTAAGTAATATTAATGCAGCTCCATCATTTAAATCAGATGTTTCATATCCAGATATTCTAATAAATGGAAATAATTTCTGGGACTGTCACAAATCTTTTTTATTTAGAAAAAATTATGAATTTTCTTACCTGGCATACAGAGTTCTTCTTTAAAACCTAAAAGGTGCACAGCATTTCGCCTGTGTGCGATTGGGTGTGCCACAGTCAGCTTTGCTCCTACATAAACTCTGTGCGTAAAGCATGTATAACACTCTTATCTTATAGAAAATGCTGGAAATGTCGTCCACCCTTGCGAGGCTAAACAAGCATTATATCAGGAGAACACATTGTGATTAAGTTGAACCAGTGTAATGTTTCCCATTTAATTTCTATTATTTTGTTTTAGTTCTTCCACTGTATGAGGATTTTTCTAAAACTAAATCCATATAAGTGTACAAGTGTCCATACTTTAACACAAGATGACCCAATATCATGAATGCATTATTGTTAATGGTTTCTTTCATCAGTGAATGATGGTTTAATTGATCCATAGCTTCTGTTCTTTCCTGGCAAGGCATGTTCCACCTAAATGGTCGTGTCAGCAACAACAGTCGGTACTGGGCCTCTGAAAATCCACATTGCATTCAAGAAATCTCTCATTATGATTGGAGAGTTGGAGTTTGGTGTGCTGTTAGTGCTAGATGCATAATTGGTCCAATATTCTACGAGCAGACTGTAAATGCAGAGAGGTACCAAAATGACGTTATGACCCATTTTATCATGAACTGACAGAAGAAGTGGGTGGTTTCAACAAGATTCTGCTACTGCCCATACAGCAGAGGAGTCCATGAATAAAATTAGGGAAGTGTTTGAAGATAGAGTGATTAGTGCTGGTGTATGGCTCCTCCGATCTAATAGTATGTGATCTTTACTTGTGAGGTAACCTGAAAGACAAAGTTCATGAGACAAATCCTCATACATTGAAAGAACTGAAATAAAATATTAGAATTGAAATCTGAAGCATTACAGTGTCCCATCTAAATTAGAATGTATTCTGCCGATATAATACTTGTTTAGCCGAGGGTGGATGGCATTTGCAGCATCTTCTATAAGGTAAGAGTGTTATGCATGCTTTACGCGTGGAGATTATGTAGGAACAAAACCAGCTGTGGCACACCCAATTGAGCACAGGCGAAATGCCATGTACCCGTTAAGTTTTAAATAAAGAATCCTGTAGTTACTTTCCCTATCAGCCTCTACACTACATACAGAAAGCACATTTAGTAAAATGCAAGGGTATAATATTATTTAACAAGGCCTTTGTAGTTTCCCCTTCTTTCCCTCTCTTTACCCCTCTCCAATGACAGCAGTATTCATGCTACTGGCTAGACACAGTTATAACTAGGGCCCGGATTCTTAGTTTTTTAACTATTTTATTCCTTGATAGTTAACTATCTGTTTCATGATCATCGGAGCCAAATACTTGAATCTTATAAAACCTAAAAATGGCTAACTAAAAGAGGCTAAATCTCCTATTTATTTTAAAATGAAAAAAAAAAACTATTTTAAAATGGGAAAATGAAATGTTTATGAAATTATGAATAGACTTTGACTGTTAATCTTTGCTACGTCTTTTCGCTTATGTATGCTTAGAGGAGTATTGAAAACAATGCAAGAGGCAAGTGACTTGCATTTTGCTGTGTGGGACCAAGCTCTGTATTGTTGCAAGCAAACAATGTGGGGATTGTTGTCGAGGGGAAAGGGGTCATTAGGAGAACCTGCCATAAACTCAAGTCAATCAGTTTAAAAACAGTATCCGTTGTGTTCAGTCGACTATCGTGTTATGTTAATGCATACAATTACTACATTGTTAGAAGTCAATTTTCCTTAGATTAAGCAGGTAATTTAAGGAGCCAGTGTCATGCATAAAGTCAGCTCATCTCGAAGGTGGTTGATTCGTCAGTGGATAGGTAATGATCCGAACTTCACCACAGATGGCAAAGTAATATTTTACCAAATCTGCCAAAAGTGAAAGAAACCATACAGACACAAAAGCTTGAACAAATATGAACACCTTCAATACTGCATAGATAAAGTCGCATTAAGCGCCTAGGTGCTGTGCAGATAAACATACCGTATGGGATAACCTGTGCAACCTGTTTTCGAATGCTGGAATGCAGGTAAGGATTACGCACCTGTTATAATGCACATAGCGTATAAACTATAATTTTATTTACGTATTTTCCAGGTGCCCTCTGGCCAAAAATGCATTTTGAGCAGCACAACAGATCTGCAGGTCACATCAGCAACATTGCTATAAAAAAGAGGACAATTAATAATAAAATTAATAAAAAATAATAAAACTATTTCAGGAGGTTAAAGAACTAAAAAAACTTTTTTAAGATACAAAAATAACTAAAACGTTAATTTTAAGAACCTAAAAATCCGGGCCCTAGTTATAACCAATGACACATCGGCAAGAAAGGGAAGTATTGATTATTTCAGACGGGTCCCTAAATTGTTACTCAACTGTTGCTTGATTCACAGCATGCCGTATACATCAGAAACTACATGCGGCCAGATTGTTGCTCTATCACAAGCTGGTAACACAGTTCAATAAATTTTGGAAACTGTCCAAATTAACGGAAATGTAATTAAATTTAAGAGGTGGAATCAGGACTGAAAAATTCAATGCCATAGCCGGCTTGTGTGTTTAAAAACGCCAGCAGTAAGCTTGTTGGCATAAATAAACAATAATGTAATTAAATGTTAATGCCACCCAAGAAAGGCAGTTTATTGCATATGTAATAGAAGAAAACTCTTCATTTGAAGAGAAACATAAACCATACTACAATATAGTGTAATACATTAACATGTTTAAAGCTATTTCGGTAGGAATTTTAGTCCCAGTATAAATATAGGGAGAATTTGTAGAAGGATTAAATGTTTTTATATTTTGCAATATAATATTGCACTATTTTTACTGTAAAGCTGCATATATTTGTGATTCTAAGAACAAAGTTAAAGCTTTTCTTGTAACACGGAATTGTTTAACTCAAGAAATACTGATTATTTCAAGCAACATTTGCAACATTTTCCATAATAGGCACTGTGAATTTGAAGATAAATGTAAAGAAAATTAAAACGTGACTTTTCTACACCCCCTCCCACCTTTCCTTGTTCTCATTACAGTGCCACACCTCTAGCTGCATATTGCAAACTGTCAGGTGTTCATTGCTTATTAGTTATGTCTCACTCCTTATGAGCCCCATAAGACGATAAGAAACTGAGAGATGCTCCCAAACAGTGCATTTTATCAAATTTGTTTTTAGATACTAGAGACTGTCACAATATTGTAGCGCCAGCCACACATCAAAGCAAGCTCAACATTAGCCACCTATGTTGCTAGGAAACATGCAAAGAACAAAGGCCAATTCCAAATACTTTGAGAAGATTTGGAAAATGTGGATTTCCAGAAAAATTGCTGTTACCTAATTTTCTGCTATATAAGCAAATCAACACAGACAGAGGAGTTGGAGTTGAGGCAGTTTCAGTGAGTTATGGTAAGAGTTGTCATGAACAGTGTGTGAGTAGAGTTATCAGAGGAGTTGGAGTTGAGGCAGTTTCAGTGAGTTATGGTAAGAGTTGTCATGAACAGTGTGTGAGTAGAATTATCAGAGGAGTTGGAGTTGAGGCAGTTTCAGTGAGTTATGGTAAGAGTTGTCATGAACAGTGTGCGAGTAGAATTATCAGAGGAGTTGGAGTTGAGGCAGTTTCAGTGAGTTATGGTAAGAGTTGTCATGAACAGTGTGTGAGTAGAATTATCAGAGGAGTTGGAGTTGAGGCAGTTTCAGTGAGTTATGGTAAGAGTTATCATGAACAGTGTGTGAGTAGAATTATCAGAGGAGTTGGAGTTGAGGCAGTTTCAGTGAGTTATGGTAAGAGTTGTCATGAACAGTGTGTGAGTAGAATTATCAGAGCTAGCTGTGCACAGTGTTACAATAAAATAAAACAGCTGAAAAGTTATTACCTGTGTGTTTTATTGTTTTGTCCTGTACTTAGTCACAAACTGCATTATAGTGCAGCATTTGTTTTCTACTACACGGCATGTATTTATTTATGATTCGGATGTGTTAACTCGTTCAGCTCGCCAAGTGAAAGTGCGATTTACAGAAAGATTTCCAGGTGATCTCTTAAAGCATAAAGTATATAAGACAAACCCACACAACCTGGAAGAATTAAAACAAAATATCTGCCAGGAAATTGCCACCATCTCTCAACGTGAATTACAGCAAGTGATGGATAGTTTCCTAAAGAGGTGCCAAATTGTATGGACAACGGTGGCCAGTTTCAGCATCTCCTTTAATAACATTGGTAATTAACGCATTTAAAAGTAGTTTTAAAAATGTTGTATGGTTCCATCTGCGCTGTTCTATGACAGCAGCAGCCGGCAACAAGCGCCGAGGATGCGTACAGGCAAAACACAGCGCAGTCGGTTCGGAGTCTTTTGGATCACTCGAGTACATAGTTTTATGTACTTATTCAAAGGATATAAAAAAGCAAGGCTTTGTTTGTCGTAACCTGCTTCCCATGTAAAATTAGATAATTGTAGGTTATCTACGACTTTCTCTCAAAGTATTACCAGTGCCACTACGCCGGCAATCATGATCCAGCCGTGATCATATATTTGTCACCATGGCTCAAACTTTTCAAAGTTAACTGGTTAACTTAAACCAGAGCAGGAAAATGATGTTAATTAAAATCAGTAATTAATAATGCGTAATTCTCAGTCCTGTTTTCCAAGATAGTACCTAGATGGTATTTAAGAACACTGGATCTCTAAACATTAAGGGGATATATTTATGAAGTGAATACCCAAAAGCAGCATCTATGGCAACACTAAACTGGAAATATATTAAAAAGGAGAAGCAAGGAAGAAAAATCCTCTCCCAATGTTTTACTTCTGGTCAGGTAATAACACAAAAGCATGTACTTTTGTTCATATTGACAGTATGGAGTATCACTACGTTAGCAATTTTAGTGTTCTTAAAATTAATAACAGATCCACAGAATACCCACTTTTGAGTTGAGTTGAGTATAATCTGTGGTATAATCTGTGAGTTGGATCGACCAACTGCCAATTCTCTGTAATGCATGTAACAGTCTTGCCATTTAGTGATAAAATGTCTCATTAAGACCCCCATTCCTGGCTACTCGCAATTTCTTAGCCAGCTTCACAATTCTTTCATGTCTCATATACCACACATTAGATTCCCTGTTCCAATCTCGATTAGGATGAATTATCTGGACAAGGATTTTTCTGGGTATTTTCCTTATCCTGATAAGGTAACTTTAAGCTCTGTAGAATCTGGGCTCTTTTGACAATCATTTAACCCATACAGTCATCGAGCCCAGTCATCGTCCGATATGACCTCCAGGCCCTCCAGCTTAAGCACAGAACACCTAGAGCTTAAGGACCGTTAAATATGAAAAATAAAAATTATTTTGTCCTGGTGTTCTGTACTCCTGTCACATATAATTTAATTAAAATTCAAGCCTCGCAATGATGTATCGACACAATTTGTAAATCATGTTCAATAGCCGTTTCTTTTTCATAACGCTTACAGTTTTGATTCGAGCATTTTCCCAGTATTATTTCGTTTACTTTCAGATCATAAATTTTGTCGATAAGCCGAGTTGAAGCTGTTCATCACAGTGTTCATTTTTTGTATCGCATGATACCTGAAAAAAAAAAATTTCCCTTCGTTTTACGTTGTTGTAAGTTTTTCATAACATGTATGAGAATTTTGTGCGTGAATGTTAAATTGTTAAATGTCACATTGTAACACACGCAGCACGCCGAATTAAACATGGCTTCTTCAAATAGTTCCGGCTCATCGGACTCGGAACATAAAAAATCACTAGTAGCAAGACTTAAACACATAGGACTAAAGCCCCTAACTCAAGAAAATCTTCTGTATTATTACTGCCCGAGTGTGGGAGCGGGCAGCTATGTAGCATTATCTATTAATGTGATGAATCCCAACTTGGTGGTCAGGTAAGAAAATTTGGTTATTTTTTTCACTTTAGCTTAAAATTGGTGGTGTCTTAGTATTCGATTTAGCATTTGTTTTATTGTCATCCTAGCTGATAACAACCTTAGTGGTAAAGAGCTTAACGCATTCGAGTGTCCTGCCAATGGTGTGATGTTTCCACTTCGAGCAAAACGTTACAAGCGAATGGTCTTTTGCTATTGTTCAACGCCACTTTTAGCAATATAAATTACGAACAGCAATAATGCGTAATGCTTCAACTGATGAATAGTGTGGTTGGCGCCTTATGACTTTAAATGGCCATCCTTTTTTGACAAAACTAAGGGCACCACTGCATGTTAACGATATTTGTTAATCAGTATCTTTATCACCAGATATGTACATGCAGTTTAAGATAAGCTTATCATCCCCTTTGTTCATGTGAAACAAGAAATTGAAGGTTGTAACCACCAGCTATACCTACTTCTAATTTAGTAACGTCTTTAACGGGTTATCTAAAATACTAAACCCGCTGCATTGTGTTTTGCCTGTACGCATCCTCGGCACTCGTCGACTGTCGCTGCCATAGAACATTTTCAAACTACTTTTAAAGGCTTTACTTGTAAATGTAAACCCCGCGCGACAGCCCACGAAGGGCCAAGGCCTACCGCCCAGCCGCTGCGTCCCCCACCTCTGCCCACTACAAGCGTCATTGGTGAGGTGCAGTACTGGAGGGTGGGACGTGGTCAGCGCCCCGAGCCCTCCCGGCCAGTTATGCGGTCTTCTCGACCTGGGGCCGCTACTTCTCCATCAAGTAGCTCCTCAATTGGTCCCTCCGGGACCTAACGAGGCTGAGTGCACCCCGTGCCAGACCTCCCAGAGGGGATAAAATCCCCATGCTGGTACCGGGGATCGAACCCGGGTCCTCCGCGCCACAGGCAAGCGCGCTGCCAGCTGCGCTACGGAGGCGGCCAAAAGGCTTTACTTACCAACGTTATTAAAGGAGATGCTGAAACTGGCCACCGTTGTCCATACATTTTGGCACCTCTTTAGGAAACTATCCCTCACTTGCCGTAGTTCACGTTGAGAGATGGTGGCAATTTCCTGTCGGATATTTTGTTTTAATTCTTCCAGGTTGTGTGGGTTTGTGTTGTACACTTTATGCTCTAAGTTATCACAGAGATAGAAATCGCAGATAATTTGGAAATCTTTCTACAAATCGCACTTTCACTTGGTGAGCTGAGTTAACAAATACAAATCATAATAAATACATGCCGTGCAGTAGAAAACAAATACTGAGCCATAATGCACTTTGTAACTAAATACAGGATAACATAATAAAGCACACTGGTAGTAACTCAACCACACGGTAGTGCATCAGCTCAATACTGCATTTTCAGAGTAGAGAAAAACAAGTCAGCCATATGACATGTACAAAGCTAAAATATCGACAAATTACACTGAAAAGATCCTAATTTCAAAGTTTAAAATTCAAGTATTTTGAGGTATAATGCATATTTGACACCATACCACATACTTTTGCATATTTTAATATTACTGTGGAGTTGTATACTTTTGTTGCAAAGCAAGAAAGGGAAAACAATTGTAAGGTTCATTATTGTGCTTCTCATACATTGCCTTGATCTCATGGATTACTGTTACATTTTAAGCAAAATTGAGGGAGTTTGATGCAGACAATAATGACCTGTTGTAAACTTTCCTTTGTAGACCTGTTCTCAAGCATTTCAGAATTTGTACCATTCTGTTGCATTAAGTTTATAACTGGATATACAGAAACAGAGTTTGTAATCACATAAAATTGTATTTAATCATACATAAAATTATATGAATTGTGTGTTGAATGAAGATAGTGAGGGCAACTATGTCATTCAAGAGGGTGGTCACAGTGGGAGGTTACGAGAATGGGGGGCTGGTCACATGTTACTGTACTGAAATATGGTGGGAAGTTGCAAGGAGGGGAAATGTGAAACGAGGTGCAGGGACCACACAATTCTCCGATTACTGATGGAAGCTAACTATAAATCTTTATTAGAGAGCAGTAACATCTTGTTTCCATCTGCCGCAATCATAGAAAGGTGCAGATGAAACCATACAACATTTTAAAAACTGCTTTTAAAAGCTTAACTTTCCCAGTTTATGAAACGAGATGCTGAAACTGGCCACCTTCGTCCATACATTTTGACACCTCTTTAGGAAACTATCCATCACTCGCCGTAGTTCACGTTGAGAAATGCTGGTGATTTCCTGGCAGATATTTTGTTTTAATTCTTCCAGGGTGTGTGGGTTTATCTTGTACACTTCGTCAATTTCATTAAAGAGAAAAATAGTTTGCTGATGTATGTACTGCCAAACATACACATAATTGCTGCAGCAAATGTGCAAAGTCCTGGCTGTTTGTGTAACAAGGGCTTGATAAAAACTGACAATATTATCACTACACACCTTTTCTTAGATCTGAATTGCAGCATAAATCAGTAAGTTCTAGTTGAAGTTCAACTGAAACATTCTCGGGATCTACAGAGAGGGCAGGAAAATAGATCCAGTTTAGATTTGAGTTTCCAATCTGAAAATCTTCCAACAAACTCCACTATGGGAGCATCCAATATGTCACAGTACTTATTTCTGTGCTTACGTTAAGGAACTGCAAATGTGGAAGTGGCTTTGCTTTTTCCATGCTATGCACATAAGTGTTCCTTAGAAAAAATATTATTCATAATCAGGGTTACATTCCATGTTTTGTTCTGATAAAACTTCTTAATAATTGGTGTAATCCTTAGATTTACAATATTTCTCAGAATTACTGATTTCTCATAGCAAAAACATGGGACTTCAAATTCAGAGGTAGCCCACATGATAGTGCACCCTCTTATCATTTAGCTACTAGCATCTGGGTGACCGAGCTTTGCTCAGCATTTCTTCCTCCCTTTTTGTGAAATCTTGTTTTTTTGGGAGAAGATACTTATTGAGATAAACTTCAAAAGCGAAATGTTAACTAAATAAAAGTTTTTGTTGTAATCGTTAAGTCATTTCCAAGATACAAGAGATATGGAGATACATATAAATATTTCATAAGCACCATCATTTCAGCCGTAAAATGTAATATGTTGTATTTCTATTTCAAACAGATGGGACGAGCTGTAACACATAAACTAATACAGCTAGGTCAACTTTCTTACTGTATTTTGATAGCCCTAGAAGAAGACTTCAAAACACTAGCTCATTTGCTGAATCGATTAACAGAGAAATTATGGCCAAAATAAGGTTTAGAGTAATTGTGACTTACGCGTAGACTACTTCGTACTGTATTCTGATAGCCCTGGAAGAGGACTTTAAAATGCTACTTTGTTTGTTGAAATCGGTCCATTAGAAGAGAAGAAAAGGCCAAAATAAGGTTCAGTTGCTCTGTGGAAGCAGGAATAAACATGTTATTTTTTATGTAAAATTGCATTTTTTCAGGAATGACACCTATATAGATAAACTTAAAAAGCAAAACCTTATCTGAATACAACATTTGATCAAAATCGCTAGAGCTGTTTCCAAGAGGTGCGGAATATATTGTTCGTTTAAATATATAAGAGAAAATATAAATGAGGGTGTGGTAAACAATTGTCATTAAAGAAAAATATATTCAGGAGTTCCTTTCTAAATTTTAACTCCATGTGTATATATATCTTAGGTTACTTTCATTTCCCACGTTTAGCTCTTTCCCAGTATTGTTTATAAGTTTGTGTGGAATATTTTCACCTTGAAAAATCCTGGAAATCACTTTGAATTTGGTTTTCAAATTTTGCTAGACACCATGTAAAATATTGGGTGGCAGAGTTTAAGCGAGGTTGTATGAGTTACCAAGGTGACATCGCAGTGGTTGGCCAAATGAGGTGACCATGCCAGAAGTGGTAAAGAAAATCCACAAAATGGTATTGGATAAGCTTCAACTGAAAGTGCATGAGCTAGTACACATTGCAGGCATTTCAAAAAGTGCTGTACACCACATACTAATTGAAAATTTGGACATGAGAAAGCTGCATTTGCTCACAATGGAACAAAACCAGCATCAGAGGATGTTTCAGTTGGGAGTTTGGTGATGTTTTGCTGCAATAATGCTGACTTTGTGGCATTGACTCATAACCATGGATGAAACATGGGCACATCACTTCACACCTGAGACAAAACAACAATTGAAGCAATGGACTGAAAGGGGAGAATTGGCTCCGAAGAAGGTGAAGACCATCTTCAGGCAAGGTCATGGCGTCAGTTTTTTTGGGACGTACATGGGATAATTTTCATTATCTCCAAAAAGGAAAAACAATCAATTGTGAGTATTATGCAAATTTATTGCAGTGTTTGAGTGATAAAATCAAACAAAAACGGCTTCATTTGCTGAAAAAGAAATTTTTATCAAGACAATGCACTAGTTCACACTTCCATTATTGCCATGGCCAAAATCAATGAGAGTTAAAGTTTGAATTGCTTCCTCATGCACCCTATTCGCCATATTAGCCCCCTCTGATTGTTATCTGTTTACAAACTTGAAAAAATGGCTTGGTAGAAAGAGTTGCCAGTAATAGAGGTGGAGTCTGCAGTTGATGGCTGTTTTGTTCTCAGTACAAACAAGATGTCAAAGCTGCTGAGCATAGCTGGGAAAAGTGTATCAAGCTGAAAGGAGACTATGCAGAGAAATAAAGATGTTCTTTTCCCAACATTTTTGTGCTTTTATTGTTGGGTCAGGTACATCTGGGACAACCTTCTTAGTTCTCAATTCTAAGGTCGTTGTACTGTTATATCAATACTGCAACTGCAATTTTTAATTTTCTGTTTTACAGGTTGTTTCCGAAACGTGATGTGACAAATGTGTTGCTCATCAGTGCTTTGTTGGGCTCTGGCTTGTACATATACAACAGGCCACATTTGAGGCGAGCACCATCAAACATGCAGATCTATTGCAGGTGAGTGAACCCACAAACAGCAAGTAAACATACAGTGTGATCTTTAAATCTCTCCATTCTGCCTCGTAAGAATGACTCCATATACACTATGTTTACTAGAAAACTTGGCCAGTAGGCACCTAACCCATCTGCCGGACACTTACTGTATACTTGGCTGGCAGTTGCACGGCCCATCTGTCGGTCGCACATGCATGCACGTCAAATCAAATCTATTAACAATTACCAGAATAAACATAAAACATGCCTTATCACTTCAGCTATTGGAAATGTCCGTCTGCAACAATACATCTACAGTATCTTCTAAAGAAATTTTCATTCACATGCATTAATTCAATTTCATTATAGTGTTAATTTCTCTCCTGACATCGTGTTTTAATTTTGTCTTGTGCAAGGCACAAGGTGACTGTTGTAACCTTTCTCCAATTTCAACTTATATCTGTTCTTAAGCACATGCTGTTTTACCTCTCTTTTCTTGTCATGGATTGATCCCCTCTCCCTGAATTTATTTACAAGCAAACAAATGATCTCTCTACTTGGAACACACACGCCAGGAAATTTAGTTTCAAATTGCCTTTACAACTTTCCTAAAAGACGAGCAAGCACATATATATCATACATAAACACCCTTGGTTGTACTGTGTACTGCAGTAGATTCATTGTAAAAACACTTCCAGCAGAACTAAACACTTCCAAATACTACTCTTATTCATGTGTGAGCTGAGCTAGAATAGTGCAGAAACCTATCTACCAGAAGTAAGTCTGAACTAATGTGTGTGAATGAAAATTTCCTTAGAAGATGTTGTAGATCTATTATTAGTACTGGACAGCATTTCCCACATCTGCTGTGGTAAGGCATGTTTTGTGTTTATTCTGGTAATCGTTAATGTGATTTGAGATTTGATTTGATGTACATGCATGTGTGACCGGGAGATGGGCCATGCACTTGTTGGCCAAGTCAAGCAGTACGTGTCTGAGAGACGGGCCGTGCACCTGTTGGCCAAGTCAAGCAGTACGTGTGTGGGAGATGGGCCGTGCACCTGTTGGCCAAGTCGAGCAGTACGTGTCTGAGAGATGGGCCGTGCACCTGTTGGCCAAGTCAAGCAGTACGTGTGTGGGAGATGGGCCATGCACTTGTTGGCCAAGTCGAGCAGTACGTGTCTGAGAGACGGGCCGTGCACCTGTTGGCCAAGTCAAGCAGTACGTGTGTGGGAGATGGGCCGTGCACCTGTTGGCCAAGTCGAGCAGTATGTCTGGGAGATGGGCCGTGCACCTGTTGGCCAAGTCGAGCAGTACGTGTCTGAGAGATGGGCCGTGCACCTGTTGGCCAAGTCGAGCAGTACGTGTCTGGGAGACGGGCCATGCACCTGTTGGCCAAGTCAAGCAGTACGTGTCTGGGAGATGGGCCATGCACCTGTTGGCCAAGTTGAGCAGTACGTGTGTGGGAGATGGGCCGTGCACCTGTTGGCCAAGTCGAGCAGTATGTCTGGGAGATGGGCCGTGCACCTGTTGGCCAAGTTGAGCAGTACGTGTCTGAGAGATGGGCCATGCACCTGTTGGCCAAGTCAAGCAGTACGTGTGTGGGAGACGGGCCGTGCACCTGCTGGCCAAGTTGAGCAGTACGTGTCTGGGAGATGGGCCGTGCACCTGTTGGCCAAGTTGAGCAGTACGTGTCTGAGAGATGGGCTGTGCACCTGCTGGCCAAGTCGAGCAGTACGTGTCTGGGAGACAGGCCATGCACCTGTTGGCCAAGTTGAGCAGTACGTGTCTGGGAGATGGGCCGTGCACCTGTTGGCCAAGTTGAG
Source organism: Tenodera sinensis (assembly GCA_030765045.1). NCBI lineage: Eukaryota > Metazoa > Arthropoda > Insecta > Mantodea > Mantidae > Tenodera > Tenodera sinensis. The sequence goes on from CM060969.1 coordinate 5,544,391, forward strand.
CAGTACGTGTCTGGGAGATGGGCCATGCACCTGTTGGCCAAGTCGAGCAGTACGTGTCTGGGAGACAGGCCATGCACCTGTTGGCCAAGTTGAGCAGTACGTGTCTGGGAGATGGGCCATGCACCTGTTGGCCAAGTTGAGCAGTACGTGTCTGGGAGACGGGCCATGCACCTGTTGGCCAAGTCGAGCAGTACGTGTCTGGGAGATGGGCCATGCACCTGTTGGCCAAGTCAAGCAGTACGTGTCTGGGAAATGGGCCATGCACCTGCTGGCCAAGTCGAGCAGTACGTGTCTGGGAGATGGGCCGTGCACCTGCTGGCCAAGTCGAGCAGTACGTGTCTGGGAGACGGGCCGTGCACCTGCTGGCCAAGTTGAGCAGTACGTGTCTGGGAGACGGGCTGTGCACCTGCTGGCCAAGTCAAGCAGTACGTGTCTGGGAGATGGGCCGTGCACCTGCTGGCCAAGTCGAGCAGTACATGTCTGGGAGATGGGCCGTGCACCTGCTGGCCAAGTCGAGCAGTACGTGTCTGGGAGACGGGCCGTGCACCTGCTGGCCAAGTCGAGCAGTACATGTCTGGGAGATGGGCCGTGCACCTGCTGGCCAAGTTGAGCAGTACGTGTCTGGGAGACGGGCCGTGCACCTGTTGGCCAAGTCGAGCAGTACGTGTCTGGGAGACGGGCCGTGCACCTGCTGGCCAAGTCGAGCAGTACGTGTCTGGGAGACGGGCCGTGCAACTGCTGGCCAAGTCGAGCAGTATATGTCTACGAGGCACTTTTTCAGTGTATTACATTCACATGGTTTTCTATACTCACTTTTGTTTTACTAAACACAATCACATTTCTTTCTCTACTTGCCTTTCAACATAGAATTCATACAATTTTCTACGACTGAAATAGAAATGCAACATATTACATTCACACAGTTTGCTTTATGCGCTTTTCTTTTAAGAAACTAAATCATACCTTTTCCTCAATTAGTGCAATTTTCAATATGTTTGAAATTGAAATTCAACATCTTGCATTCATACAGCTTTCTCTACTTGTTCTTCTTCTTGTGGTATTTGGGGTTGTTTAGCAGTGCTTTTGCATGGTGTTTTTCTGATGTTTTTATTTATTTTGTGTCCTTTATAGTGTCCAACCTATGTATAAAAGTGTAGGGATGGAACTGTCAAGCCACGGGCAAGGTCAGGTATTTCAGCTAGTAAATAAATGTTTATATTTTTAAAATAATCGGATACCTTACTTTTTGGATTACTCTTGTACAACAAAGTGAATAAATTCATAATGAAAGTCTATCTTGACTAACAGAAAGTAGAAGAATTAGCATTTGTAAGAATAGTTTGTAAATGAGTGAGTAGAGGAAATTAGATGAATGAAACAAAAGTCTTTTTTTTTTTGGAGGGGGGGAGGGGTTGAATGGAAACAATACTTGTTATAGGTAAGTAGCAAAGACAATAAAGCTGAAGTTGAATGATATCTGTTGCAGTACATTTGGAGCACTGATGTTCAACTTTGGATCAGTTTTGACATGGGCCGTGTTAAGGAGCGTGCTGCCAGATAGCATGGTGCTGTGCACGATGGTTGGTGTTGGATCAGGAGTCATGCTTTTAAAGTCAGGCAAAAATTACCTCAAGTTGATAGATTCCCAGATCACCAACTGAGCTACACTTGAAGCCAGGGCAGTAGCTTATGTAATTAATGTAACATCTTATTTAGATACTAGAGATTTGTAATAAATGTAATGCAAACATCCACTGTTTCAATACAGAAGATATGTTACAGACCAGTACATTTTTCCTGTCTCATACATTTCATTTTTATTTTGAACCAAAACAAACGATTCTTGATCAATGTAAATTATATGTATATTTTTATTGATATTGTAATATGCTGTATTAATAAAACCACTTGCAGTTTTTTGCAATAAAGGTAACTTGCTATATATCATTCACTTTATTTTACTACTACTATGTTTTTTTTGCAAAAAGAGATTCCATTATACGTTAAGACTGGTTCAGAACCACCAGTTAACAATAACCAGAATGGCAAAGAGAATGGGAAGTAAGGCAACACTCAATTTTTGGCTCACCACAGCCTGGAAATGAAAACAGAAATATTATCAATCAGTTTATCGATAGAAAGTGGAGATCAATATTACACATTGGGAATTCATTTGATTCTATAGCATGTCTCACCCTCAGATGACAGTATGGAGTTAAATGGGATATATCTGTCTGTATATAGTGCATACAGGTTGCCATTAGCTTTGTCCTCTTGTGCTGTTGTCAGGTTCCTAATGGCATGGTGTAAATATTCAGTTGTTATAATTTTCAGCTTTGAACACATTATCTTATACAGAATTTTTTCCTCTATCAGATTATATCCTTTTTATAGTCGTTAATAATTTTTGTAGGCCCAAATTTCTACAGAAAGCATATTTTCTAGTGAAAGCTCAATATTTTCTGTTTCTATGCTCATCATGCACTAACTAATAAACTAAGTGCTAGAATACGTCTAGAATTTTTTCTTAGCTAGAGTAAACAATAGTGCTGCTACCTGTCTACTTTGAATTCTCTATATTTAGTCAGTTAAGTGTTACAATTTTTTAAATTAAATGTTCTCAGAAAATTTTGTATTTCTGCACTGCAAAAGTTAAGCAGTGGGAAACTTTTTTATTGTGGAGTTTAAATCAGGGACCAAGTGAAAGTAAATGTTGAGGAGGGTTAGAGACAGTTTGTAAAATAAATGAGCAGCCTGTAACCTCTTGCTTTCATTGTGTAAGGCAAACAAAGGTATTCACCTATTCCAGCTAAAAGGCGCTAGGTGTGACACAGATGGCAGCAGTAAAAGTTATCAGTTCGTAAAGAAGTGTGTGTGTTTATACTGTGTGGAACCTGTGAAGTGTTATGTAATTGAACATTTTCCGTAAATATTTGTAGTTATCGAGGGGAAAGCTAGGAAGAGACAATATATTGGTAAATTAAGAAGTAAGGAACGCTAAATAATTATGAATATGTTTTTCAAGTAAAATGAGTATTAGTAAGGCACTGAAAGAAACAGCTAAGACTATCAGGTGTTCAGAAGCAGTAGTGTATAGGATTAAAAAGAAACTAATGAAAGGACCTCTAAGAATGTCACAAAAAAGAAGGCAAAAAGGGTGGGAAAACAAAAAAATGCTAGATTAATGCAATATGATGGAATAGTGCAAAGCAGAAGATGGCGAATTGTTCATTCTTTGCGTTTGAAAATATTCCACTCATGTTGAGTATAAATTTGTCACGGGTCAGTGGTAATGATACCCTACCACATTTTTCAAGGGCCACTCTGAGTCAATTTACATGATTTGGGGTCCGAATATGAAAGGAGTAACAAGTGCATATTAGTAGAAAGAGTCAATATTATCAGATGGGAACATTGATATCTAAAAGACGTAAAAAGGTTTGGGTACCAGTGGAAATCAATTGTTTATACAAATGGGTCATTTGTAAATTTAGGCCATACAGTGACAAAGGTGTGGAGGGATACTGAGTTAAAAGTGCATGTCAAGCAGCAATTGAAGGACTCAGGCCACCTCGGGGTTGTGGAGAAAGATTCCCAACATTCAGCCATACATAAGGTACATGTTGCAACATTGCGCCCCATTTAACGTGTGCTGTATTCTAAGGTTGAGACACGCTTTAATTGACCAATGATATTTTTCTGGCTTGTGATTAGAAAAAGCTCTAGTGGCTGTTTCATGGCATAGCCCCCTTGAATTTCTATAGCAGAAGGTCTGATATGCACAATATGAATCTAACATGCCATGCCCGGTAACAGGAATAATTGAATTTTATTTGTTACAGCAGTTGTGTAAATTGTGGAGGAAATTGTCCACCAAGTCAACAAATAAACTGTTCCCATAGCAACCAAAGCTTTATAAGAATCAAATGAAATTCTTAATGCACTATTCAGGAAAAAAAAGTACATATTTTCATTTAAAATTTTGTCCATGACATCACATCCTCTGCAGTAATAGCTGAAAATTTTGTTTCTTTTTTATAAAATTTTCTTTTCAAAATATTAAATTTGACTTGTTTAAGCATTAAAAAATGATTAATTTAGTTTTATGTGTATATTCGTAATGATAGATCTTGTGTAACTTCCGGGATTGCTGCTACAGAATGGGGTAATTAACGTTATCCTCTTCATGCAGAATGTAAGTCAGTGTTCAGCTGATTGACATGTTGACTAATTGCGACAGCCAAGGATTCCAAGAGGACTCCGTAACAGTTTGTTGAACTCAGGATTGACAGATAAAAAAACACAAACAGTAAATTTGTTGGTATAAATAAATAACAATTACCATATGAAGCAAACATCTGTTGTTCACAGAGTGAAGCAAACAGTCTTTTTGTGTTCATTGCTTAATAAAGTTACTATATTTTAGACTATAAAATACTTTTTTCTTTGCAGAATTGCCTCTAAAATTCAAGTGCATCTTACACTCGAAATTGATGTTAAAATGTCCAATGCTGATTTAAAATTGCTGCCAGTGTTAAATGATTGAGATACATGCTTGTAAGTTAGTGCAGTGTCAAGTAGATTGGTGCATTGTTTCAAGAAGTGGGGCATGAGTAGTGCTGTCTGTATATTTGATGTCATGGGAAACCTATCTCTGTCAACACTGCACAGTGAACTTGAGTGATTTGTGTTATTGATAACAGTACAGTATTTTTGCTAGTAGCTAGTTTTGTTGTGTAAAAAATTAAAGGTATCTATATATTCTTCTTTATCTGATTACCCACCCCATATGGAGGACTTAAAAGTCTGTGCGTGTCTGGGAGTAGACGAACCTAGGACCACACAGAGTGAAGACCTGGAAGTGGGTGGTCAGCCCAATGCCAGGTATGAGAGTGAGGAAGAGAATGATATGAAATTCAGGAAAAATGGATGATTGGAAAGGTGATGATGGAGGAGTTGATGGAATGAGCAGCAGGGGAAACCAGAGAACCTGGAGAAAACATGCCCAGATGCTGCTTCACCCACCACAAATACCACATATACCACATGCTGGTCCCTGGGATCAAACCCAGGCCCCCGTGGTGATAGGTGAACAGTCTAACCACTAAGCCATGGTGCCACCACTTCGATATATTGTGAACTATAAATTGAAAGTAATAGCATGTGCTGAAGAACATGGAAATAGAGCATTTTGGCCTACCACCAACAGAAAAAGCACCACTCACAATTGGTGGACTTGTTAAGAACAGAGTTTGGCCTACCACCAACAGAAAAAGCACCATTCACAGTTGGTGGACTTGTAAACAACAGAGTTACATTACCATAGTCAAGATTCCCGATAATGCAAGCTCCATCTTGAAAGAGAACTTCAAAGAGCAAAGTGTTGCAGGCTTGTCCTAGCACATTGAATTCACCCCTTTCCAGGTCAAAATTTGGGGTTTAAGTTCACAGTGCTCGCTGACAAAGTAGCTTCAAGAAGCATAGTCAGTTAAGCTGATTCCAAGTGTAAGATGTGACAGCATGACGTGGTGCAACCTGAGCTTGCACGTATGCAAACAGGAAGTTGCATTGCACATTTTAATAACTTATGTTCTGAAAACCTAAATCCTATAAATTTAAATATCAGAAAAATTTACAAAATATATTCTCATCACACTATGAATCATCTCCAAAAGTGTAGAAATTTAACAACTAGATTTTTTATTATGCTACTGGAAGCAAGAAGGCAAATGGGAGCACTTCATTATGCTGGGCATTAGCAACCAACCAACCATATTACCGTCCCTAAAGAATAAGAGAGCAGCACTTATCCTTTTACTATTGAGAAAACCAGCGCTGTGGCCAAGTGTTCAGACCATTTGCCTATCACCAAGGCAGACCGAGTTCAATCCCAGAGAGCCCACGTGGTGTTTGTGGTGGATGAAGTGGCATCTGGGTGGGTTTTTTCCGGGTTCTCTGGTTTCCCCTGCCGCTCATTCCATCAACTCCTCCATCATCACCTTTCCAATCATCCATTTTGCCTGCATTTCTTATCATCCTTTTCTTCACTGTCATATCTGGAGCTGGGTTGACCACCCGCTTCCAAGTCTTCACTCTGTCCAGTACATAGGTTCATCTGAACCTAGGCACAGGCTTGTAAGTCCTCTATATGAGAAGGGTAAGCAGATGAAGAAGACTATTGAGAAAACAGGCCCATGTTTTCTGAGAATCCTCAAAATTGCCTCCTCTCCTCCCCTCTCACTGAACATTTTCGACACCTTCTGTTGAAGGGCGAGTGTTTTGTGAAATTAGCCCACAGCGTAGTAACTGAAGCCACACTGATAGATGTGAAAATCACCGAAACTGCTCAAGTGTACATATTTTTACTTTGTGCAATTTGTAACCAGTCATTTCACTAATGTGAATTAGTTCCTGTTCACTGTTACTTCACTTTGTTTTTACATTCGTTCACTTTCTTCGATGTTGTATCAGTGTAACAAAATACATCTGACATTGCCTTGCCTTCTGGACAGCTCACTCTTTGTGAAGTCCACCACAAAGACGTCTCTACACCCTCACAGTAACAGCACTCACTGCATTGCCGTGACTTTGTTTGGGGGACAGCACTTTTCATCACCCTGAAGGTCTCATGAAAATTTCAAGTTAATAAGTTATAAACTAGGGTCCAAGGAGCATTTTGAATAGTGAAAAATGGTGAGGAAAAAAAAAAAGAACTGGGAAAAATGAACTTTAAAGTTCAAAGGTATGTCTTTGTTCTTTACCTAAATCCAATCAACTTAAAATTCCCCAGCACCATATGTGGGATTCTGTTGCTTTCTTCTTGGCCTCAGTAGCATTTTTTGAGAATTTTAAGTTTGCTTGGTTGTTTGTTAACATGAAAACTTTCCTTTCACCTTTGCATTGTTCACAAAATTTAGAAATTTGTTGTTCTTAGCTAACCTCTACACAATGTACATTCGCAAATTTATACATAAAATTCATAAAATATCTCGTTGGTATGGTTCTACTATAGACTAATGAATAACTTAAAACCTATTAACTACCTAAATAATGTATAATATATAACTGGAACACTGAAATAACCTGGCAAGATTATAGAATTACAGAACACTGACTGCATTTCTCCTTTTAGAAGCAAAACATGTCAGGTTCATGGCATTTCAGCTTGAATATTGAATTCATTTCAGCACAGCCAACTTACAACCTTTCTGAAGCAAAATTTCCTGCAAGAGATCAAAATCATGGCCAGTGAAAACGAAAAATGCATTTCTAAGCTGTAGCAACTAGGTTTAGTGAGGAACGCTCATCCGCACTAGGGCATTTAAATGCCCTCCTGCAGCTTTAAAAATGACTGATATTGAGAAAACTAAAGTGTGCCGTTAAAGGACAAAGTATAAGCATAATAAAAAATGCAAAAGGTAAAAATCAATATTTTTGGCAATTGTCACCAAATTTCACCGATACATTGCCTTAAAAGCACTGGAATGTATACATAAATCCCAATTCAGAATGAAACAAGTGCAATAGTCATATACACAGTCAGGTAAGTTTAGCACTGCTCAGAAACTATCCAAAACATGGACAAATCAAGGAAAGCTCTGTACTATCTACTTTGAATGGGAATACTGAAATCCTGAAGTAAAAAAATCTGATGTGTTACACTCACATGACTTTCTCTACTCTTGTGTTAACCATTCTTACAAACTATTATTCCTATGTCTTCTTCGTGTTAGTTGAGATAAACATTTTTATTTCCTTGTAGGTACAAGGGGAATGTTAGAATACAGTAGGCTTTGAGTGATAGTCAAATGTTTTAAAGAGAATCTGTTCTCTTTGCACGACTAAGATATAAAAAATATGAATCATGATCTTCCATTTGATGAAAGTTTAGGTTTTCCAAAACTCACAGAAATAACAAGGCATATCGCTGGAATGGTTCACTCTACAAACAAATGTATTTGGATATAAATTCTGTGTTTTAGCAAGATCTACATTTTTTGTATAGTAAGATTTTGTCTATCTCTTACGGTTTACGAGTTATTCAAAAGTCATCCAGAGTAAACAGAACTACGTAGGCCAGAAAATTAAAAATATACATTTTATTTGTCATAAAAATATCTTAAACCCACATCATTTTAATCAAAATCATTAAAGCCATTTTAAAGAAAATCAAAATTTATGAGGAATTTTTCCATGGGAAGGGTAGTTTAGGGTGGAGCAATTTTCTTCAAAATCTTTGTGTCGCATCCTTGAAACATTAAACCTAAGTACCAATTATGGTTTTTAACCGACTTTTCGTTTTTGAGTTATGCTGCCCAAAGACTGACAGACACTCATGCATAGACCTTTTTCTAAAAATGCTTTTTTTGGATTCAGGGGGTCTCAAAACACATTTCCGGTGAAATCTTGACATTGAATTTTTAGGTGGAATACAGTACTTCCTCTGCTTACTAGTAGAGAAAGTAAAAATAGTTGACCAATTGGCCAAACAGCAGGAGGACATCTCAGCTACACCTACTGAAGAGGAAGGTGTCACCAAATGGCAAACCCGGACGACATAAGTAACAAAGGAGCTGTATGCAAAATGTTCTTCCTGAGCATACATCAGAGATTAAAGCAACTTGTTCCACTGACAGGAATGAAAACGTAAGCAGATTCAGTATCATGGAACATTCAGTGAGCACACGTATGGCAGGAGAATGACCTTACTCCTGCCCACAACTAGGACAATGAACTGACTCACAGATAAAATTCCATGGCATGTGACTCAATATGAACTCATCAACAATTTGCAGAGTTCATAGATCAATAGATTTCTCTATATTGTGCATACTGTGACACCAGGTGCAGCACACAACAAAGGATGGTTGGGGCTAGGCTACTTGACACCACATACCAGGCCAGCAAGCAAAGGTGCTCAAAGTCAGGCTGCCTCATGCAACTGTTTGTGTATAAGTGACTAACAATAATGAGCACAGCACCTTACCCTTTCACTGCCGAGATATTTTGCTACATATGCTGTTCATCCTCTAATTCCTAAACCGGTTTTTGTATCCCTTTCCAAGGCACTTCAGCTGAAGTGATTCAGGCAGCCATAAGGGTTAAGGCAATATGCAATGAACTGGCCATTCGTTCAAAGTCAAACTTTGCGAGTTCGAATCCCAGCAACTGCAGTCAAATGTGCCTGTGGTAAAGGAAGAGGAGGGCCCAAGTAAAATAATCAGCACACTTGGTTATATTTGACTGCAGTTGCATGGATTTTCCTTTTTTTCTCAAAAAAATAAAGTTTTATTCTAAAAATTTAATATTTAAAATTAATATTTTTACAATAGGAAGTGGCTGCAAATACTTGAATTCAATTTATTTAGGTTAGTATAACAAAAAAGTGGAACATATCTCAACAGTGAAAGGGTTAAATTCCCTGTCGTCTATGTGACAGCAAATGCAGTGAAAGGGTTAGCAAAGGATTACTGGAACCTTTGAGGGGCATTCCGACAGCTGGCAAGTTTGTGGAATTCAAGAAAGATCCATGTTACATCATCCTTGCTATATAAGAAGACAAGGAAACAGCAGAAGGGAGAGTTACAGACATGAGTTGTTCGGTGTGTCAATGAGTGCAAGATACATGTGTGTGTGTGTGTGGTACTGTTGTGAAGGGTATGTTGGTCAAAGTGAAGAAGTTTTAATGAGAATCAAGTGATTGTGTCATCAGAGTTAGTGTATGAGAGATAGAGAAAGTGAAGGAAGATAGTGAAAGGATGAGTCAAGGTTATGAGAAGAAAACAGTTGGGAGGACTGTACATAACTGTATTAACATCAGTCCATGAGAACTGTATTTTTGTGCATAAGTTTAAGAGAAAAATAAAGGATAGAAGTATGACTGGACTGATTTTGTCACAATACTCTATTATTATGGTTTATACTACAACAGATATCTTTAGGGCAATTAAGTTGTAGGATCACAAGATCACTGGTAATAAACAATAGGAAGATTAGATACTGTTTAGGGTAGAACAAAAAGTACACTCGCTGGCCCTATAGCTCAGTCGGCAGACCATCTGCTTGCTGTGCAAGGGGTCCCGTGTTCAATTCCTGGCTGGAGAGTGGGAACTTTTGTTTAACTAGCATTATTCCCCAAGCTCCCTATACTCTGGAAGTATGAATGGCAGTGTGAATGTGTACATGAATATAATGGAATAAGTTAATCCAAAGTAATAGAAACCCAAAGTTCAAAACCACTGTTAAGCAAATGAACACCATTGCTGTTGAGCAATTGTTCCAAAAGGTTAAAATCTGCCAATATGACCTTTCATGTTAAGGTGACATATAAATGAAACATTAAAAAAACAATCTGATGTGTTGTACCCACATGACTTTCTCTACTCTTGTACTAATCATTATTACAAACTCCTATTCCTTTATCTTCTTCGTGTTATTTGAGATAAACATTTTCAGAAGTTATCTTATTATTTTTTATCTTGTAGGTACAACAGGAATATGGGAATACAGTAGGCTTTGAGCAATACTCAAATCTTTTAAAGCGTTGAGATTCCGTTCTATTTGCATGGCTGAAATATTAAAAAAAATAATGTTCTATTCCACAGATGTATAAATTCTCAAAAACTCACACAAATAACAAAAAATATCTCCAAAGTGGTTCACTCTATAAAAAAAAAATATTTAGACATAAATTGTATATTTTAGCAGGATCTACATCTTTCGTGTAGTAAGATTTGGTCTATCTCTTAGGTTTACCATTATGTAAAAGTCATCCAGAGTAAACAGGACTACATGAGCTATAGCCAGAAAATTCAAAATATACATTTCATTTGTCATAAAAATATTCTAAATATGTGGCATTTTAATCAAAATTGTTGGAGCCATTTTTCAGAAACATTTTTGAAAAATGTTCCCTGTAAAGGATAGTTTAGGGTGAAGGAATTTTCTTCAAGATCTTCATGTCGCATCCTTAAAAGATGTTGAATTTAAATACCAACTTTGGTTTTTTACCGACTTTTTGTTTTTGAGTTATGCTGCCCACAGACACAGACACACATGTGCATGTGGACCTTTTTCTAAAAATGCTCTTTTTGGATTCAGTGGGTGTCAAAACATATTTGTGTGAAATCTTAACATAGAATTTTTGGGTGGAATACAATATTTCCTCTACTTACTATACATAGTAGGGAAAGTAAAAAGAAAGACACTAACAACCAACAAGTGTTTAGAACTATCATGAAATATTGTTATTGGGAAGAATTTTGCAACTTTAGCAAAGACGTAGATCTTCAGATTAACGTGGCAAAAATAAAAGGAATGACAAACAGCACAAAAACACCAGTCAAGACTGATAATGAAAGAATAGAGTACAATAATGAATATATCTATTTAGGTTAGACAGTTTCGTTCAGCAGCCCAATACAGTGAGAAATAGGAGTTATGTTATCATGGAAGAAATTCTGGAATCTTCAAGTTTATCTTATTGAACACATCAATAAATACTGTGTACAGCAAAGCAGACTCAAGGTCAGTCACCTCACACCACTATGTGGCTAGGCAACACACGACAATGTTGGTTAAGAAAAATGGTCATTTCCAGACAGTCAAGAAGCTTCAAGAGCTGGCTTAATGTGAGAAGCTTTGCGAAACAACAACTTCAAAAGAAATTGCTGGTACCTAATTCTCAGCTATATAAGTGAGTCAGCTTGGACAGAGGAGCTTCAGTGGGTTAATCCTGTCAGTTTTTAGTGAGTTAGTCAGGGCAAGCTGTGAACAGTTGTGTAGTGTTTGTGTCAAGGTTACCATGGAACAGAACAGCTGTGAATTGCAAGATCACAAGTTGTGAATTATGATTCAGTTTTAGAGAAAATAATGACATAAAAGGTAACTGGACTTTTCAATTGTCATAATATTAAGATAAAATATTAAGTTCAAAGAGAAGTGAAGAAGATGAACATATATATGTATACTGCTATAACATTGCTTTACAGGGCACAAACATAGTAACTAAAAAAGAAATTACTACACCACAAGTCAGCCACAGAAAAATGCAATGTAAGCTATTCAACATTACACAAAGGGACTAGAATAAAATACCATCTCTACTACTCTAAGTGCAAAGTAGAGGAAGTACAAATTATTATGCAGTATGTAGTATAATTCTGTGATTCAGGAGTAGACTGCCTTTAAATGTATTAAGTGGCTTGTATCCTAATACTTGGGTTGTTTTGAAGCAAGTGACTCCTGGCTTTACAATTAACTCAACAAAACAGAGCAAAATGTTTACCTCATTGTTACTAAATTTCTTATTAATAAATGCCACACTTTGTTCTTTAATTAAGAGGTGGGGGTTACAGCCCCTCAATGTCCACTAATGAAACACCAAATTTTAATGAGGTAGATTATACCTTTATATTGAATAATCTTCTGCATTCCATGGATGATATTGTTTTATTTAATTATGATTATTTCTTATATAATCTAAAGGGATGTAGTTCACATGGTGGCAGAAAATGCGCGTCATAGTTGTGTATAACCCCATAGAATTCTCTGTCTTACGCAGTTTGGAAATTTGTTACTATTATAAACGTGTGTTAGAAAAATTATATGCTTAAAATATAACGGAAAGATTCCAGAAGTATTCTTTGGAATACGTAGCGACGTTCGGCATATGTTCATTCCAATTTACATTCTTTCAACTCTGGACACGATAAATAATCAATGTTGAGCAAAGGGTGAAGGACCCGAAGGGTGTAGCTCAAAGGATTTCGTTGGCCAAAACCTCAAAATTAAATCTGACACCTTAAAATTTTAATTCCAAACAATACTCAAATAATTGTTGTTTCGTTGCCTCGTTTACAAGCTTTCCACAGTATTTAAATCTCTCTTTTGAAGTTTTACTGCACGTGCGCGATGTCCAAGAGGACTAAAATGCTTGTCAAAATTAGCTATTACAATTTCAGTCTTTGGACTTGACTTTCCATTGAAGTCCGCAATATTCCATGGTGTTATTATTAAGCTATTTCATTTTATTACGACAGAATGGAATGTGATACAGTTACATAATTTATAATGGCCAACTTGAAACTGCAAGAATCAGCTGTTTTGGTGCAGACGATTGCAATGCCTTTGTTAACGAAAAGGTCATAAAGGAAAACAAACATAATGGAGCGAATGAAAACAAAAGAGGTAATTAGAATTATGATTGGTTGTGACCCGGACTACAGAGGTTTAAAATAACCTATTAAGCAAATGCGACGTATATTCTAACCTAAACTGTAGTCTGGGAGTGTCTTGTTTTTATTTTGTAGTTTTGATTTAGGGTCTGTCATTACCTTTTCCACATTTCGGATGTCAAACAAATAACCACATAGTGTATTATATGATTAAATGGAACTTTCCAGCGATCAGAGTTGCCTTTAATCACTTGATATTATATCATTTTATCATTATTTTGATTTCAAAGTGGATGCGAACACTATTGACACAAAGTTTGTCAAATTATATTGTTTTCTACCTTACATTAACCACTAACACAATACCTTTAGAAGTAATTCACGTATTTATGAAAAACAAAAAATCCACATTCCACGGTGTTCTTTTGCTTACCTTGAAATTTTTCCATATGTATATGCAGAACAAGGAGCAAATGGAACAACTATTAGTGTTCAAAGTGTTCTGTCGAAAACTTTTTTTAAATATTAAATATTTTATTAGTAATTAACTGCTCTTGATGCTAATTAAAACTGTTCCTTACATCACAATTTGATTAAATCTGCCCTAACTGTTGATTTTGAACTTAAAAAGAAAACAGTAAATGGGTATAATGATATGATTGTGCAAGTTTATCAGTGTACAGGAATAAAATGGTTTAGTATATTTTTTACTAATTTTTTAACAAGTATGATTTATTGAAAATTAATTACTGAATATATTTTGAGAATTGCACAATTTATAACTTCTTAATATCAGAAGCTGTACTGAAAATTTAGAGTCTGTATACAAATTGTATGTCAAGCTTTTGAAAAATGAAAGTTCAGGAGAAAGCGGAAGAGATAAGAAACCAAACTTGAAGGTTAACACTGTCTTTTATGGTATTAAAACTTCAAAATATCTAGAAAGCAACAGTGGAGTATGGAATTTCCAAGTAAAAGTATAATACAAACTGAAATAAGTAAAGAAGAAAGGAAAAAAACTGATGTGTTGCACTCACATGACTTTCTCTGCTCTTGTACTAACTTTCTTACAAACTCTTATTCCTATATTCCTTCATCGTGTTGAGATAAATATTTGCAGAAATTATCATACTGCATAGTTTCTTGTAGGTACAAGGGGAATATGGGAATACAGTAGGCTTTGAGTGATAATCAAATCTTTTAAAGCTGGTCGCTTTGTGAAGTGTTTGAAATTCTGTTCGGTTTGCATGGCCAAGAGATGAAAAAGTAAATAACGACCTTCCATTTGAGGTAAAATTCACCAAATAACAAGGAATATCTCCAAAATGGTTCACTCCACAAAAAGATACACTGGGACATAAATTAAGTGCTTTAACAAGATTTACATTTTTATATAGTAAGATTTGGTCTATCTCTTGCAGTTTACCAGTTATGCAAAAGTCTTCAAGATTAAACAGGATTACATGTTTAGAAAATTCAAAGTATACATTTCATTTCCCATAAAAAGATCTTAAACATACAGCAGTTTAATCAGAATCATTAGAGCCATTTTTGAGAAAATGTTGTTGTTGTTAGCTAATGCTGGATTTCTGACAATGAAGTCATTAATCCTCTTGCTCTACATTTTTCACTCATAGAGCAATAGCAGTATAGTAACTGCTTTTAAGAGAGCACCATATTTTTATGTTTTGGCGGTCACATCGCTCTCTCACAACCCCCAGAATTTTTTGAGAAAATAAAAATGTTCCATGTAAGGGTAGTTTAGGATGGAGGAGTTTTCTTCAAGAACTTTGTGTCGCATCCTTGAAAGACATTAAACTTAAATACCAATTTTGGTTTTTAATCAACTTTTCGTTTTCGAGTTATGTTTTCTAAAAGTGCTTTTTTTTTTTTTTGACTCACAGGGTCTCAAGAGATGTATTACAGGTGAAATCTTGACATAAAATGTTTCGGTCGAATACAATGTTTCCTCTACTTATAATGTGTAGTAGAGAAATTAAAAAGGAAAGAAAAAGCAGAAGCTTTTGTTACAATATGCCAAATTTTACTAATGCATTGCCTTAAAGAAGGATCAAGTTTTATTAGGCTCTTGAAATTTATTTACATGCAATGAGATAACTTGTTGATTATTTTATAGTGTTGTCTTCAACATGAAAGTTTAACATCCATAAAGTGAAATAATACTGTATTGCTATCTGATGTTAAGTATGGAGACGGTTTTCTTTATACAATATTCAAGGACCAATTAAAGGTATCAGTTAAATTCTATTCATGTACTTAAATGACATGAAAAATTTGTCGGGCAAAAATTGCTGATTTAAAATGTGTGTTTTGAACATCATGTGAATCAATTGCTTTGTTTCCTTCTAAGGATGCATCTTGGTTGAATAATTGCTATCATTATTTTATGCCAACCAGCTTACCGCTGGTGTTTTAAACACATGGCTTGTGTGTTTAAATACTTGTAAGTTGGTTGGCATAAAATAGCATTTACCATCCAAAGGTTGTTTAAACCTAGGACTTATGATTGTAAGTTGCCCTTCGGTAATTTCTCAGATGTAAGATTTCCTTGTGGTCTATCAGGAAAATACGAATCAGTTGGGGAATTTAATGTCATACTGACAAGTTGGCAGGGTAGCTCAATGGTTAGAGCATCTGCACCTGAAGCAGAAGATCCATGGTTCAAATCCTGCCTATTATATTTAATTTTTCAGTCCTGATTCTACCTTTGAAACATTGCTATTGTATTTGTTCTTATACATGAATTCATTAGCGTCACCAAGAGTACATGATACCTGCATTCCTATATTCCCTGTACATCTTGCAGGAAGTTTGATAAAATATCTGTTTGGAACATTTGATATTTAGATCAAATGCTAAGAATATTACAATAAAGTTATCTGCAAAAATTTGGTCCTGGCCATTTATTTAGCATACATCCACTGTAGACTTATTTCTGACATAGCTTTGGTAGTAATTATGGGACATCACATAGGGTTTCGAAATAATTAATCACTTAAAAGCGTGAAGGAATACTCCGAGCAGCTTTTTCTGATGTGTAGTAAGTCGACAATGTTGCCTTGAGGTTGGTCAGGGAAATGAACTGGTTTGTCGAAGTAAACAGGTCGAGCACTTTTGCTTTCGTGTAATGTTTTGGGAGCTAACGCTTGTGATTGGCGTACTCTCATGCAGTAAGCACAGAAGGACAAGGCAGGGCATTTGTTTGTGTTCTCAAGAAGCACTGTTACTGTGTTTGTTTATGTACTGAGCTAGGGAAAGTGACACCCACACAATCTGCACTGTTGCCAGCTAGTTTTTGACAAAACTAAAATATCTCCGTAGGAAATGGTCAAAGACAAAAACGTAAAATACAAAATGTGTTCCAAATACCGAGATCTATCACTGGTTTAAATTAATGTAATGACTTCCCTTCCACTCTGTATATATTTATATATATATGCTGTTCCACACTTCTGCATTGTTTAGTAAATATCCTTTTCATCTCTGTTATTTTGACCAGTTTAAGTTGTGCTTAATGAATTTCTTTCTCCAGTTTTCAGTTTCTTTACGTTAAATCACATGTTGCAAGTCTTCTTGTGCTCTGCACAATGGACAATCGCCCAAGTAAAACTATTTCTTAGACTTATCAGCTCCTACACTCCTTTTCTGTGCCCATATTACTCCTCCTTTTGCTCCTTATTTACTTCATCAATATAATTTTTTTCTTTCCCATGTATGTTTCAGACTAACACAAAATGCCAGTGATCTTTTTTCTGTTGAATTACTAAGCAATCGTTGTATCTCTATATCTTCAGAAGGTCTTCCTGTCTCTTTCCTAAACCCTTCAACATTTGTTTCTCTTTTCCTCCAAACATTACCCAAGTTAACGATCTCTTGAGTGTCGCGAGCTGATCTGCTGGTATTTCTGAAGTAGGGTGTAGAGAGCCAGAGACCTGCCAACCATCACCGGTGTGAGGTGACGCAGGTTATTATTGTGTAAGTATGTCCAGTGGATAAAGCAGTGAAACTGTTTTTAAACCAATGCCCATTTAGTACAATCTCCATCTGTAATATCAACAGTTTGGATAACTCCTCAATAGCTTCTAAATAAAGCGTTAGATGTAAAGATTTTTTAAAGGATATTTGGTTTTCTCGCTTTCAGCTTAAAGATTTATTATCAATAATCTAATGTGATGCACTCACATGACTTTCTCTACTCTTATAATAACCATTCTTACAAACTTCTTTTCCTGTATCTTTGTGTTAGTCCAGATAAACACTTACAGAAATTATCTTATTATTTTCTTGTAGGTACAAGGGGAATATGGGAATACAATAGACTTTGAGCCAGTCATATCTTTTAAAGCTTTCAAATTCCATTCTCTTTTCACAGTTAACATATAAAAAACTGAATAATGATGTTCCATTTGACAGAAGTATAAGTTCTCCAAAACTCACACAAATAACAAGGAATAGCTTCGAAATGGTTCGCTCTACAAAAGAAAAGTGTGTTTTAGCAAGATCTACATTTTTTGTATAGTAAGATTTGGTCTATCTCTTACGGTTTACCAGTTATGCAAGTCATCCAGAGTAAACAGGACTACATAGGCTATAGCCAGAATTTTAATCAAAATTGTTACAACAATTTTCAAGAAAATAAAAATTTTCAAAAAATTTTCGATGTAAAGGGTACTTTAGGGTGGGGCTGTTTTCTTCAAAATCTTCATGTCGCATCCTTGAAAGACATTAACACTTAAATACCAACTTTGGTTTTTAACTGATATTTTGTTTTTGAGTTATGCTGTCCACAGACTGACAGACACACGCACATGGACCTTATTTCTAAAAATGTTCTTTTTGGATTCAGGGGGCTTCAAAATATATATTTCTGGTGAAATCTCGACATCAAGTTTTTGGGTGGAATACAATACTTCCTCTACTTTACTATACGTAGAGAAAGTAGAACTGCATACAAAATAGGCAGTGTGATCTATATAAAATGAAAGAATGGTGTTCTTAAACAAATAAGCATGTATCATTATTCTAAATTTCTTTATTTTAATAAAATTATATACTGTAAAAGAATGAGATGCAGAAGTATGGTTTAGATATACCTTTCTGGGCCTTGCCAATAAACTGGAGGAAAGATTTCATATTTTAGAGTCCTGACACACTGTAATTATTGGAAATATTCTGTTGAAATACAAATGACATGGCTGTGATTAATCTTCTCCAACATGAAATTAAACTATTCATAATAACAAAACTAAGCAGGGGAGGGCATGCCTGAAATTATGTTACAAAAATGAATGTCACTATCTGGTAAAAGCTCATCGTCACTTACCTCATTCCAGTCATAATATTCTAACAACTTTTCATCATCTATGCCTGCTGCAAAAACCTCACAAGAACTAATTGCCATTTTTACAGGAAATGCACCACATACAAACACAGGTTGAAGGGTTGTAGTGTTATGAAAGCCAGAAATACCATTATAAACCTGCGTCTAGAAGGACAAAGGATGGACCGTGCCAAAGGTTTGCATTCCGTCACTACAGGATGTCACAAAAATATCTTTGCAGTTTAATGTTTAATGAGCTGATATAATGGGCTTGAGCACTGAGATGGCCATACTTCTAAAGTCGTTCGCATCAGCTCTGGCAGCTGCTGCACCTCTGGCCTTTAAACTACTTTGGCTAATGACAATTCCTAATATATTAAACATTGTTTTAATAAACATTCTTCATCTAAGTTTTTTGATCCCACGCCAAGATTTTAAAACTCTCTCCATTATCAAACCTTTCTGTGCTACTCATCCCATCTCTATGTGGGTAACCTGTTTTACTGCTGCAATTGCTAGACTAAGAATGTCTTCACAGACTGATTTTTGAGGCATAAAATACCGCACTATCGTGTATTTGTATCTAAGCCTGTCATTAATTGATAAGGGATTTTATGTTCCAAACAGCAAGCATGGAACTTTTTGTGACAGAATTTTAAGGTCTGATGGATTCCTCAAAATATTCAAAATTGCTTTTCCTTCCAGCTTAGAGTGCCCTTCACTATCAGCATTACAATCTTGACATATATCTGTTTATTTTCTGCAGATATGTGTTGAACGGCCCATAGTGTATGATGAAATGCAACAAGCCCTGTGGGAGATGCAAGTTCTAGAGTTTTAATCTATGTTTCACATTAGGGAATATATACAGGGTACAAATGAATAACATTGCACGAGTTTTACTGGTAATAGAGGGTTCATAGACAATCAATTTGAGATAGGAAACCAATGGTCTACGACGTCAAGTTAATAAGTTAAGTATTCAAAGTAATTAGAAATTGTGTCCAATAAGCCATAATCAGAAAGAAATATGTCAACATTATCCACTGGAATTGAAAAAAGTGCTTATTAGGAACTCAGTAAAGTCTGTCTGCTGTCTCTCGGAAGAAACATTTCTAAATTGTAGCGTTACCAAAAGCGCTTAAATTGGAGACTTAACATGTGGCTGCACGCCACTTCAATGGAGAACAGGCTGTGGCAGGGCAGGCCAGGCCAGAATCGCCTTCCTGCGCAGACAGTACCGAAGCAGTGTGACGTCATTGGGAATACACGGGACCAAGCGAAATAAGGGTACTTTTACAACACGAAGCACATTGTTAATATCCCCATCCTAGGCCTATCTGTTAAAACAAACAACACAATGCAGTTATACAGTATATATTCCTGATGGTGGACCTTCTGTAGTACAATGAGTAAAAGTAGAAACCATTGCTCTGTTGCTGCGTGTAAATATGCTTCATATAAAATTACGGATGTAGTTTATCATAAATTTCCTAAAGATGTTACATTACAGCGTGAATGGGTATCTCGGTGTAAAAGGGCTGATCCAATTAATGTCAATAATGCAAGAATTTGTTCAGTTCATTTCCTTCCTGAAGATTACGAACCAATTTAAAACACAAGCTTCTAGGATTGGCATTAAGAAGAGAATAATTAAAAATCGATGCTGTGCCTTCACAAAGATTCCAAATTGGCTTGGAGAAACATGGGAGACTGCTGTGGCAAGTACAAGCAAGGACAATGTGCTGGTAATTAATAAATATGGGTATTCTCAAGACAGTATTTCTGTATGTAATTAATTTCAAATTTGTTTTATAAATTTGAGGATTAGAGACATAGTCTAAGTATAATGATAAAGATAATTACGATGATATTAAAATTAATAATAATAATAATAATAATAATAATAATAATAATAATAATAATAATAATAATAATAATAATAATAATAATAATAATAATAATAATAATAAATTAATTAATGCGATTGTAACCACATTATAATTTTTTAAAATTTATATGACATGATATTAACATATTTGTTGACTGTTCAACTTTAGATTTCTTTGGAGATAAAGCTGATAAATTAGATAATGCTCTCTTTCATACCGCCCTGTCTTCACATCGGCGATCTCATCCTGATGTATGTCCTATGACAAGAGGAAAATGTTATTGTAGAACGCAGGGCTTGTTATTTCTTTACATTTAATGAAACATTCCGTCTATTTTTACATTTATGCAACGTTTTATACTGGACAATAGCACAAACCGATGCAATACTTTTAACTATCGCGGTAAACCAGTAATGATGACTGATGACGTAATGAGCGACAGCCAATAGCAGTGCGATTCGCTGGAATGGCCTACCTCTTTATGCACAGATTATACTCTTATGTCTCTATGCCAGTTGCCTTGAGGCTGTGGCAAGCGGCTACAGAATTCAAGTGCAGCCTTTAAACGTATGCTTTGGCCGCGCGGTTTGGCAACTGACTATGGGGCTAATAAGGCCGAGAAACCTTGTTCAAACCCGCAGAGGGGATGAACTTTTCCCCTTCTTTTTCTTTCCCCTTTCTTTTCCATTTTGAGAGCAATGTTGCGCGTTTGCTTTAAAATGGCAAAATACGACCATCATATGCAATGCCCAAAGCATTGTTTACTTTTGCTTCTCCTCACATCTGATGACAGGCTGGAGGGTTGTGTATTGTCATTGATCTGAAGCGTCTGTTGGCTATAGCTGGCCGTGTCAATAAGAGGCATTTTCAATCTAACGGTTGGGCTGCAGTAAACAGTTCACAAAACGTTGAAACCAAATAATAGCACAAAGTACTACGATTCCCCAAAAGAGACGCTCAATACTTACGTGTTAGTATGATAAATGTCTAATACTGTTATTAGGTGGCCTTAATAAACCTGGAAGACACTAACACCACCATGTGGTGACTGTTTCCTACGTGAGTCACCCACGTGACTCATTTCCTATTTCATTCAGCACACAATAACATTGCGTTGAAACAGTGAAATAGGTGCAGTGGGAACATGGAGAAAAATTACACTTTTGCCGAATTTGCTGACATGCACGCAGTGTATGGCGAAGTAGGAGGTTGTTCTGTAATAGATGCACGGATTTACAGCGAAAGGTAGTAGCCCCATCGGACTACATTCGAATCTGTAGATCGGCGTTTGCGAGAACGTGGTTCTGTGGTGCCAAATAAAGCAGATTGTGGTGCAAGACGTACCCATCGCACTCCAGAGTTTGAAGAAGACGTACTGCGTTTACTGGAACAGGAACCGTGAACCAGCACCCGTGTTATTGCACATACAATGGGCGTCAACGACACAAGTGTATCGCAAGTCTTGCATGAGGAGCAGCTCTACCCCTTCCATCTGCAAAAGGTGCAACTCTTAACTGCGGAGGACGTGAGTTACGTTTGCAGTTTTGCGAATGGGCCTTAAGGCAGCCACCGGAACTGTTTTCAGTGGTGTTGTTCACAGATGGAGCCAAGTTTACCAGGGATGGGCCGATTGTGAACTACAAGACTAGCCACATATGGACATACGAAAACCCCCACACCACCGTTTAGAAGAGCCACCAACAGCAGTTTATGGTGAATATATGGACTGGCATTATTTCTGATCACGTCATTGGGCCGTATCTTCTTCTTCCTCCTCGATTGCGTGGCAACACTTATAAAATATTTCTGAAGGAGGTACTACCAGCCCTTTTGGAAGAAGTGCCGCTTGATGTTCGCGCTCGACTGCATTTCCAACACGACGGAGCTCCTGCGCATTATGCTATAACCGTACGGGAGCATCTAAATAGTCTTCCCCAATCGTTGGATCGGAAGAGGCAGACCGTGCCTTGGCTACCTCGTTCGCCAAGGATTTCTTTTTCTGGGATCATCTTCAAACCATGGTATATTCATTATTAATTGATTCTGAGGAGACGCTGGTTGCCCGCATTATTGCAGCCAGCGATGAGATTCGCAACGCACCAGGAATGCTCAACAGGGTTCGCGAATCATTTCTGCGTAGATATCGCCTATGCATTGATGTTGAAGGTCACCATTTTGAGCAGTTCCTCTGAAATCTGCATCTTCTTCTTTAATGGCTCTACAGCTCGACTGGGTCTTGACCTTCCCTGCTATTTTCTTCCATTCTCGTCTATCATGCGTCTTCCTTCTCCAGCATCTGACTGTCATTGCAGCACAACCCATTCACCTTGTTCTGCTTTTCCTTCTTCGTGAAAATATTTTACTCTTTTACATTTTCTTTGGATTCTGCTCATCGTCCATTCTTTCAAGGTGTCCCACCATCTAGGTCTCTGAGATTTCATACAACAGTATCTTGACCTATTAAATAATTTATTCACTTGATTTGTTTCTCATTCTCCAATTGTGTGCACCACAATGTACAGGCCCTAACAGTTTTCTGAGTATTTTTCTCTCGAAAGATCGCAAAGCCTTTTCATCGTCCATTGTGTTACACCAAACCTCAGACCCATAGGTTACTACTGGCTTATTAATGGTTTATAAACTTTGAGTTTAATATTTTGGGGCATTATTCCATTAGAGAAAATCTTTTTATTTGCATAATAAGCTCATTCCCTGCGTGTATTCTTTCTCTTATTGTATCGCTCAAATTATCAGATTTAATTAAGGTACCAAAATCTGAAACCTACACTTATTCATTATTTATTTCCTTACCTTTATTCTGCTTGTATCTACCTGTTGTATTGTAATGTTAATACCAATTCAGCTTATGTTTATTATAATTCAATGGCACGTAGCTGTTTCAAGTGCTTATTCATTACTTACTTGTTTGTAAGCTGCTAGTTAGGCTTGAACCATCTCATTCAAGTGAAAAAGAAGTTGTCAGCGTGTACCTACTATTGTAGCTTATGCAAGTATAAATAATAGTTAAACACACTTGAAACAAAAAGTTTAAACACTAGTTAAACGATAAATTACAAAGCGACACAAATGTTTCCTACAAATCAAATTAAATTAAGAATGCACTTAAGAAGAAAGAAAGAAGGGAGGGAGGGAGGGAGGAAGGAAGGAAAAAAGGAAAGAAAGAAGGAAGGGAGGGAGGTAATGTGGGAGGTAAGGGGGGAAGGAAGAAAGGAATGAAAGGGAGAGACAGAGAGAAAAAACGAGAGATAAAGTGAGAGAAAAAGAAAGAGAGAAAGAGTGAGACAAAGAGAGAGAACGAAAGAGAAAAAGAGAAGGAAAGAAAGAGAGAGAAAGAGGATAACAAATAATGAGTATTTAAACCTGCACTTTTAATAGGTGCATACCTTCGCATCGTGACACCATATCCACTACGCTAAACAGGCAGGCTACGGAGTTCGCCCGCTTGCTCCCTTATCACGCGTTACAACTGCAGTGGACATGATCAGTGGCGTACATACGCTCAAATAATTTTAAGGCTTAGCTCTGTAATTTGTAATCCTAGACCATAGGTTTCCTATCTCAAATTGATTGTCTATGAACCCTCTATTACCAGTAAAATTCTTACGATGTTATCCATTTACACCCTATATATATTCCGTGCAACTTGGAAACGGCTGTAACGATTTCGATCAAATTTTGTATTCAGACAGGGCTTTTGCTTACTAAGTTTATCTATATAGGTGCCATTCCTGAAAAAAAAACGCTATTTTACGCGTAACAGTCACAATTACTCTAAACCTTATTTTGGCCATAATTTCTCTGTTAATGGGCCAACTTCAACAAACAAGCCAGGATATTAAAGGCCTCATCACGGAAACGGCTCCAACAATTAGAATGAAAATTTATATTCCGTTAACATTTTGTTTTTCCAGTTTATCTAAATAAGTATCTTCTCCCCCCTCCCCCCAAAAAAAACCGTTAAAAAAAAGGAAAAGAAAAACCGAGCGAAGCTCGGTCACCCAGGTACTATATATGTTCTGCCAAGAGTTTCTTCACGCCTTGATAATTGCCATTCTGCTAGCAGAGCTTCCCTGATCTCCCTTTTATTATGACATTGTTGACCTATTATTGATTCTACCTTTGTTATGTTCTGTTTTCTTAACCAGTATACAGCACCCTCTTCCTGACAGTTAAATCAAGTGGCCGATTCCCATTGCCCTAACAAGGCCAAACGAAGAGTTTTTCTGGTTTTCTCAGGGTGTTTTAGAGCTTAACGTTTTCTTCCAGTTGATCTGTGAAGCCCACCCCATGCTAGTGTTATCGGCGATGTGATCCAATGATGCCAACGCGACCTTATAGCTCGTACTGAACGCTCTTGGAACACGTCTTGTATGCAGGGTATCATCTTTTGTGCACTGCTACGCCCCCGACTCTTTGCTTACTATAGTCGTTGCGAATTATGAGGTCAAATTGATCACTCTCAACTGAGTCATGAGTATATCAGATCTTGTCGATATGCCCTCGGTGTGGGGGACTAGGCTCTGTGTTACGATACACGCGCCTGGTGTTTGTTCAGCAGTATCAAGGAAGCCAGCTATACGGATAGTAGCCGTAATGTTAGTCGTAAATAGACTCTCCAAATTAATGACATGGCTAGTACTACGTAGACTAGCTGGTGCTTGTAGACGATCTGTTGGAATGGCCACCCTGCTATTTGTGGATGGTCAGAGCGCAAACAGGCACAACAGAAAATTGTTTACGCTTACAGCGGACCAACCTCGGCACATTGATATTGCATCGGTACCCACTTGTCGTGGAGTACGTTTGGACTTGAGCGCACATGTGGCCACCACTTGATGCGTATACGCTGACACACGACGGTTGCGTTGAATTCAAACCAGAAGAATCAGCAAGAGTACAAAACTGAAGTTTTTCAAGGTCTTAAAACTTCATCAGTTCTTTCTCTTTGAAATGCGTAACTGTTGTCTATGTGCTTCTTACAGAAAACTATGCAAGAGATTTTTAAAGAATGTCAAACAGAAGACTGCTAACTTGAAAGATCTCATTAGAAACAATGATCAAAATGCAAATTTAAAATCATTCATGTTATTGAGAAAGTCACTTAGAAGTCGAATTGCTGTCTGATCAGACTCGGAATCATCTGCTCTCTCCTGAAAAACCTTACTGAGATCATTCCAGTTTTCTTGAAGTACTTTAGCAATTTTGAGTATGAACTCCATCGGATGTTTGTTGCAGTGGGCACTCATTGCCTTAAAAGGCTGTATCGGACACAGCTTCCTTTGGCAGTTATGGAGAAATGAAGGGATTCCAACAATGTTAGCAAATAAGATGCAGCATTGAGAAATTTCATGCAGCGTACTTTGTATGACTAAACAATTTAAATGTCCACACATGACACTGGCAGTGTCGTAGCACTGTCCAATAACTTTTGACTAATAGTCACATGATCAAAATACTGAATTAACCAATGCAAACAATGCTTCCGGTGTTTATCGCAACCGACATAAGAAGCACAGGAAGCGTCCGAGTAGTTAACCATTGGTGTAAATTATGGAACACTGAGATTTTTGTGTGCTATCTATTGTATCATCAATATCAACTGAAAAAGTCGCTGCTGCATATTTCCAAGTTGACAATCATCAATGTAGAAATACAGTCAACAATCTCTATCTGTACTGTTTTTAATCCCCAGTGAACTGTAATTGAGACATAAAAATAACCATACATCATGAACAAAGTGTGAATTTCAAGCTGTTTCTTCAAGGTCAAAGTGGTGGTTGGAAGTAAAGGTGCACAATTTTTGTGTTGTATTTTAGGATTATAGTTTAATTCTGTTAAATGTAGTGTAAGTGATAGTAAAACTAATAAAATTACGTGATTTTTCCTATCATGTATTTTATTGCTTTTATTTCATTTTATTGTGGTGAGTCTGAATCTCTAATGAACTTGTGAAGATGAATAAAGACAATAGTTCTTTGAAATGTCCCCTATTAGATGAAGGTGAACTTTATCATGACCATGGAAAGCAAGCTCTTGTCTGGTCTACTGCATTGATTACGACCTTAAAAACTAATGGGTTCAGTCTTACATTCTCATACTGATTGTTAGCCACGTGCAACGTTTTGTTTCGAGCATCAGCAATGGTGTTTTGATTCTCCTCGATTTGCTTCAACAGGAACTTGCGTTTGAGATGTTCAGCAGTGTCTGAATGTTTATGTAATGACCGATTGAGGTTTGAAATGCCACAAAACCCAGCACTGTTCCATACTATCTTTTTTACACCAAGCAATATGCTAAGCTGGTCCCGTAGCGCAGTTGGTAGAGCTGTGCAAGGAGTCCCGGGATCGATTCCTGGCAAGGAGATAGGGATTTTTCTCCAGCCAAATGTATTCCTCATCCTTCCCTGAGTCTGGAAGTTAATGGCGGCACCGTGGCTGAGTGGTTAGACCGCTCGCCTACCACCTAGGCGGGACTCGCATGTGGTATTCGTGGTGGACGAAGCGGTGTCTGGGCGGGTTTCTCCGGGTTCTCCGGTTTCCCCCGCCATTCATTCCACCAAATCCTCCATTATCACCCTTCCAATCATCCATTTCGCCTGCATTTCATATCATCCTCTTCCTCACTATCATATCTGGTGCTTGGCTGACCACCTGCTTCCTGGTGTTCACTCTATCTGGTCCAGAGGTCCCTCTGCTCCCCGACAGACTTCTGACTCTAAGCACGGGCTTGTAAGTCCTACATAAGGGGAGGGTAATCAGGGAAATAAGGCCTACAAAACAGTTTTTCCGTATGAGTGCGGCACAGCCACGCGTATTCACTGTACCACGAATCTTTAAAGAGTTTTTGTAACATTTCCACCTTTTTGTTCCACTTTTTGTGCCGATAAATTAAGAATAGGGGTTAATAGCACATCCCTTTTATCACAATCAATCCACCGCGAAAATGGTGTGTGTAATATACTACACACTATATCATTTTGTGGATTCATTTCTCCACTAACGTTAACCAAACAAAACAATAAGATGTTGCAGCGAAGCTAACTTCAGTAAAATAAATAAACACAATGGGTGACTAGTACCCAACCACTTCACACGCACAGTAAACTCCTGTTCCTGTTCGCTCGTGTGGCATTATTGTTGGTATCGCTGCACGTTGCCCTGTCACAGGAGGAACCATGCAGACTCACGGTGGTACGGCGCTGTGTGGATCATATCAATTGTAGGTAGTAATCATGCGCGCGGATTCCAATGTCCGCGAGATGCGCATCAAAGGAATCATAGGATTTCATTTCATTTCATTTTAAGCCTTTCTCTCGCGTGTTAACTCATCGCTTATACAGCTCCCTACACGTCCTTCGCCAGCGGCACGAGACTGCGAGTTTCACGCCCCGGCCACAACGGTATGTCAAACCGACAAACCTCCTCGCCGCGCATGAAGCAAGTGAACGCGTGCGCGTGCGCGTGGGTTTGGTTACACAGTAAAGGCTCTTGTTTATTTGCACTACATAGATCGGGAAGGATATTGACAATAAGAGGCATATTTTCAGACAACGGCTCGCGCGGGTCGTTTGCAAGCCAGAGCAAGCCAGTTTGAGTGTGGACTACCACGATGCTGAAACTTGATCCTAGGCAATCCACCAGGCGGTCCCGCTTGCTGCTCAAGATAGTGGGCAGACGTTTGTAGAAACACACTCAACAGTGAAGGATCCTTGGCTACTAGGTAATTACTGTCATATGAACGTATCCTCTCCATGTTATCTTTTCTCGAGCTATCTAAGGCACATGGGCCTGCCACTCGGGGTTCCATCTATGCAGGATACGTAATAAATGAGGCTAATGTGCTTCGTTTGCGCTCAAAGTCATTAAGGCCATAGGTTTGCCCAGCTGACGAATTATGGCGAAGACGTCGCGCTTACGACGTGTCCAGTACTCTACATAGTTGGGATCGTCTTCAAGAAGGCTTTGTGCATCTCCACGAGCTGTCCGAGGAAATTGCAATCCTCTATCTCTTTATGGGTGATGTTTTTGTTTTCCTGACACAATCGAAATGTATTATAAATAATCTTTCTCATCCACCGGAGGAGGATCACCATTGCCATATATAATACATGCTTCAGAGTAACCCCACGCCAGTCACTGCACCTGATCTCTGACAAGCACATGGTGTACACCCTCCACTATTTGCCAAGATATGTATTGCTAGGGAAACTTAATTCTTGAGTATGACAATCATATATGGTGTTAAATGAATTGACACACTATCCCAGAGTGATATCTAGACATTTCAACTCATTCAATTCTATCGTATGCTGTTGAAAGCGCTGATCTCTGACTCTGGCACTTGTGTGCAGTCAAGTGGTTTGATGGCTCGCTCTTCCACTTCAGCCGTAAATATGCTGGGGCTTTGCACTGGGCCTCTACATTTCTGCTCCAGTCTTTTCCAGTCAATGCAAATTTATATTGTTTATATAAAGGTTTGTTGATGAGATATTGCAGCCAGCTTTTATCTTTCCTTTATGTACAGACCCGCTCAAGTAGCAGACTTGTAAATAAGTGACCGCCTATTAAGATTTATCATATAGTCACTGTGTAACTGATGGGGAAGGGTTTGTGCCATGTTGTTTATGTGGACTGGAACATTAATTACTTGTCCTGTATGTATGACAACCTTGGGGAGACAAGCTGTCCTTGATTGGACCTATCTTTACAGCAGACAGATTGCTTATGAATTGTGCGTGCATTCCAACTGAGCTACCTAGTAACTCGAGAGATAAACTTTCAGTTAACATGTAGTATTCGCTGGTCCCAGTGTACATTTGCAGTGATGCAAACGTCAGCTGTCTAATTGCAAATATATTTAAAGTGATGTTCTAATATCTATATCAGTACTAATTTTGTCAAGTGTTTAACCAAAGACATCCATGTTAAATACTTGAGTAGAACCTAGCATAGAGGTCAGTGTGTTCATGTTAGAGTATAAAGTGTAGATTGCATAAAAGTGGAAAATAAGGAGCAGCGGACTCACCTGGTATTAGAAGCATTTTTCAGAACACATAGAGTATAATTGTCTAGCGTTGTGCACAACTTAGTTATAGAAATTTCTGCACTTTGCAAGGATGATTTTTAAGAATTGAGAAATAACAGAAAGGTGTTTGTTTCAGAGCAAGAAGAAATCTCGGCACCATTCTGCAGAAGAAGCAATTGAGGAATCTATACCAGAGGCTCCAGTTCTAAGTGACTTTCTCAGTGAAGTGCCTGATATTGTTTCAAGTTTTGTTTGCTCAGAAGGCTCTAGAAACATAGAGAGTGAGATCCTTGATGCTGTGAGAGATGACGGTGATGGGCACACAGCAGTCAGAAGTCAGGCAGACGGGGCGGATAATGCTGAACAGTTGGATAAACTCACGCTTACTGAGGTCAAGGTTGAACTGCCTCCTTCAGATATGGCGGGGCCCAAAGAGCTACAGGATGCTAGTCACTGGAGTGGAACGGCGGGGTCTGCTCTCGGCACAGAATTGCATGAAATTCATTCCTACAATTTGACACCAGTCGTTGACTCAGATATTGTTGAGGCAGACACCAAGTTGGCATCCCCTCGTCGTAGTACAGTTGTTGAGGGAGCCCCTTCAGAAATTAAACGCCCTACAGTGTTGAAGTTTGAATCCCCAAAAGTTGTCAAGAAGAGTGAACCGGCAGAGGATGAAATAAGGCCATTCACAGAAGTTCAGCTGCTGTCGTTGTACTCAAACAGGGAACTAGATTCAAACACAGAGTTTGTATCGGAGTTTGTCGAGCAGCATCTGCACAGTGGACATGAACGTCACCATCTGTACGAGCTTCTAATGAGTTATCTGCGTGCTAGGAACAGACTCTCTGTCAATGCCATTGACTTGGAGTCCCTTAAGAAGGAATGTCAAGAGTATCAGTCCCAACTCTGGACCATTGAGACAACAATAGTGTCTGAGAGTGGAGAGTGTCAGGATGGTAACCCTGTATCAGCATCACATGAGTACTGCATATC
Source organism: Tenodera sinensis (assembly GCA_030765045.1). Lineage (NCBI taxonomy): Eukaryota > Metazoa > Arthropoda > Insecta > Mantodea > Mantidae > Tenodera > Tenodera sinensis. The sequence continues at coordinate 5,574,840 of CM060969.1, forward strand.
ACAGTTCAACAAGGCTGCACTGTTGTCGCTTGCTAGATCGCTAGCTTCTGTAAAGGAACTAGTGAATGATGTGCATTCACTGAGCTCGTATTCATCAGAAGTGCTGCGTCTGCAAGTGGAACATTTCATACAGGTTGTAACAGCATCGTGTCCGGGAGTGTCACAACTTCCTCCCAATGCACCTCCTGTACTTCATTGTGGGAGAGAGGACCTGGATGACTTGCGAACTTGTATCGCTGTGGTGTTCTCATTCCAGCGTCGAATGATAAGAGACCCCCAGTTCATCAGCGACACACGAGAGTGGCTAAGCAGGCTAGTGGCTGTCTTGCTAAGGCTTTCCTCGTGGAGGGACCATTTGTTTCTACTTAACCATGTCTTACGTTGTCCAGCGGGTGTAGGCTCATGGGGTGCACCGTTTATACAGGGTCCTCCTCCCCCATTTAGTACATCACCATTTTCTAGTCCTCACTTGCACCATCTGGTGGCCATGCTAGCAACAATCCTGCTGCCTGTGAGAGAGAGAGAACATTTTCTAGAACAGGTAAAGATATCTTTGTTGAATTTATTAATGTTTTCTACAAGTCAATGATGTAACATTTTACCAAGCAGGAATACAGGATGTGACAGAGATGTATATTAAGGGAGCATGTTCCCCTAAATACCTTGCTTCCTTGCTATAGCTCTTAAAATGTTATGATTTTCAATATCTATCTAGCCATACTATAAGTTCCATCGCAACTATAAACATGGGTAGCATGACAAAGAATGACATTATCCACTATAATATAGTGAATATAAAGAACAGATGGTTACTCAAAATGTCCTCCACATAGGTGTGGTGAATCATCGATAGCAGCACATATGACATTTATGCACAGATTCCTTACTGTCCACTTCAAATCTCATTTTAGGCCCTCGTGTTGAACATGCTTTACTTTTGATGATGTCCCATTGCTGGTAATCCAGCAGATTTATATCTGGACTTCCCTATGGACAATCTTGTCCTTAAGCCACTGTTGCATGTGTTTAGCCCTATCAACTGGTATAGTCTTATGATATGAGTACAGTTAGTAATAATTTAGAATTAGAAAGGGGTGGTAGCTTTGTAGAGGAACTGGACAGAACATTTTCTATGTCAGAGGTAGGTATTGTAAATATAGGGTCCTTATTTAAGAATTTTGCGGCAAAACGGCAAAAGTGCAGCTGTGTTCCTGGAGCTGATTGCCGGGAGTGGGTAGATCTTACAACCAGTGGTTGGCACCCACTCTTATACTTAATCAAAAATGTGTACTTAAATTTCTCACTTTCAATGCTGAAAATGTCCTCCATCTGCTGCTACACACAGTTGACATCTTCTTATGAAAGAATGGGCAACATTTTGAAGTTCCACTACAGTGATGGCTTCAATTTCCTCTCTTATATACTGCTTAAGTTTATCAATAGAATGCAGATTTTTCATAGACATTTTTATTTTAGTACATTAATATTGCTTTAAGGTCATGATATTGCCTTTGCGACTTTTATCTGTGGGGAACACTAAAAGGTAGAGTGTACATGAAAAATCTGCATTTATTCAGTTCACTTATGCAATTGTTATAGATCTATTTCCACTATTTGTTTTATGTATTTCAAGTAGGAAATGAACTAGTTTTGTGCTGCACCTCTTATTCCATAATTGTTTAGTTTTCGAAGTAGAATCATGTGATTGACGAGGTCGAATACCTTTGATAGATCAAGGAAAATTCCAACACAATGTTCTGTTCTTTCACTTGTGGCATGAAGATGAATCAAGATTACAATGTTTAATGGAACTGATCAACAACATTAAAGTTAAAAGTAGTATACACAAAAATTGGTGCACAGCAATAATTCATCCAATTTTTAAAGGTGAAGTAGGGTTGACGAATTCAGGTAACTACTGTGGAATAACATTGTTATTAAATTTTGGCAGAAAGGTTATAAACTTGGACATAAAATAATAAATTAACCTCCTTTCAGGCAGGATTTTGTAAAGACAAAAGAACAATGGATAGTGTTTTTGTAATTGATACCTTAATTTGTAAATATTTAGAAAAAAGCTAGCATGTTCTATGCAGTATTTATTGATTTAGAGAAAGCATATGACAGAGTACAGAGGTATTTTTTAGAGATGGTGCGTGACCTTGTCACTCGCGTATATCCGAGCGTCACGCAAAGCGATGGTGGGGGTAAGTTTCCACCAGCAGCTTGCTGGCTAGTGGGCTAGAAGTCAAAGAGATACTAACCAGACACCCCTTTTATCTTGCAATAGACAAGTGGACTCGACCATGAACTACTGCGCAACATTACCACACACGCCACCTCTAATAAATACCTCTGTAATAAGGGATGCTGTGTGGTTTAAGGTAAGGAAAACAGGGATCAGTGAGGAGGTGGTAATAATTTTACAAGAGCTCACAATCATCTAGTCAACATTTTATTTTTGCAGAACTGCACATAATCTTGGAAAAGCATGTTGATAAGTTTTCAGTGGCATATCATTGCCATGTATAGAATCTTACCTGAGATTTTCTCTTGCCATCATAAGCCTCACATTTTGGTGTATAGTGTGTACACAAACAAGTGCTCTACTTCCACCCACAATTATAATCTATTTGCTGTTAGGATAGTAGTGTATTCCTCCACGCTCTGCACTGAGCTCCACCTCTAGTACGCTATTGGTTAACATAATATCTGCACATGTGCATGTAAACAACATTAATGTTGCCACTGCCCAATTTACCTCGTTCATATAAACTGAATTTCACTGCTCTCTTTGTTGTTACAAAGACCATTGCATTATTGAGCATATGAGAGCCATTGTTATTGCAGTAATCACATGTATCATATTGTAAGGATGCTTAGATCTCAGCAAAGATATCACTTCAGCTTTTTTCCATGTATTGTTTGGAATGCACTCCGCTCTTACTGGATGATAAGAGGCATTGTGCACTGTCACGCTTTACCAGATCTTTAGAGCCACGGTAGGAAACTTCACTGAAAACTTATTGAATATATTCAATATAATAACCTTTTCACCATTCCTTGAAGACTGTTCTCACAGATGTCAAACAAAACCACTTGTACCAATCTTGTTTCCATTTTGCAGGCAACAGGCAAACCCTACAGTTGACCACTGGTATTCAAAACTTGAGAAAATGTTCTGCAATTGGTGATAAGGTATATAGCATATTATTGCAGTATATTATATCACAATTGTATATTCTACATTATAACAACAATTTAAGTGGTTTATTGAATGCAAGTAAAGCAAGAAGCTAAATAGACTTTGGAACTATATTGTGGAAGAATACAGGAGTATTAAAATGCACCAGCCAATGAGGTTCATTTCCACCATGTGCTTCTGCTTACATCTACTTTATCTTTACAGTAAACCAATTATAGATGGTTTTACAGACACAATTCGGAAAATTTAGTGAAACCTATCTTTTAACTGGGAAATTTTGTCCTGAAGAATACGTAAATTTCTTTAAGATTTGCAAGAATCAATCATTTTTTATCCAGAGCTTTAGTTCTATCTCTTCTTCTAGTGTCTCTCTCTCTCTCTCTGCCGATATTGTCTGCTAGCCTCATCATTGAAACAAAACTCTCTGACATTATTAAATGTGTTTGATAGGCTTTTATCTGACTTTACATTGGGTGAAGATTTCTAACTGGAGCGTTTAATTTTCTTGCTATATAATCAGTAACATCAAATTAATTTTTAATTCTTTTAGTTGACCTACTTTGTAGTAAAACAGTAACAGTTTGAATCTTTTCAACATGAATGGCATTATAAAGTTGTATTTTAGCTGGCTAATTATCTCTGATGTGCTTGCCTGTGGCACAGAGAACCTGGGTTTGATCCCTGGTACCAGGATGGGGTGCACTCAGCCTCATTAGGTCCTGGAGGGGCCAATTGAGGAGCTACTTTGTAAAGAGGTGGTGACCACAGGTCACGAAGGCTGTACAACCGGCTGGGAGGGCTCAGGGCACTGAGCCCGTCCCACCCTCCAGTTCTCTACCCCACTCATAACGCCTGTAGTGGTCAGAGGTGAGGGACACAGCAACTGGGCTGTAAGCAGGATTGCCAGATCTATTGATTTTGCAGGAGATTCTTGCTTTTTTGCAAATCTACTGATCTACTGCTAAAAACCGAATGCACTTCAAAATCTCCTGCTTTTTATGCATTTTCCATTTTTAAACACTATTTTCCTTAACATCATATAATTTGCTCTTCTGAAAAAGATTTTTAGGCAAGGCATTTCCGTTGTGTATAAAAACAAAAGCTTAATGTAATCACCTGTATACATAAACAGTACACCACATCTGTTGTTTCTACATTGCGAACTATCCTTGACTACTACATTAAAACTGAACATTTAAATTCCACTGAAATAGATAAGTTGAATGCAGGGATCCAAAAGTATTTCTTCCTGTGGAAAACATGTATTTTGGCGCCAAAGTTCAAATATCTCTGACAAAATTATTCCTGCCTGACAAATATGTACAAGTTTTCAAATTATGCTATGTTGATTTTTACGTTGAGTCAGTTTGCGACATACTAAGTCATTTTTCATTAAATGATCCTCTTCTTACAATGTTGGAAGTGTTAGAACCAGCTAAAATCCAAACAGTTCAGTCAATTGTACAGTCACTTGCTTCTGAGTTTCCTAATTTGGTGAAAGTAGAAGAAATCCAACAAATAGATACAGAATGGAGACTTGCACAATACTGACATTGATTGTGGCAGTAACTCTACAGCGCAAGAATTTTGGAGTGAATATTATACCATCACCACCGCCGCCACCACCACCACCACCACCACCAACACCAACACCAACACCACCACCACCAACACCAACACCAACAACAACAATGTCATAAATGTGTATACACTGATCAAAATTGTTGGTTAAAATCTACTATTTTCTCCTGCTTTTTTCAAATTAAATCTGCTTTTACTTTGGTAAACATGGCAACACTGGCAGTAAGTCTTGGCCCACAAAGTGCTGTTGCACAAGAGCTTATTTTTATTTACTTTTTATTAGTTATCTCTGATTATGTCTTACTGCATCGGTACTCTACCTGATTATCTGCACTGCTGCCTTAGAAAAAGAATCTTTGGAAATATGCTTAATTTTTATCCAGTTTTCTTTGCTGCACTTTGTTGATTTTTTTATTTAGAGGTGACTCTCCCAGAAATGATAATGACACATTAAGATGATTAACTGACTCACCAGTATTGACATAATCATCATCATCTTGACTAGCACCTGGTCCATTGCAGGTACATGCTAAAAATAATCTTCTTTCCTGTTTTCTGCAAGATGTACACATTTTCATCCCTATTTGAATCTCATAATTTGTAGCACACAACCAATCAGTTATATTTCATAGGTCTTTTGTATCACGGCAGCGATCCTACTTTTTTGGAGTAGATTACAACAATGCTTTGCACCATTGTGTGTAAGTGTTTTGTAACAGATTGCTGTTCATATAAGAAAGCTTACCCCTGGTGCAGTAATTATTATACGTGTGGTTAAGGGTGCTTCAAGTTTGGCAGTGAGCAATGTGTTACTCTGAACTTCTTTGGAGAGCATTTACAACAAAACTTAAGGTATTAATTCAACTGTATCATCCAAACTGCAATTGTTATGTGTCCTGTGAGTATTTCGCATCACAATGGCTGACCTTATAAATGCTCACCATACACTTGCTGGTTGTATCTTTTATCACATTATTAATTATTTAATTTTGTAAATAAATATGTATAATAATGTTAAATCACAATGTTTTTTATAAAGAGATGCTAGAGGAAAATTGTTAACTTGTATGTAATATAAAATTAGTGTATTTTTTATTACTTCTAATCAAAATCAAGATTTGTCTGTGTAAATTTGTAGTTCATCATTTAGAGATACACATAGTAAGTGTTGTTGTGTATGAATGATCTTCAATGTACCTGAAACTTTTTGAATATATACAAATCCTTATGAAAATTGCATATTAAAATATGCATATTGTGGCGGCAGTTACACTTCAAAGAGAGGCTCAGGGTCAGCTACGTCACATACTATGTCACTAGGCAATTTGCAGTGGAACAAAGACCATTTCCAGGCAGTTCAAGAAGCTTCAAGCTGGGCGTTTATTAGAAGGGAGTTTCAGAGAAGTCATGGCACCTAATTCACAGCTATATACCGGGTGAAAGAGAACATATTACACTCCTTCTAATATATGCTTCATAGGAGCATTACAAACAAAAAAGTCTAATGGCATTTTGTTCTTTAATCAGCCGGTTTCAAAAAAATAAATGGTTGTTGTTCCAAATTGGATGCGAATTCCACGAGAATGTACGAAGATATCAGTTTGTTACTTGTAAGATGTGTAGAGTAACTTATTTCTGACATAGCTTCGATAGTAATTATGGGACATCACACACGGTTTCAAAATAAGTAATCACTTAAAAGACGTGAAGGTATATTCCGAGCAGCTTTTTCAGACATAAAGTAACTCAGCAATGTTGCATTGAGGTTGGCCAGGGAGTCAAACCAGATTCTGGATGTAAACAGGTCGGTCACTTGCAGGGAGGTAATAATTCTGATTGGGCTTCACTCGTGCAGTAAACATGGAAGGACATGGCATGGTGTGTGATTACGTTCATTAGACACCACGCCGCACTGTGTATGTACTGAGCTAGGGAAAGTGACACCCACACAATCTGCAGTGTTGCCATCTTGTTTTCGACAGAACTAAAATGCCTCCTCAGGAAATGGTCAGAGACAGAAACGTAGGATACAAAATGTGTTCCAAATACTAAGATCTACCACTGGTTTAAATTAATGTAATGGCTTCCCTTCCACTCGGTATAAGCAAATCAGCTTAGACAAGTCATTGTTGACTTGACTTAGTTCCTTTAGCTCCCAAGTCAACATAGGGTTCCTGTGAAGTTCCTCCATTTTTTCCTCTGTGTTGCAAGTCGTTTTGCTTCACTGCATGTCTTTCCCTTTGCTGCTATATCTTCTTCTATGGTCCTTTACCAGGTTTTCTTTAGTCTTCCTTTCCTCCTTATACCTTGAGGGTTCCAGTGAAGTACTTCTGTTTCTATCACTCCAGTTGGCTTTCTTAGTGTATGGCCTATCCATCTCCGTTTTCTCTTTCTAATTTGGGTCTCAGTGGGTTCTTGTTTTGTACTTTGCCATAAAGTTTTATTTGATATTATTTCTATCCATCTAATGTTTAAAAAACATCACAAACATCTATTAATAAAGCTTTGTAATTTATTCATACTTACTTTAGAAGTTTTCCATGTTTCACAAGCATATAGAAGGACAGATTTTATGTTAGTATTAAAAATCTGTATTTTAGTATTTCTTGGGTTTTTTGTATTTCTCCATATCTGGTACAGTTGCATAAATGCCACATTTGCTTTTTTAATTCTCTGGCTAATATCTTCATCTGCTCCACTATTTTATGTTACCATGCTTCCTAGATTGGTAAATTTAGTTAGGTACTTGTTCTATTTCGTTATTTGTTATCTGTAGTTTCTCCTGTTTTAGTCCATTTATTCTTATTTAGTCAGTATTGGGCCAGTTAGTGTTGAAGCAGTCCTAGTGAGTGTATGGTCTGTAAGTTAATTGTCAGAGTTGTAAATTGTGTTAATGATAAACCTGTGTTTTGTGATTCAGTTTTAGAAGAAATAAAGTGGCATTAAAAGTAACAGAACTTATTTGCCACATTATGTGCTCACCAATGTGCTAAAAGCCCAGAATTCAAGCACAGTGCTGTTTTAAAATTACTCTGATGCAAAGAGGGCTTAGAAAATTAAAAATGAAATAATACTGCCTTTGTGTATCTTAAAAAGAAAAGTAAGATTTTGGTTTAAATTTTTTACCTAGGCCTCCATGGTGAGGATCTTTAAAAGGAGTATTCCTGATTTGATGAAAGCGTTATTCAACATTGGTTATAAAGGATTGTCTTTTAACAAATTTGATTTGATTTATATGATTCTTGATATCAAGACATGGTTAACAAATTATGTACAGACATAACCAAATTTATGCAGGTACAGTCATCTCCACAAGATGCAGAAACTGATGGAGTGTGGGTGTTGGTTGACTCGGATGGCGAGGAAGATGAGGACCTCACTGGCTGTCGCTATGTGGGCCGTGCCACGCAACTACGAGAGAATGACCTTGTGGCACTCCTCAATCAAGTGCCCATGTACAGTCTGTTCCAACACATTCTCCTAGTGCGTCGCCAGGATGAAAGGTAACATAACCAACTGTTTAGTGATTATGTTATTGCATTTATGTAATTTCACACATGCACACATGCACACTCACCCACATGCACATGTGCATGCGTAAAGAGTAATAAACTACCTTACAACAAATGTTTTGTGTGTAGGGATGTGTTTGACATCCGGAATGTGAACGAGCATCATGTGCTGCGTTTCTTTGCCTTTGCTTCTGTCCTGGTACGACTCCTGAGACAGGGCCTGCGCACCTATGACTCTCCACGCTACAAACAGTTTGCCAAGAGGTTGGGTCGTCTGATACGTCACACCGTTCAGTATGCTTCAGATCTGTGGGAGTGTTTTAGGTGAATATAGCTTCAATACTTTTCTGTAAAACTCACAACATATGAAGATCAAGGGTGTAAAATGTTATACAGTCTGTGACCATTTTCTCTTGTTATGTGTTCTTTACATCTTCTATTTGGAAAACGATATAATTATTATGGACAAGCATGTAACCCAAAATTACTACCATCTCCAAAGACATTGTATCCAGAGGTGGAGTTTCAAAACTGACAGACAAACGTTACAAGAATACCTTAGTGACCGAGGACAGTTGAGCGGTTGAAATAAATCTGCAGTTCACTTCCTTTACTGTAATATATTTCCTTTGTTTGTAACACTTTTTAATAACAATGCATACTTAATCTTTCCAATATAAATTGCACAATTTAGCAAGATTTTATAACATCATTGTTTAAAATCTCAACACATTCAACTGCTGTGACCATGGGCATCAGCAAACTTTTTTTCAGCGGAGCCACATATTGGAACTTTGCGATCAAGCAATATTAATTCATTACTCTGTTGTCAAAAACTGTAAAAGATGAGTTATAGTACTTGTTGCAGATAACTGTGTTAATTTGTGCTAAATAAAAATTATTGATTTGATTACATATGGATTCTGTTTTCAATCTCCGTCAGTAAGAATTCTCATGGACTTCAACTGTAAAAATTTGTACAAAAATAAAAATCATATAACTATCGTTGTGGTGTAGAACCGTTGTTGACAGCAATATATTAACCATTTATAACTGTCGGTACGGAATTATTATTCACAGCAATAATTAGTAAATGTATGTAGATACTAATTGAAAATAATGCATTCCTTATTTACATTAAAATGTGAATAACATCACTGGCAAGCTCATTTTTAGCACAAGCAGCATGAAATAATTAAGTACCTTGTTTGTGAGAGTATCCTGAGGAAAATTGTTCTTTGCATCAAAATTAAAACAACAGTAATAGTCTGTAATTGACTCCACATTAAATGTATTAATTTTCAGGGGTGGGGGGACTGCAGGCCCTCCTTGCCCCTCCTTCCCAATCCCATTGCTGTGACCTGAAATTCCATTTTAAACTAATGTTGCCCCATTCTTCAAACACCAATTAGAAGCAAGTACAATTCACCAATAAACCAAAATTTGAACTAATAGCGCTTTATGTGTGGAATGTAAATGCTGGTTTTGTATGAATCAGAGCATTTTGAATAAAGAGAAATATCTACATATATTTAGGGGCTCTAATGACCTATCTGTTGATGGGCCCTTAAACCCTAATCACTCACTCACTCTACATATATTTGCTTGTATTAAGTTCTGAAAGTTCTTAAACAGGTCAAGTGGACAAGCAGCTGACCCTGCGATGATGAAGAGGCTGCAAGTTGAATATGATGCATTCTTTCTGCGTGCAACTCGCTGTATCTTCTCTTCACAACGACTTGGTGCCTGGCAGTTCCTGGCCGTTATCCCGTACAACACAGTCTCTATTTCAACTCTTTGGAAGCTCTTCTACTCGCTGCATGAGGACTACCAGGAGGAGGATGCCCTAGCAGGTTGGAACTGCACTTTCACTACAGGTACACCAACTTCACCAAATTTAAAGAAATCAGAATGATAAGTGCAAATAATTTGAGTGAATTAGTGATGTTTATATACCAGTTACGCTAACAACTGGAAACATGTTTTGGAGATCAATAGTCTCCATTATGGCAGGTTGTCAATGGGACTCTTTATTCCTAGGGTGTTGATGGATTAGCGAGATGACAAGGGCTTATTTATTATTAATCAATATTCAAGTTTCCGCTGAAATTGATTTTATTACAATGAAGTAACAGTATTGCAACAAATTGTCTTGCTCTTCACAAATACAGTTATGATAAATTCCGAAGCTATTTGGTTTAACATTATTAGATATAATGGGTGATCCAAAAGACTGTGAACCAGCTGTGCTGTGTTTTGTCTGTATGGGTCCTCTGCACTCAGTGCCGACTGCCGCTGTCATAGAACAGTGCAGATAAAACTATACAGCATCTTTAAAACTACTTTTAAAGGCTTTACTCACCAATATAATTATAGCAGATGCTGAAACTGGCCACTGTCATTTTCCATACATTTTGACACCTCTTTAGCAAACTATCCATCAGTCGCCATAGTTCACGTTGAGAAATGCTGACAATTTCCTGACGGATATTTTATTTTAATTCTTCTAGGGTGTGTGGGTTTTTGTCTTGTACACTTTATGCTTTAAGTTATTCCAGAGATAGAAATCACAAGGGGTTAGGTCGGGGACCTAAGGGGGGCCACAAATTTCGACTAATAATTCTGTCCTGAAACACACTTTCAATTGTTCTCATCGAAAGATTGGCTGTATGAGGTGTTGCAGAGTGTTGTTGAAAAATGGCAAAATCATGCTCCCTGTTGGTTAATTCTCGAAATAAAGGGCGCAAAAGTCTATTCACATATGTACAGGCGTCAACTGTTGACTCGAAAAATATTGGGCCTATCACTCACCTGCGAGTGAGGCTAGCTGATTCACTCACCTGCAAGCGAGGCTAGCTGATTCACTCACCTGCGAGCGAGGCTAGCTGATTCACTCACCTGCAAGCGAGGCTAGCTGATTCACTCACCTGCGAGCAAGGCTAGCTGATTCACTCACCTGCAAGTGAGGCTAGCTGATTCACTCACCTGCGAGTGAGGCTAGCTGATTCACTCACCTGCGAGCGAGGCCAGCTGATTCACTCACCTGCGAGCGAGGCTAGCTGATTCACTCACCTGCGAGTGAGGCTAGCTGATTCACTCACCTGCAAGCGAGGCTAGCTGATTCACTCAACTGCGAGCGAGGCTAGCTGATTCACTCACCTGCGAGCGAGGCTAGCTGATTCACTCACCTGCGAGCGAGGCTAGCTGATTCACTCACCTGCAAGTGAGGCTAGCTGATTCACTCACCTGCAAGCGAGGCTAGCTGATTCACTCACCTGCGAGCGAGGCTAGCTGATTCACTCACCTGCGAGCGGGGCTAGCTGATTCACTCACCTGCGAGCGAGGCTAGCTGATTCACTCACCTGCGAGCGAGGCTAGCTGATTCACTCACCTGCGAGCGAGGCTAGCTGATTCACTCACCTGCGAGCGAGGCTAGCTGATTCACTCACCTGCGAGCGAGGCTAGCTGTCAAGTGCCAGGTTAGGCCTCACTGACCTTGCTTCACCTCCTTATGTAGTGAAGATGATGTAACACCGACCTTTTTGGAACTTCTGCAAAATGCTGGCAGCCAAATACTTCACATTGCGTGTTTACAATGGTCATGCCAGGCAGCCTGACCTTAAAGTACCTTTGTTGCACGCACCGCCAATGCTGTGAGGGGCCTGACCCTGAGACTTTACCTATGCTGCTGCCGTGGCCGGCATCACAATAGTTTAATGACAAATGAAATGTATATCTTGAATTTTCTAGGAGCAACTTAAGTTCTCTTCATTCTGGATTACTTGAACCACTAAACTGTAAGAAATAGACAGAATCTTACTACAAAAAATGGTTAAATCACACAATTTAAGTCAAATGTTTTTTTACGAGAAAACCATTTTCAAGATATTCCTTGTTATTGGTTTGAATTTTCCAATACCTATGCTTTTCTCAAAGGGGTAGTCATTATTCATTTTTACTTTCTCCACTACGTATAGTAAAGTAGAGGAACTATTGCATTCCACCCAAAAATTTAATGTCAAGATTTCACCGGAAATTTATGATTTGAGGTCCACTGAATCCCTAAAAAAAAAGCAGTTTTAGAAAAAGGTTCATGTGTGTGTGTGTCTGTCTGTATGCCTGTGTTTCTGTCAGTCTGTGAACAGCATGACTCAAAAACGAAGAGTCGGTTAAAAACCAAAGTTGGTATTTAAGTTTAATGTCTTTCAAGGATGTGACACGAAGATTTTGAAGAAAATTGTTCCACCCTAAACCTCTCTTTACCTGGAAAATTTTGATTTTCTTGAAAATGGCTCTGATGATTTTGATTAAAATGCCATATGTTTGAGATATTTGTATGACAAATGAAATGTATATCTTGAATTTTCTGGCTATAGCCCCTGTAGCCATATTTACCTACTCTGGACAACTTTTGCATAACCGGTAAACCGTTAAGAGATAGTTTTTTCAGAATACATGGAATCTTTGTTTAACAAAATATGTGACGGAGCAAATGTTTAAGCAATGAGATAGTTGAACAATCCCGTCAGAAATGTGTTGAAAGACGATGACAAATGAAATCAGGTCCTATATTGCTTTAGTTATTGTGATGTCTCAAGTGCAAAAATCGCTATTCAATTGTACTGGAGCAAAACCCTATGCCTTGACACCCCAGTTTTTCTGGAAACATTGAGTAGGGAGAGATTCAAGCTGATTTCCCATTTCTTTCACACACAACAGCAGTATTAGGACAATGGCATTGGTGAGTTTCTACTTTTAATATGTTGTTTTCTAGTGCCTTGCATCTGGCAATGAAGCCATTAGCATTCTACTTTTAATATTGTGCACCCAAATTTTCAACAAAGAGTAGTTAATGACTAATTTTAAATTATTTTTAAGTACTAAGCTATTACCGCCCTCACAACTAGGGGATTTAAATCTGATTTCTTGGCTATTTGCCAAGGCATTTCAATATGAGGCAATTGGGTGAATTTGTAATTGTGGCTTTAGTACATGAATGTCCATAGTGAAAGGATTTGCAAAAGTTGAAAATCATTGTTCATTTCTTTGAAGTCATGAAACCTTTTGTTTTCTAACATAACTACATATATAGGAAGGCTCCTTTGCATTGTCATGGTCTCCAAAGAGCCTTGTTATATTGATGCAGGGTACACCGCTGCTTGTTTACGTTTGAATGTTTGTTGGAGGAATGAGGGAGGGTTGAAGTAGAGTGACATATTGTTTTGTCTGTAATGGTGGTATTACCTCATATCTTCAGCCAAGATTAGAGATTTGCCAACCCCTGCTATAAGGAAATATGTAATAAAACCATTTCTACAAACATGTATCTTCATTAACATGAAGTAGGTAGAAGAATGAGCATTTCTAAGAATATGTTGTACAAGAATGAGTGAAGAAAGTTAGACAAGTGCACATTAAATTTTTCATTGACATAGAAGGTCCCAGTGAGATGTTGCTTTAGATGGACTACTGTTTACAAGTAAGGTGGTAAGCAGATTACAGAGAATAAATACATTTGAAATGAAATTATTATTTTTGTATGCCCACCAACTTACTGTTGGTGTTTTTAAACACATAAGTTGTGTGTGGGTAATGTTTAAGAGATAGCATCAGAACTGAAAAATTCAGTGCCATAGCCGGGATTTGAACCATGGATCTTCTGCTTCACATGGTTCAAGTATATTATGCATTTGCATATTCATACTTAAACTATGAACTCTTTTATGGAAATCAGTAAAGGTGAAATATATAACCCCCTGCGGTGCAACAGCTCTTGGCAGACCAAAGTGTATTGCCCAGTCGCTGTGTCCCCCACCTCTGCCCACCACAGAAGTCACAAGTGGGATGCAGTACTGGAGGTGGGACATGGTCAGTGCCCTGGTACCCCCCCCCCCCCTCCCTCCGGCTGGTTATGCGGTCTTTGCAACCAGGGGCTGCTACTTCTCAATCAAGAAGCTCCTCAGTTCACCCCTCAGGGACCTAACAAGGCTGAGTGTACCCTGAATCAGGTCTCCCAGTGGAGAAAATCCCCACAGTGGTACTGGGAATTAAACCTGGATCTCCCCCCTAGCCTTTGTCTAACAGACAGTGGAACATACTGTCAATAAACTCAGCTATATTTGGAAATATTGACTTGTGTAAACCACACTGCAACATCACGTGGGAATTAGAAATGTTGTGCTCTCCTGTGCTCAATAATTGTTTCCATGGCTGTACATACACTCTAAGACAAAAAAAATGAGCAGACTCTGGAAGTGTATATTTGTCTAAGTCCAACCACTCGGCCACCTGCTCATGTTGAATAGGTGAGACTTAATATGAGAAATGACAACAGAATGAGCTAAACACACGCATTGCTGACACCATTGTAAACTGGCCACGCGTATGTGAATGTCTTAAATACATAATAACGACCCACAAAGAGGATAGAAATGTGAATGTACATTATCACAAGACAAGAAACAAATAAAATTATTTTAGGAGTAGATTAAGCAATTCTCTTGGAAATAAATATGTCGAGAGTAATGCAAAGGATCTATATAACCATTTACCTTATGCAAATGAAGAGGCAAAAATGATAAAGGAAATTAAAAATGCCTTATATTCAGTAGAAGAGTATAAAACAAGAATTAATCTACATTATTATTTATGCCGAGAAAACAGAAGGTCTGTGGTTCAAATCCCGGCTGTGATATTGAATTTTTTTGTTCCGATGTTATCTCTCATTAATCCACACGTTTTGTAATTCCTCTCCTGTAAGTAAAATGTTGGTCTGGGTGGCTCAGTTGGTTAGACGCTGGCCTACTGATCCCAAGGTCACAGGTTCAAATCTGGCCAAGACTGATGGTTTTTAAGTGTGCTTAAAAACGACAGCTCCATGTCAGTAGATTTACTGGCATGTAAAAGAACTCTTGTGGGATGAAATTCCGGCACATTAGCAATGCTGATGTGATCCTAGCAAATGACAGCATCGTTAAACAAAAAAATAATTTTTAAAATTTTTTGTAAGTAAAAGTTTGTAAAATCTTTGCAAATATATACTTTATTACTAGTATGTTTTGTTGACAAACTTTATAAAATTGTTTACATTGGTGAATAAATTTGCTGGGTCATTATAAACATTAAATATAATTGTTCCAGTTTAATGTGTTTATAAACACATAATTACAGAGAGGGAATGTACTTTCAGACTGGCACAAAGAACTACATTCCCCACAACTAAGGCAGCAGTTTGAAGAGAAGTTGACATCAATGCCAGACGCAGAATCATTCTATCTCCTAACAACATTTGCTAACATGGCAATGGCTCGCACTGACCCAGACGACAGAAGCTTTGTCTGTGCTGCCACCTTGGACCTGTTTCAGGTTTGTTATTAAGTACTGCATTCAACACCAAGGCTTCACCACAAATATATGTTTTGAAGCCCCCCTGGTTCCTTCTGCGTGCGTGCGTGCATGCCTGTGTGTGTGTGTTTGTGTGTGTGCGTGCGTGTGTGTGTGTGTTTGTGTGTGTGCGTGCGTGTGTGTGTTTGTGTGTGTGTGTTTGTGTGTGTGTGTGTTTGTGTGTGTGTTTGTGTGTGCGTGCGTGCATGCGTGTGTGTGTTTGTGTGTGTGTTTGTGTGTGTGTGTTTGTGTGTGTGTGTGTGTGTGTATGTGCGCGTGCATATACCAGTGCCAGTTTTTTTTTGTAGGCATGGGAAAAATCTTCAAAAGACACCGCGGATCTGGTGAGTTGGGTTCCTACCAACTAAAAAACCCCTCCAGAATTGTTAGTAATTGTCTTAAATATCATTCATTTCTCGTCATTTGCGAGACAATATGTCATGGGCAAACTCGCTGATTATACTCAAATTACTGCCAGACTTAAGCATGAAGGGGACCACATGTGGAGCCGTGAAAGATGTTATTTTGAACTCAATTTGTTGTCTGAGGTTGCACCATCTAATACAGTCAAAAAACGTGTGTTCCACTGTGTCCACCTTCCCACAGTAAATGCACTCATCTGAAGCACTAAGGCAGAATCGGTTGAGGTAATACCTAAAGCAACCATGCCCAGTGAGAAACTGTGTTAGATAGAAGTTTACTTCTCCATTCCGGCGATTAAACCAAGTTATCAAGTCCGGGATTAAACTCTTGGTCCAATGTGCAGTTCCATCATCAGTGTCCCAAAGCATTTGCCATTGTTCCAACAGTTGTTGACGAGCCTCACTCTTGCTTATATCAGTCTGCTCTCTTAGAAGGCGTTCAGTGACCAAGAGAGAAATGGGAGGCGTCCTTGCCAGAACCAATAAAGCCTTTGTAGGTGTGGTGCGATAGGCACTTGTGATAAGAATTGCAACCTTCCGTTGTAAACTCAGCAGCCTGGTGGTGTACAGCTTCTGGTCTAGCGCTTTGCGCCAGATTCAAGCACCGTATAGCAGGATAAATGTCACGACCGAGAAAAGAATTCTTCTGCTCCTTTCTCTCGGTCCTCCAGTATTGGGCATTATTCGACTCAGGGGAGCTAGGGCTGTTCCTGCCTTTGCCACAGCACCCTCACATGGTGTCCCTAATACATATTACGGTCTAGATGAATACCAAGGTACTTGATTGTATTCTGACTGATGATGCGTAAGTCGCCAAGTCAAAGACAGATATTTGGAGTCTTCCAGCCGCCCACAAGCAGAGCCGCTTCTGTTTTATGTGGTGCCAGTTTAAGCTTTTTGGAGATTAGCTAAGAGTCTATAGAAGCCAGCGCCAGGTTGGCTATCCTCTCCAATGTCGTCGCTTCTTCAGCAATAGCAACGAGTGCCAAGTCATCTGCGTAGGCAATCAGAGTGATTCCCTGGGGCATGGTTAGTCTCAGGGCTCCATCAAAATAGACATTCCATAAAAAAGGACTAAATACGGAGCCCTGTGGGATGCCGCACGACATTGCCATTCGACTATGGGTTCCAACTAGGAGTGATCTATCTTCTAAGAAGCTTGCTATCATATTGTAGAGGTATGGGGCTAGATTCTGTGAACTAAGCCCTTGGAGAATACCGCCCCAGGGTGTGGAATTAAATGCATTTTGTACATCTAGCATAATAAGGGCACATAGAGACCTCCGCTCTTGGGACTGAGATTTTACTTTCTCAGCAAGCTTCTGAACTCTCCTCAGGGCTGTTATAGTAGATGGTGTAGTTCTGAAGCCATGTTGGGCATCAGCAGCCCTCCACTGCGTTCCAATTCTGAGTTCAGTCTTTCCAGAATCAGTCGTTCAAACAGCTTCTCCAGCACACTGGGCAAATCGGGCGATACGTGGTGATGTTTAGATCCCGTTTCAGTTCCTGTATCAATAAGAGTTGTGCCAGCTTCCACTCTGGAGGCAAAATACCATTTATTAATAGATGATTGGACATTTCTAGGCACCTCTCCAGATAATTCTTGATGACTGCTTTAACTACCATAGGGTGTAGGACATCCGGACCAGGTGCTTTGTTGTCCTTGATTTTTTCTGCGGCAGCAGCAAGTTCATCGGAGGTAAATAGAGGTATCTCCTCTGCCAGTGCCAGTGTCAGTGTCAGTTTGTGTGTCTGTCAGTCTGTGGACAGCATCACTAAAAAACAAAAAGTCGGTTAAAAACCAAAGTTGGTATTTAAGTTTAATGTCTTTCAAGGATGGGACACGAAGATTTTGAAGAAAATAGCCTCACCTTAAACTACCCTTTACATGGGGTAGTTGATTTTGAATTTTGATTTTCTTGAAAATGGCTCTAAAAATTTTGATTAAAATGTCATATGTTAGAGACATTTTTATGACAAATGAAATGTATATCTTGAATTTTCTGGCTATAGTCCATATAGTCTTATTTACTCTGAATGACTATTGCATAACTGGTAAACCGTTAGAGATAGACCAAATCTTACTGCACAAAAAATGTACATCATGCTAAAATACACAATTTATGTCTAAGTAAATTTGCTTGTAGGTTGAACCATTTCGGAGATATTCCTTGTTATGTGTGTGAGTTTCGGTAAACTTAAAACTTTCGTGAAATGGAACATCGCTGTTCATTTTTTTATATGTTAAGTGTGCAAT
Organism: Tenodera sinensis; assembly: GCA_030765045.1. Taxonomy (NCBI): domain Eukaryota; kingdom Metazoa; phylum Arthropoda; class Insecta; order Mantodea; family Mantidae; genus Tenodera; species Tenodera sinensis. The sequence continues at coordinate 5,593,200 of CM060969.1, forward strand.
GGAATCTCAAAGCTTTAAAAGATTTGACTATCGCACAAAGCCTACTTTATTCTAATATTTCCCTTGTACCTACAAGGAAATAAGCAATAAGATAATTTGTACAAATGCTTATCTCAACTAACACGAAGAAGATATAAGAATAAGAGTTTGTAAGAATGGTTAGTACAAGAGTAGAGAAAGTCATGTGAGTGCAACTCATCAGATTTTTAAAACAAGGTCTCTGTGTTTGCATGAGTTTAAATGAAAACTCACGTAAATATCAAATTTATTACAGTAGAACTTGCATAATTAAAAGCTGAAGGGACAAGGAAAAATTCAAAATATCCACAAATTTGAATTACAAAAGTTAGTCTAAAATTGACATTTCAGCAATACAGGTACATATATATATCAGGATTTTCTGGTTCTCTCACTCATTTTCAACTCTTTCCATTTTCACTTGAGGCACTGCTTAAAATTTTCTTCTTATTCTTCAGATAAGTTGACAAAGTGTTTGGTGCTATTCTGTATTCTTTTGCGATTTCAACTTTTTTTCTTTTGAACTTCTTGAATGATAGCAGCTTTTTCTTCAAAAGTTGAAGTCTTGTACTGGACACATGGTTTACTAAGAGACATAATGGCATTGATTTGAAACACACAGAACAGTGTAAGCTCAAGCAACAACTAAAGGTGCACATGTTTTAAACAAGGGGATGTGGGAGCAAATATAGAAGCTCAAGGCCGGCAGCTGCGAAAGCTATTCCCCCCCCCCCCCCCCAAATAGCATTCTGATAAAACAAACAACTGTGAAGTGATCTCTTTGCAGAAACACATGGACAAAGTTATCATATTACATTTCCGCATTTAAATTCATTTTCAGCTGGCATTTCTGAATAAAAACTTTGAATTAAGGAAAATGAAATTTGAATTACATGTGAGTCTTTTACATTGCTTTAATACAAAATTCAAAAGACCAAAAAGGATCTTCAAATTAACAACAATTTCAAATTATAAACATTCAAATTATCCAAGTTCTATGTATATGAACTTGTATTTTCTAAAAGTACCCCAAACTACTCTTTACTTTGAAAATGTTTCAAAATTCCAATCTAATAATGCCATAATGATTTTTATTAAAGTAGAGATTTACATGACAAAATGTCTTATTTTGAATTTTCCAGAATGACATCAGAAGTCCCTTTCATTTACATGAATTTTGTATTAATGGTAAATGTTAATAGACTGATAAAAGTATGCTATTTAAAAATGTTATTTCAATTAACTATTTTTACGGAATCACTTATTTCTAATGCAGTCATTGTTATTGATTTTAGTTGTCAAATGCTTTTTAAATTTTTTAAATTTCAAGTAGTCATACAATTTGTGGTAATGCAAAGAGGGAAATTTCAAAATTGAATTTGAGCTGTTTTTTTATGGATGCTCTTTAACTCTTTATTAGGTATGAAAAGAAGGAAGCCATGTTTGAAGCTGCAACCTTGGGAACCAGAGGCTAGCATGTTAGAGGACAACGAGCAGTTTCACAACTGGCACATGTGACTTCCGTTTTAAACATTTGACTATCACTTCAGTCTCCTGTATCCCTCTTATATTTCTGTAAATGTTTGTCACAATTAACATGAAGGTTTTGTAACAATAGTTTGTAGAGGAGTAAATAGAGAAAGCCATGTGAATGTAGCACATGACATGCATGTGTTTCAGGTTGGCTTCCTCAGTACAGCAACACAAGATTCGTGCTCTAAAAGTGCCCGTGTTCTGCTGGCCAACATCACGTCCAGGCATCCTTCACTTCTTTCAGACATTCTGCACAAACTCTATGACAATTTCACACAGGCAGGCAAGGTTCGTGAGTACAGAGTGACAGTTGCTGTTATTCATCTAACACATTAATGTGCTGTGCATATACTATGTAGATTCTCCATCATTAATGAAGATGTATAAACTTAGGCTTTCATGGCCAGTGTCCTAACTATTAGGTATCTTTAGTTCTTCTGGGCTTGTAGGCTGTGGTGTGGAAGGCATTGTGGATACCAACATTTCGCCAAGTACTGCGCTTGACATCATCAGGGTAATACGATCTGCTAGTCTTTGAACTTTGACCAGTGCAGACAGCGGATCACGTTACCCTGATGATGCCAGGTGCAGTACTTGGCGAAACATTGGTACCTAAAATGCCTTCTAGACCTTGGTCTACAAGCCCAGAAGAACTAAAGATACCTAATAGTCATGAATGAAGATGGTTACTGAGTGGCAAAAGTCACATGTTTCTGAGCCAATTTGTTTCAAGAGTGCATTTGTGTGAACTTGCTTGCTGTTTAACTTTCTGCACAAGTGAAGTATCAGATTGTTCCAAAGCAAAATATTTATTAAATAGTATACTTAGAGCAGATTTCACCAATCAGTGTCAAATTTTAACTCAATTTTAAGCTGATTAACATTGAAGTTAATGCCAATTCTGTTTCATTGAACAATATTAGCTTTAACAAAGTGTTAAACTTGAGTACTATGTTATGGCATTTAATAAATGTTAGAAGTAGAAAATAGCTGTAGTAAATCAAGCTGTTTTTGTGTTTGCTGTATAGGGCATTTATGAATGCCATTTCCAATTTAAGAATGGAATGTGCATCACTACATTTGAAAACTTGTAGGAGGAGAAACTTTTAAAACAATACAGGCTTTCCAAAGTAGTTGTGAGAATAGTTTTGCAGCAAGTTAATAGATTAGAATACAATCAACACAAGCATGCCATATTCAAAGCTTTATTTTCTGCTTATACAAGTGTTAATTACTCTTGAGATTTTATCTTACTGACACTTTTCATTAAATGGCAGGTGATTTTGGCAAAATTTCCATACATACCTTTCGTGAGTTTATCTAAAAGGTTTTCCAAGCAATTGCTTCAAGAAGCAAACGGTATTTTTATTTTTGTGTAGTTGATCCTTAAACTTGATAAACACTTTTGTCCAATGTAGTATCCACCATTCAGGTTTAAACCATTTTAAATGCTCATTGCACCTGGTATTTTTGGTACTACATTTTATTTCAACACAACATTGCCCTGAGAGGAGATGCTGATGGTACATCAACTGATCAACTACGATTGTGTCGGTCAGGATGACCAACATTGAGGAGGGAGCAATGTGACATTCAGTCAATAAACAATGAATGGACGGGGGAGGTCCAACAGGGCAACTAGTGACTGTGTTTGTGATCGGGCAATGCGATAACACCAGTAGTGTCCAGAAGCTTCCCAGCAATTCCACTGAGTCATCATCACACATGTTTATGGAGAGTTCTTGAAGGTTGCATGATGTTGGCTCCAGTATAAATGGGATAGATGCAGTTTGAGTTAGTTGAGTGAGTGTTAGAGTTGCAGTCATAAGTTTAGTTGTGTAAGTCGTTGTGTATAGTTAGTTTTTAGTTACGAGAGTGAGTCAGCCAGCCTGTCAGTGAGTATATATGTGTCGTCGAGTGATTGTATCATAATAGTCAAATTAAGGGACAGAGAAACTGGAGAAAGATTATTGGAAGAGCAATTGTGAATTGTAATAGCAGAAAAGACTATAAAACTGTGTTAGCAACGAGAAGGGAATTGTGTATTTGTAGTAAAATTAGAGGTAAATAGAAAAGTAACAGGATTTTGGAACTTGCCAATATTGTCACACAAGCAAATAAACTCGGAACATGAAGACCAGAAAATTTAGTTTCATATTGCCTTAGAATTTCCCCACAATATGATGCAAGCACATATGTATTGTATGTAAACACTCTTTGTTGTACGGTATACTGTAATCAATTCATTTTGAAAACACTTCATGCAAAACTAAACACTTCTAATCATTTCTAATGTTACTCATGTGTGAAGTGGACTAGAACAGCACAAAACATCTACCGAACAGAAGTAAGACTGATGCATGTGTGTGCATGCTGGCAAATGAGCTGAAGGTCACATGGTCTGTGTAATAAACATACTGTAGTTATAATTCTCTCTGTCTATGAATGCTTACTGTACTTATTCCCTTTTCTTGTCTGCAGCTAAGTCTGTACTTGTTCAAAGAGCTGCCACTGCATCTCTGGCTTCCAACAGAGGAAGATATGCAAATCATATCTCATTGGTTGCTGGATTGTCCACTTACATCAACAGAAAATCATCTGGCCAGGCAGATCATCACGCATCTCAACTGGGGTCTGGAAGAACATAACACAGGTCTATGTCTGCCCTTGGAGCTTCATCGACAAGTGTCTGTACTGGTGGTAGAGGCTGCACTGAGGTTCACTCCAGAGACACTGTCAGCCACTGGTATCACAGAGAGTGTGAAACAGGTACAGTAAAGTAGACACAGACATTTTAACTGCTTTTATGGCTGTTATTTAGATCATGCAGAATCAAGCTATAGGAGAAACAGCTTATCGGCAGTTCCCAAGAATTCAGTATGGCCGACATTACACTAAACTGCAGTCAACAGTTCACCAAAAAGTAGTACTGCCAACCTACATAATAAAAGCATTATTCCTAACCTCAAATATCAGAGGGTTAAAGTAATATGCTTTCAAATGGTAATAATGCTTGAACATCATTACCACACAACATGGTGAATGTACTCACCTTTGGCAAATCTTGTTCTGCAAGAACACTTTTGGATAAAATCACTTCCGAACGCTAAATATCGTAATATATATTTAATGCACTACTGTGTAGCGAACACAAAAATAAGAACAATAACTATAACTTCATATATTGCTCTAAAAGAATTCAAGACAAAACCAGCACACCCGAGCAGTACATCTGCAGATTGATTAATTAATACAGCGAATCTTGTTTTAAAATCTATTGGTTGGCCTTCCTGCAATGCATTCATAAACAGTGGCTTCTGTGGCAACATAACAGATGCAATAACACCAGCTATGGCCGTAGCTTTACCATGGCTATATGTTACAAACAGTTGGCGGCACTAACGCAGCCTAATGGATGGAATATCACCAAATATAACCAGACTGTACCATAATGGGGGGAAAATGTCAAGGTTGTTTTTTGGGGCATCTCAATAAGCTGTTCCTACTATAGCTCAGCTCCACTGTCCACCAGTCTTGGCCAGCTCTTTATATACGCCCCAAATACAAAGGGAATGTTCTAAAAAAGGAACCTACTTGAAATTGACAGAATGAATCTTCAGGAGCAAAGAGCTAAACATAGTGAGTATTAGAAAGTGTAGAGTGAGACTGAAAAATTCAGTGCTCTGAGCGGGATTTGAACCACGGATTTGCCGATTACCTGTGACTGCTCTAACCACTAAGCTGTCATGGCCAACATGGCGACACAACACTAAGTTCTCCAACTCACTCGCATTTATCCCAACTATTGTGTGGAAGGACATTAAAGACTGAGTATTGTTCCGTGAGAGAATTGCTATTATCTGCAGCTAGGTCCAGGTATCCAAGTGAGCTTGCAGCTGTGCCATAGCCTAGTGGTTAGACCATTCGCTTCTCACCAAAGTGGCCCAGGTTCGATCCCAGGCAACCGCATGTGGGATTTGTGGTAGACTAAGCAGCATTGGGGCATGTTTCCTCTGGGTTCTTCGGTTTCCCTCGCCTTCTTATTCCACCGGTGCTCCATCTTTATTCCATGTATCATCAGTGTCACTGCCTGTGGTGCTGCAGTAGTAAAAGCGGGCGTTAAACACTACAAAAAAAAATAAAGTGAGCATGCACTAATCCCATAGGTAGCTTCATGCCATGGTGACAGCACCTTATACATTTGTTAATATATACACAGGAAAGGTTAGTATTGTGATGCCGGCCACAGCAGCACGTCAAAGGTATCCAAGACCAAGCTACCTCACAGCACTGGTGCAAATACGTGACTGAGAACAATAGAGGGGCAGAACAAAGGGGTTTCCAGAACGTTCATCCCAGATGGCCAACTAAAAAGGAGGAATGCGGCAAAGTAGCAACAGCCTTTCTCCCGTGTATCAGGAACGTCTCCGACTGAATAGACCAGCTTCTGCACTCACATGGATTTGACACTGTCTACAGACCTACAAAAAAGATGAAAGACCTACTGAGATCGGCCAAAGACAAACGCCACCCACACACATCTGCAGGTGTATATAAAGTTGCCTGTAGTTGTGGGAAAGTGTACATAGGCACTACCATGTGCAGTGTGGCCACCAGATTAAAAGAACATGAGCGCCACACCAGATTGGGACATACATCTGTGACAGAGCACATCTTATTTTTTGGCCATGATGCTAACTTTAAAGAAACCCGAGTCCTGTCTTCTACAGTTAACTACTATGTCTGACTACAAAGGGAAGCCATACAAATCTACAAACACAGAGACAACTTCAATTGTAAGGAAGAAGCATTCCGTGTATAGAAAGCATGGATACCGGTCTTAGATAGCCTTTCAGACACACCCCCACCTACACCCAGCCCACCAACCAATACAATCCAATCACCACCTCAGTCAGTGCAACAATGCCCCGCCCAACCCCACTATATAAGAGTGCCAACGTTCATTAACAGTCATTGCTCCTATATCCCTCTCTCTCTGCTTCCACATTCGAACCCTGACCAGTGCAGACAACGGATCGTCTTACCCTGAAGATGCCAAGCACAGTACTTGGTGAAACGTCAGTATCTACAATGCCTTCTAGACCACAACCTACAAGCTCGAAAGAAATAAACATAGCTAATAGTCAGTTCACAAGATCATTTAATTGCTGGCTGGTTTGCAGTAGGTTCAAGAAAAGGTGTATATTTTTTGAGAATTTGCCAGTGTTTTGCATGAATTATAAAAGCAAGAAAGGACAGAGAGTTAGTCTTGAAGTGAGGTAATATTTGTGAGACAAAGGGAAGATTAGTAGTTGTATATATTGGACGAGACAGTTGTTAGCAGCGTGTGTGTGCATGCAGATGCGGGTGTGTGTGTAGTCATTGTGAGAGAACTTAATGTGTCGATGGAGATTTTGGAGTTTTTGGGATACTTTGTGATGGGAATATTGTAGTGAGAAGCAGCTTTAGTGAGTGTGATTGTTGAAGCCAGTGGTTTGTTAGTCAGAGAGAACTGAAAGACAGAAGAGTGTGTGTCAAGGTTATGAGAGGACTGAGCAACTGTGAATTGCAAGAACACTAAGAACTGTAGACTGTGTTAATGATAAAACAGTACTGAGTTTTTGTGCTCTAGTTTTAGAAGAAAAATAAAGTGACAGAAAAAGTAAGTGGACTTTGTTGCCATTTGTCACAGTATATTTAATGTTTTAAATGCATGTCTACCTATTTCTTTTTTCGGAATATTTTGAATAATTTTAAGTGCTCACTTTCATCTATGTTGTTGGAAATGGATTGTTTTTGAGATTTGTTGTATTCTACAAATTATATTCATTGTTGAATTTAAAGATATTGTTATTTTCATGAATGAAAGAAACTGTCCCTAAAATGTAAATACATGGTAGAGGTTAAATCTAAAAACTGGTGTATTAGGAGTATATTGATTGATTTGTTGGATTCCTCAGATTCTGTCTGCTACTGGTGTTACAGCAGATGTGAAGCATACACATTTTTATAGGTTTTGGTGGTAATGACTTCTATCTGATCCTTAAGGACATAACTCACTCTGTTACAGGTCTCCAACCTGGCAACCTCGATGGTAAGACCTCAGTCAAATGAACAAGTGTTCAACCAATGGGCATGGGACACCATCACACAGCTACGTCTGCACATATTGGACCAGCCGGAACATGTTATCTGGACCATGATGGCCAACCCCTCAGCTGCTTTGGGCAGTGTTCCTGACTTGGACGTCAGCTCGGACTTTGAGGCAGTAGAACGTGGCGTGAAGGATCGACAGCCGTTGGCATGCTATGTAGCAGCTCTGGCTACAGTGTGGGGACATAGCATACCACTCATCTGTACCAAGGGGTTCAACCAGCTACAAATTCTCTTGTGCCATAACAAGTACGATGCTATCCTCAACGCCTTGCAGCATCTAGTACCTCTCTTCCTCAGCTGCGAGGAATCTCTCCTTAAATGCGAGAGGTATGTTCTTGTTTCTCTGACATCATCACTTTAACATTAATGTCTTTTCTATAATCTCAATAATATTATTAGAAAAGTTTGTATATTATACTCGGGTATTTAAAAGAATTGAGACAACGAAACTTGCTAATCTGCAGGATGTGCAGATGACTATTTTCGTAAATGTAGGTTATACCTGTTGCAGGGCGACAGTATCCCTATTACAGTCTCCAGTATCTAACATTTAATATTTTATATTTATTTATTCAAGAAAATAATTACAAAAATTCAAAGGCATTATCAAACAAAATGATAATTTATCTAGTATACCAGTTACAATTAATAGGAACAATTTATCAGAAACTTAAAACTAGTTTAGGAAAAAGAAGTAATCATTAGTTTGGTGATATTGTAGAGCAGGTGTATTAAGAAACAAACTGATATAAGAATTTAATGCCATTCTGGCAGTTTGTCACAATAGCGCAATGATTAGAACAGCCGCCTGGTAAGCGGAAGTTCTGTGGTTCAAATCCCAGTTGTGGCATTGAATTTATAAGTTCCAGTTCTACCTCTTAAATGTTTAACTTTTTGTTTAAACTGTTTCTCATTTAAGAATTACAGTTACCAGGTAAAAAGAATATAATCCTTGTAGTGAGATACTTTGAAGACAAACTTTACAGCTTTGATGATTGAGATGCAAATTATGTGATCCTCTGGTATTATTGGAATGGTAGCCAGAATTTCTGCCAAAGTATGATAGATTCTTGTGAATGAAAACAAAATCTCAAAAATCTGATGTGTTACACTCACATGACTTTCTCTACTCTTGTACTAACCATTCTTACAAACTCTTATTCCTATATCTTCTTCATGTTAGTTGAGATAAACATTTGTACAAATTATCTTATTGTAGGTACAAGGAGAATATGGAAGTGCAGTAGACTTTGAGCGATAGTAAAATGTTTTAAAGCTTTCAAATTCCATTCTCTTTGCACATTTAACATACATATAAAAATGAATAGCAATGTTCCATTTGACAGAAGTATAAGTTCTCCAAAACTCATTCAAATAACAGAAAAGATCTCCAAAATGGTTCACTCTACAAAAAAATTTATTTAGACATAATTTGTGTATTTTAGCAAGGCCTACATTTTTGTTTAGTAAGATTTGTCTATCTCTTAAGGTTTAACAGGTATGCAAAAGTCATCCAGAGTAAATATGACTACAGGGGCTATAGCCACAAAATTCAAGATATACATTTCATTTGTCATAAAAATATCTCAAACACATGGCATTTTAATAATAATCATTTGAGCCATTCTTAAGAAAATCAAAATGTTTGAAAAATTTTCCATGTAAAGGGTAGTTTAGGGTGGGGCAATTTTCTTCAAAATCTTCATGTCGCATCCTTGAAAGATATTAAACTTAAATGCCAACTTTGGATTTTAACCAACTTTTCGTTTTTGAGTTATGCTGTCCACACAGACACACACACAAACATTGACATTTTTCTAAAAATGATTTTTTTGAATTCAGGGGCATCAAAGCATATATTTCTGGTGAAATCTTGATATCAAATTTTTGGGTGGAGTAGAATACTTCCTCTACTTTACTATATGTAGTAGAGAAAGTAAAAATATAAATACAAGCTAATGGCAGTATACAGAATTCTTTGAACACTGGTTTAATTGATGAATTTGTAGAAACATGAGAAGTAGAATCAGGACTGAAAAATTCAATACCATAGCTGAGATTTGATCCACAGATCTGCTTCACACACAGCTGCTCTAATCACTGAGCTACCATTGCCAACTTGCCAGTATACATTAAATTCCCCAACCGATTTGTTAATGTCATACTGGCAAGTTACCATGGAAACTCAGTGGTTAGAGCAGCCATGCGTGAAGCAGAAGATCTGTGGTTCAAATCTCGGCTATGGCATTGGAGTTTTCAGTCCTGATTCTACCTCTCAAACATTGCAGTAAAAACATCAGCAGTAAGTTGGTTGGCTTAAAAAATAACAGTTATAGGAACATGTTCATTATTTTCATAATGGGCTTTTGTAGTAGAATATATCTATTGATTTAGTTGAAGATTCCCAGAAGATTAGATCCCCAGAACATAAGAAAGTAATGTAATCTTTGCCTAGAAACGCCATAAGAAAGTAACGAAAGTATGCATTCAAAATAGAATACTTTTAAAACTTGTGAAGAAGACTTATAACTAAGAATTCTTATTCTGCAGCTTAGTTTACTGAGCGTTGTAATTGCACAAAGTAAGTGTGAGTCCCCTGTGTTACATCGGTATCAACCCATACTTCTAAAAACTTTGTGGTGTGCATTTGCTTAATTTTTGAATTTCCAATGCTAACATTCACATCAGATTGTCGGTTTATTATTTGAGGTTTAAAATGCATGCAACAATGTCACAATATTGTGCTGATGTACCTCAGTTCAAGCCTTAGTTTTGTCCCAAGAGAAGCAGTTTTTAAGAGTCAGATGTATGCAGCCATCATGAATTTTGTTGATAGCATCTGTGACTCAGTGGACAGTAATGAACCAGGGGTGGGACTATTTCTTGATTTGACTAAGGCATTTAATATGGTAGATCATAATATTCTGCTCAATAAACTCTACAACTGTGGAATAAGGGGCATAGCTTATAATTGGTTTACTACACATCTAGCAAACAGGGAACAAGTAGTAGAAATTGATTATTTAGATATAAAAAATAAGACTCTAAAAAAAGAAACTTCAGGGAAAAGATGGGTAATTCTCTGGAGTACCCCAAGGATCAGCCCTGGGTCCCCTTCTATTTTTAATATACTTGTACATCAATGATCTACCACTCCACTTAAAAGATGAACCTGAAGTAAAAATTACACTTTTTGCTGACGATACAAGTATATTCATTACTGGAAAGGAAGTAAAAAAACTTGAAGATACCATATCATCTACTGTAAATAACATTTCTAACTGGTTTAAAATCAACAAATTAATAATCAATGAGGAAAAAACCATAGCTGTCCAATTCCACAATAGAACTCTAATTAATCAAGGGTTACCAAGCATCAAATTTGGATAAAAAATATTAAAGCTAGAAACTGAAGCAAAATTGTTGGGTCTGTGAGTTGACCGACATCTGAGGTGGGATAAACATGTGGAGAAATTGACAAAGAAGTTAAGTCAAGTGTGCTTTATCCTTCTCCAGTTAAAGTGTTGTGTTTCTAGTGGAGTGCTAAAAACGTGCTATTCTCTTTTTTCACTCACTACTATTATATGGAATAAAGCTATGGGCAAATTCAAGCTACAGTAATCCAATATTTAAATTAAAGAAGAGAGCGTTAAAAGTCATTGTGGGTATTTCTCCTAGAGAAAGCTCTAGAGTATTTTAAGCAACTAAACATACTCACCTTTCCAAGCCTCTATATAAAAGAAATGTTAATTCATGTTAAAGGTAATTTGGGTAAGATAACAATGAAGATGCCCATTTATTTCTCCAATTGTAAAAAATTTTACAAGGATCGTCAAATTCTATGTACATACAATACAAGTTATTTAGATAAATATGAGACTAGTTGAGAATATTGGGAAGTGCAATATACCACATTTTATCAATTTTTGTACTCTTCTACAGAGTAAAATGCCTTTTCTAATAGATAAAATTTAATATTCTTTAGTTTGATTTTTTCATTTGTTATCTGTTTAATTCTAGAGGGTAGATGGTTGTACAGATCTTTGCTACTATTTTCTATGCACTTATTATTTAGACCACCTATAAGTCTATTTCTAAAATAATTTTCTTTTGTTCTAGTGTTATATTTATGGATATTGCTGTTTTTGTTTTGATTATAACTTTTTAATGTGAGTTTAGTACATTCATATATATACAAAGAAGGCAACGTTAGAATATTTAGTTTTTTAAACACATTTCTACATGAATCTCTTTTTTCTATTCCTGCAATTAAGCGTACTGCTCTCTTTTGCAGCCTAAACAGCCTTAGAAGTAATGTTTTATGTGTTGTGCCCCATAATACCACTCCATAGTTTAGGTGCGAGTGAATGAAGGCATAGTATACTTGCTTGACACTTCTTTTATCTATTATTTGTGTTATTTGTTTTAGTACATATAAGCCTGAATTAATCTTGCTTATGACTTTTCCAACATGCATATTCCATTTCAAGCTACTGTCTATTATTAATCCTAGGAAATTTGTTTTATTTACTTGTTGAATTTCTCTGTTTTCTATTTTTATCTTTATATTTGTATTTGTTTGTTTGTTGTTACCGAGACTAATTTGCATCCACTCTGTTTTGTTTGCGTTTAATACCATACCTAAATTTTCTAGATGTTGACTGACTTTTTCTAGTAGAGTATTTGCCCTAATTTGTAGCTCTATTTCTGTTTTTCCTGTAACTAAAATCGTAGTGTCATCTGCATAACCTATCGCTATTCCCCCAGCTTCTTGAATTATTTTAAATAAACTGTTTATGTAGAGTAAGAATAGATACAGTCCTAATTTTGAGCCTTGTGGTACCCCATGTTTTACTTTTTTGAATTGTGATCGAATTTTTGTTAGCTTTCCACTTACATTGTGTATTATTTCAATGCATTGTTCTCTATTTTGTAAATAAGAGCCAAGCCACTTTAATGGTGTGCCTCTAATTCCATAATTTTCTAACTTTGTCATCAATGTTTCTATGTTAACGCAATCGAAGGCTTTAGAAAGATCAAGGAATATTGCGATTACATATTCCCTTCTATTTAGAGCATTTATAATAATGTCATTTCCTTTACAAATTGCTTCTATTGTAGACCATAACACCAGCAACAAGCATAAACTTCATATAAAGGTCCATAGAACTAAATATTTTCAGAAATCATTTAAATACAGTGGCATAAAAATGTTTAACCAACTACCTGAACATTTAAAGAGTATTGAGTCAGAAACTGTGTTTAAAAAGGCTATTCACAAATTCCTAAGTTACAACCAGTTCTACTCAGTGGAAGAATATATGAGTTATATATTGTAAAATTAGGATGAATTGTACTATTGTATATTGTATAATAAGTTAATAACTATGTATTAATTATTTAGTGTGCTATATATGATATATCCCATGACATGTAAAATGATCAATGGATGAATAAATAAATAAATAAATAAATAAATAGACTGACTCTCCTAAAGGTCAAGGGGTGTATAAGAAAGATTTTGAGTTGTTAAATGTTCTAGTAAGAGCAGTTACAGTGAAGGAAATTCTTATGTTCCAAGTTCTGCCATCCAGAAGCACCGCACCCTCCCCATCAGCGTCTCGCATCCTTAAGCAATTGTAAGGGTTAGTCCTAGATTTGTAAATGTGCCCATCTGGGCCAAGGGCTACCGCTCACAGTACCGCCTCATGAGTATACTGCAGTACTGAAGGTGGGACATGGTGAGCACCCCACTCCCTCCCAGGCGGAGCCGTGGCCGAGTGGTTAGCGCACTTGCCTACCACCTAGGCGGCCCGTGTTTGATCCCAGGGACCCACATGTGGTATTTGTGGTGGACGAAGCGGTGTCAGGGCGGGTTTTCTCCGGGTGCTACAGTTTCCCCCACCATCTCATTCCACCGGTGCTCCATCTTCATTCCATGTATCATCAGTGTCACCGCCTGCGGTGCCGTAGTAGTAAAAGCGGGCGTTAAACACTACAACAACAGCAACAACTCCCTCCCAGCCAGTCATGTGGTCTTCTCAACCAGGGACCGCTACTTTTCAATCAAGTAGCTCCTCAAGGACCTAATGAGGCTGAGTGTTCCCCAGACTAGGTCTCCCCACACCAGTACCAGGAAACGAACCAGGGTCCTGTGTTTGGTAACCAGGAGTACTACCACTGTGCTAAAGAGACGCGAGTGTCTGATATTTGAGTAAACATGCAGAAAGACATTGTATAATAACTCTTTGAAGTTGTAGTAAAGAGACATTATTCTGTTGACAGGTTCGTGTCCATCCTGATCTCGCTGGTTGTGGCTGACCGTACTTACATGAAGATGGCAAGAAACCTCATTGCTCCCGACTTTCCTGGTCCAGTGCTCAAGAAGTTCAGTTCGATGATTGAAACACATCTCGTTAACTACAGAAGGTAAGGAATTCACAATGTGGTCAACTTTAATCTCAATGTCATTTCAATGGTACATGGCTCTCTCTACCATTATACACGCAGATCTAAACATGTGCAGCAGATTCATGTTCATTAGTAATTTTAATGTAGCCAAAGTATTTATCTACTGTGACAGTGTTGAAACAGTATATATAATTCGTCCCCAAATTAAATTAAATACATTGTGAATTTGACTAAGATTATTCCTCATCCCTCCCTGAGTCTGGAAGTATAATGGTGGCACCGTGGCTGAGTGGTTAGACCGCTCACCTACCATCTAGGCGACCACGGACCCGCATGTGGTATTTGTGGTGGACAAAGTGGCATCTGGGCAGGTTTTCTCCAGTTTTCCCCGCCATTCATTCCACCAATTGCTCCATTATCATCTTTCCAATCATCCATTTCGCCTGCACTTCATATCATGCTCTTCCTCACTCTCATACCTGGTGCTTGGTGACCACCCGCTTCCAGGTCTTCATTCTGTCTGATCCAGGGTCCCGCCTATGTGGTAGGTGAGCAGTCTAACTACTCAGCCTTGGCGCCGCCATTGTATTTACAGACTCAGGGAAGGATGAGGAATAATCCTGATTGGAGAAAAATTCCTACCCCCCTGCCGGGAATTGAACCCGGGACCCCTTGCATAGCAGGCAGGTGCTCTACCAACTGTGTTACGGGGTCAGCCGCATCACTACTTTATGCAGCAAAAATTAAGGTCAGATACCTTTTATACAGGCCTTGTATACTTGCTAGCTTCTTGTGTCGTTGCTATGAGTCATGGCAGTAGTTATGAGGAAAGTTTATGTGTATTCTGTTTGGCTCAACCTCCACTTCTCCTGGTTGTCTGAGCTTACCTGGTATGTAGTGACAAGGAACTTTAAGGGCATTAACAACTGGACCGTGATGAATCACCAAGTAGCAATGGTGGATCAACTCATTATGTAGACATGTTTAAGCTTTACTTATGCAATTTGAGGGTTCCTTTAATCCTGCCATTAGGGATTATGTTTTCCAAATTGAATGCCAGCATGAGTCATGTTCACTGTCTATCTAGGAACTGGATATAGTCATGTAAATGTGCTTGTGTGATGTTATTTTCAAGTAATGGGCAGCCAGTCACCAGGGTGAAGAAGATGTATCATTTCAACTACCTCACTATGCCCAACAAGAACTTCACAGTCGACTACCAGATGATGAAGGCATGGGGCCTTCAAAAGTGCTCCTAACAAACACCCAGTGAAGAACAGTTGTCAATTTAAAACAAATTGCCAAGAATGACCTCATACAATGGTCATCATTTTTAACATTGAAGCTTCAAAAAAAGTTTTTTAATAATATTCCTCATTGTTGATGCCATGTTGCAGACTGCTGAGATGGTGCCTAGTCCATCAAAATAGTCTCACTTTCTGATCGTAAAGTAATAGCTGAACAGTTATTTCTGTATGAACTTGTAAATGGCCTGGTATCCACTGAAGAACTGCTTGACAGAATATATTTTGATGTCAGTACTGCTAATTTTAGAAACCATCAACTGTTTCAATTTGGGACTCCAAAAACATTATCCCATAAAAATTCTCTCTTTCTCAGGTTATGTGTGAAATACAATAAACTTTCAACTAAAATAGAGCTCGATTTTAGCTTACCTTAAAAGCAGTTTAATAAACAAATATGGGAATTATTTGCATGTGATTTTCAGTTGTATTGCTTATTGTTATCTGCAGAATCAGTATAACATTTGCAATTCTGGTCTTGTATAGTAGTTTAATAGATGTTTCATTTTTAATGTTAGTTTCTTAGTACTTTATTGTGTTCTTTTTCTATTATATTCAAATTTGTTTTACTATTGTTGACTCTGTATTATTTATAGCCAGCAATTTCTATTTAGGATCATGGCGGACAGCGGTGGTGAACATGCTCTCGCATCTTAGTCTATTTATGTAAAGCATAAGGTGGGCAAACCATCGACTAGTGGAAAAAAAATAAGTGTTGAACTATATTAAAGGTTATGTGAGAGACATCCAACCGTTCCCATCAAAGAAGCAGTGAAATTAACTTCTAGGTTCACCAGTGTTTTGAGTTCCAGTATAAGCAGTGCTTGTAAAGAAAAAGCTCAAAAGTGGTTACACCTGGGAGAAAAAGAAAGCGTGTGAAATACGCCATGCAAGAATGTGACAGTTTTGTTAAAAACAGAATTCATGTCACAGTGCACAATTTCTTTTTTAAAAATGACCCACCAAGTATTGACAAAGTGCTACAACAGGTTTATTTTGTTGTTACTATCAATTTTATCATCTTTAACCTCTAGCTACATGTTAGTCACTCTTTAAGTTGATGGAATAAGGAATCGGTCCTTTCTATTATGTACAACATGCACTCACCACATGGTTGTGACAGTATTTCTGGTGCGAATGGCGGAAGGATACATTATAACTGTGTACTGGCCACTTGGGTTTAGTTTCGTACAGATCAACCTTAGAGTGAATACAGAGTAGCTACTGTAATTGGAGCTTTGCTCTGATGTAGCACAAATGAATGAATAAATAAATAAGAGTACGAATCTGATTAGTTCAAGTACCTAAGGCATAGGAATTAGCAGATGTGACTAAGTGATAAGTGAATGAATGGTAAGAGATGTGAACCATTTGGTTACCATGTGCTAAGTCACTAACCATCTTATTCTTCAATTGTGTACATTTTTAATTATATTTTCTTTTTCATTTACTGGAGTAGGTGTTTGCATTGTAGTATCACTGTCACTTTTGTTTCCCCTCTCCTTTCTTCTCAGCTATGAACAGTATAATATAGCCCTGCTGCAGTATACTCAGACTCGCTCATACGACCATTATCATACACTGGCCACTCAAAGTTAACATAGCCAGTCTTAAAAATATTATTCTTCACATAATGGTCACACTGTGTACTTTTATTTTATGGAGAAAATATAAAAATTCTGATGATAATGTGATGAAATATGGTAAATAGGTGATTGAAGCTAGTAAAAGTGATCAAATTCACTCCACCTTTCATTTGTGTATTTTTTGACCCTTCACTTTATTATTGATGTGCACTCTGGTTGTGGTTTCCATTCTGAGATTATTGTAAATGAACCTTTAACTGCAATGTTATGGAGATACTATTTTGTTTGCAGGTACAGTCTGGTGAGCCCTAAGCTGTTTGTTCAGCTGTGGTTGGAGAGCCTCTGTCAGATTCCTGAATGGACAAAAGAACAGGGAGTTACATATTTGATGGACATTGTGCTGCGTACTGCATTCTTTCATCCTGATGCCAGAGATGCTGCATTCCACTGCCTTAAACAACAGCATGAGGTAAAGCTTGTTCACACATCCCTGCTTACTAACATCAGTGTGTGTGTGGTCAGAGTGGAAAACCAATTATGTGAACAGTTAGTGGCTTTTAAAATTAAATGCTAAATGCATTACATACATACTACAGAGAACTTATCTACTAGTTTCAATATCACGCATCATTGTTTGGCAAGAACTTACTCAATTCAATAACTCTAAGTTTGCATTTTTCATACAGGAACACAAATCACATCACTATATCTTCAGGTTTCATCCTTTTAAGTCTTTGTGGTAAATTACTGTAGCCCAATAACTGAAGTGCAGTAGGATTTAAGTGGTTGTGAAGTCACTTTTCATGCTTTTCTGACATCCATTTTTAGGTCTCTATGTATGTTATTCCTAACGTACTTCCACCAAGATGGCGGCATGTTGTATGGTTGTACAAAGCAAGGCACAAACAACTAGTAATAAAAGCAGAATTAAGGTAGAAAAGGTGGTTAATAATAGTAAGAATGTGCTTAACAAAGGTGAAAAATTCAATACAAATGAAATTCAGGCAATCCAAAATGTAGATAAAGGGAAAAGTAAAAACCATATCAACGATCTAAGTTTCTTTCTTTCTTTTTTTTTTTTTTTCCTGTTTAGCCTCCTCTTATGTAGGACTTATCCCCTGGGACTTACAAGCCAGTGCCTAGGGTCAGACCCCTGTCAGAAAACACAGGAACCAATGGATCGGATAGAGTGCAGACCTGGAAGCAGGTGGTCAGTATGAGAGTGAGCAAGAGGATGATGTGAATGCAGGCAAAATGGATGGGTGGAAAGGTGATGATGGAGCAAATGGTGGATTAAGTGACAGGAGAAACTGGAGAACCCTTAGAAAATCTGCCCAGACACTATTTTGTCCACCACAAATACCATTTTGTGGGTCCCTGGGATTGAACCCGGGCTGCCTTGGTGATGGGCAAACAGTCTAACTGCTGAAATGCCAATGTCATCAACACAAAATGCGCAGTGAAATAACACAAAGGCATAGCCAATGAATGTCAAGAGCTATCTGTGTGGTAACAGGAAAAATACTATGTAAACTCGGACAACAGGACCCTGCAGCCATTAGCTCAGATTATGGAATCATTCCGTGCGTAAGGTTCAATGGGTTAGCAAAATTTGTATTAACACTCATTAATTCTTCATGGTCATGTAAATGAAGCCATGCAGAGTGATCGTTAACATTATCCAGCACACAATTAACTCTACTCACATTATTTCAATTACAGTTATGTTATATGGCTTTAATTTTAAAAATTTAGTGACAACATTCCAAGCCAAAGTGTGAAATTCCTGATTCCTGTGCAAGCTTTTCAGAATTTCTTTTAGACTTCATTATAGCTTTTCTCCAGTGTTGTAGAACTTTTTCTGTGTAAGAACACAGTAATTTACTTTCAATTTCTTATCAAGAATAGACTGTTTCCCTAAATCTATTCAATATTACAAACTGTTCCTCTGTGAGGTGCATGAAAGCAGGGAATCTGTTTCTACAAGTTGTCTTCAAGTGTTTGGTGTCACTTAGGAATCGTACATGAAGGTTTTGTGTGTAAGGTATACAGATCTTTGGTAATATATCAGCACTAACAGTGGTAACACTGAAACACATGATCTCACAATGTATCAACCTATGTACAGCACAGACTTCATGCCAACAGTATAGCCAACACTCAGAGAGGGAACATAACTGTTAGAAACAGTGCAGTGCAGGGCAAGCAATTCCCCAGCATGCAGCAATGTGTCCAAATGAAGGTTCTGTAGTTTGTCATAGTAGTTAAGTTTGAACCTAAGATGTATTTATCATCAGTAATATTACACTTTACTCTACTTTATCAAGAAGTTGTATTTGGGTACAAAGAAAGTAGCCAATGGCTGCATCTGGAATGTTGAGAAATATCTACACTTTTTGAGGGTAGTTCACTAACAAAAATGTGAATGTAAATATTTGCTAATGGCGGTTGTGTTTGTGTTTTCTCATAGCTTGCAGTACAGGAATTGTTAGATGAGGTTAGTAACAAAGAGAATTGTGAGGTTATTGTTTTATTTTGTTCCTAAGAAGAAGAAGAATTAATGTTCTAAATAATATGTACAGATTCAGTTTTATTCAGCCATTTGCAATATTTTTAAAGGTACTGTCAGTTATACAAAAATAAAACACAATTATATGTTAAAAGTTAAACAAGTACAACTAGATATAATTCTGAATAAATATAGATACAAAAAAAAGTTAATAATGAATTTTAGAAAAATGACTAAATCACTTTTTCATTTGTTGTTCTCTTTTGTACTTAACTGAATAAAAAAAGTTTTTTACCAGGTAAATCTTTATTGCATTAATGTTGTTCACTTCTTCATTTATTTTGTTGCAGAACCTTGCAGGCCAGCGTCATGGTGGTTCTATATCTTCATTCATCAACTGGGTAGCTACAGGCACTACCCCGTCGTGCAGTTTATTGACTCGGGCCTCGTGTCCAGAAGGACCCTGGTTTGCATACTTTGTGTTGGACCTGGAGCAGGAAATGCTTGAGGAACGCACTGGTCTGTGGAAGGAGGTACTTCGTGAACTGGCAGCCACTGCAGGGAAGGCGAATGTTGACCACGCCGTCAAGGTAACTTCATCAAGAGCAGTGTCTGCATAGTTCTAATGCAGCACTTGTTTCACTGAGCTCATTTTGTAAACATTTCTTCTTAGTAACGAGCAAGAGAAAGTTACCATTTTCCTCTCTCTGCCACTTATGTATGGTAAGTGAAACAGGGTTTGATATTGTCATGGGCCTAGTAAATAATACTAAATATCAAACTAAGGTGGCCACAGGAATCAAACCCAGGTCCTCCTGAATGCGAGCCCCACATGTTACTACGGAGTTCTCCAGGCCAAATTACAGAGTTGTTCATTAGTTTGATAATATTGATTTCAGTTAAGAAGTACATACTAGTCAACAGCATCAAATGCTTCTGTAAATAATAGATGAGTCATAATTCAGTAATTAAAAGCCTTTTCATATGAATTAATTAAAAGAATTATAAATAAAAAATTAATGACAATTACAAAGCTGGACTAACTGAAAAAATCTGATGTGTTGCACTCACATGACTTTCTCTACTCTTGTACTAACCATTCTTACAAACTCTTATTCCTATATCTTCTTCGTGTTAGTTGAGATAAACATTTGCACAAATTATCTTATTGCTTATTTCCTTCTAGGTACAAGAGGAATATGTTAATTCAGTGGGCTTTGAATGACAGTCAAATCTTTTAAAGCTTTGAGATCCTGTTCTCTTTGCATGCTTAACATATAAAAAATGAACATCGATGTTCCATTTCACGAAAGTTGTTTCCAAAACTCACACACACAACAAGGAATATCTCCAAAATGGTTCACCCTACAAGAAAATTTATTTGGACATAAATTGTGTGTTAGCAAGATCTACATTTTTTGTATTGTATGATTTGGTCTATCTAATGGTTGGTCTATTTCTAACGGTTTACCGGTTATGCAAAAGTCGTTCAGAGTAAATGAGACTACAGGGGCTATAGTTAGAAAATTCAAAATATGCATTTCATTTGTCATAAAAATATCTCAAACCTTTTTCTAAAAATGCGTTTTTTGGATTCAGGGAGTCTCAAAACATATATTTCCGGTGAAATCTCGACATCAAATTTTTGGGTTGAGTACAGTACTTCCCCTACTTACCAGTAGAGAAAGTAAAAACTAGTAACCAAAATTTGAAAATGCTTCTAGAAAATCCCTCTATAATTCCAGAATTGCTACATTGAGGCTTACTACCAGACATGATTGCCTGGGAAAACATCTCCTTAGAATTGGTATACTAACTTCTCCAAATTGAGTACTGTGCTCTCAAAATATTGAAATTGTGCAGCTTTACAAAATTATCAAGATATGATATCTAAGTACTGGGAAGCAAGCAGGAGAATGACTTCATTGTTGACTCCAGAGCATTAGTTACATACATAGTTCAATAAATCCAAAGTCTTGTGTTTCTTTTTTACTGGTGTAGATGTTTGCATTTCAGTAGCAGTGTCACTTTTGTTTCCCCTCCTTCCCTTCTCTTTTTTTCTACTATGAACAGCATAGCATGACTGTGTTTTAATATGCTGAAACTCACACTCACTCCTATTACCGTACACTAGACACTGAAAGTTAACACAGCCAGCCTTAATTAATTTATTGTTTGCATAATGGTTGCACTTGCTTAATAGTCACACTGTGTATTTTTACTTTATGAAGAAAGCATAAAATGTCCAATTCCAAGCCAGGCATTAATTTTTTCATTGGGTCAAAGGTTATCTGTGCCAAGTTTGGTCAAAATCAGTGCAAGAGTGTAGAACCGTATAATGAACACACACATACACTGAGTTTTATGTACATTAAAATGTTCTTATATTTCTAGGTGTTATTTTATTTTTATGTATTAAATTTCTATTTCCTCCACCATTTCTAGTCAGGTGATACAAAGAGTGGATGAAGCGGTACTGGGCCGGTTTTCCTCCGGGTTCTCCGGTCTCTGCTGCCATCTTATTCCATTGGTGCTCCGTCTTCATTCCATGTATCATAGTGTTACTGCCTGTGGTGCTGTAGTAGTAAAATGGGCGTTAAACACTACCAAAAAATAATGGAAGCAAAGAGTATGCAAAATGTTTGTTTTTCAGTCACTTTTTTACACTGATCTTTACTTTGCACCACTTCAAACTGGAAATATAGAGAATTACCTATTTTCCTTGAGCTTTTAGAAAATTGGAATAAGTCTTCAAAAAGTTAATCATAAGATAGCACCACGAAACAAATTCAGTTTGAAGAATCTGCTAAACAAGGTACTAAAAATACAATCTCAATTACTTTAGATGTGGAATTTATCAGGTCAGTTGTGAGAATTGTGAGAAAAGCTACATAGCAAAAATGAAAAGAAATCCGCAAGTCAGACTAAAGGAACACTAGAGAAACATAAAACTGAAACAAACAACAAAGTTGCTGTGTCACACCATTTTTGGATAGAAAACCACAACATTGGTCAAAATATAAACTTATTAAAATCACTTCATCAACAGAATTGAACATTGAAGAAAAAATATCATAATCAAAAACAGTAATAAAGTAATGAATTTGGAAATCCCAGCGCTGAACGAAGTGCTTTGCATCCTTAACACCAGATGGCACCAGGAGTGTAGTAGCAGAGAGAGGGAGCAGGAGGAACAGAGCTTTGGTCACCCAACGGCTGAGGATGAGATCAAATTATCTTGAAAACAATGAACACTTCACAGATAATCCTTTTGTGTGTGTGTGTGCGTGCGTACATGCGTGCGTGTCTGTGGACAGCATAACTCAAAAACAAAAATTTGCTTAAAAACCAAAGATGGTATCTAAGGATGTGATATGAAGATTTTGAAGAAAATTGATCCACCCTAAATTATCCTTTAAATGGAAAATTTTTGAAAAATTTTGATTTTCTTGAAAATGGCTCTAATGATTTTGATTTAAATGCCATATGTTTGAGATATTTTGACAGATGAAATGTATATCTTGAATTTTCTGGCTATAGCCCATGTAGTCTTATTTACTCTGGATTACTTTTGCATAACTGGTAAACTGTAAGAGATGGACCAAATCTTACTATACAAAAAATGTAGATTTTGCTAAAACACACAATTTATGTCCGAATAAATTTTTTTGCCTGTCAAATTCAACATCGTTATTCATTTTTATTATGTTAACTGTGCAAAGAGAACGGGACTTGAAAGCTTTAAAAGATTTGACTATCGCACAAAGCCTACTGTATTCTAATATTCCCTTTGCACCTACAAGGAAATAAGCAATAAGATAATTTGTACAAATGTTTGTCTCAAAAAAGATATAGGAATAAGAGTTTGTAAGAATGGTTAGTACAAGAGTAGAGAAAGTCATGTGAGTGCAACACATTAGATTTTTAATATTTATTGTATATGAAATTTCAAGTCCAGCATACATATAATGAGATTGTTATTAAACATTTGTCAGTTGTACAAGCTTTCTGTATGTTTCTCTCTACTTGCAACTAAATGTTCATTGAAATTAGTCCAGAAAACATTTATTGTGTTTAACAATAAGTATAAAAACAAGCTTTGTTGTGAACAAATTGTAAAATAGACACAAAAGTAAATTAAAGAGAGCAGAGGAAATCATGTGATTGTAACACATCAGTTTGTTTTGAGAAAATTATGAGTATCCATTGTGTATGTAATGAGCTCTAAGAAAGCCCATTGATCAGCTGGAAAATTTAAAATGGTTTACTTAATTTTCTAGAAAGCCGCCCAAACTTTGAAAATTCCTGTTATGCCTGCTTCTAACCTCTCCATATATCGATGGTCTCAACAAGCCTTGGACACCCCTTTGGATCATCCTCTGTTGCCATTGTTATGGCAGAAGTTCTTCAGCCGTTTCCTAGCAAGAGTTCCTTCTGTGTCTGGGTAAGTGCTGAGAAGTTTTTTTGTATAACACTATTTTTGGTTTTGACAAGCTGCTTGTGCTAAATTAAAATATATAGGTAGCGGAAAAACAGTGGTCAGAAAATTGCAGAGTAGAATGAGAGTAGTATTTTGAGGTTAAGAAGATGGAGTCACTGATGCAGTGTAGTAACAAGAACATAAAGTAGGACCCCGATGAACCAGTACATTGGTGAGTGTGGATTTAACAATAAACCAAAAAGGCAGATAATCCATCTTACTTAATGTAAATAGTAGGTTTAATAAGTAATTACACAAAAAACATACTTAATACATGAGTCCTATGTTACATTTCTAGTATATGGAAAAAAACAGCAATGAAGGTGACTGTAGTTAGTTGATATATAATATGCTTCAGCTATTTGCAAATACATGTCCAGGATGCTCATAATTGTATGAGGTATGTTTGAGAAAACTGTGTGAATGTAATATGTGGCACTTATATTTCAGTCATAGAAAATTGTGTGAATTGTATGTTGAAGAGCAAGTAGGGAAGGATATGTGAATGTACAACATAAAAGAAAAGTGAATAGAGAAAACCATGTGAATGTTACATTATATAGTAACATTGATAGCATACAAACCTTCTCCATGAAACAATACATATATGTGCCGAATTTTGAGGTGATCTGTCAAGTGGTTTAGGAGCGCATATAGGACAAACGTACAACCATTCATTTATATATATTACTTCACTTTACAACAATTATTAATAATAAATTTATAATGCATTGTTTCCCATTAGACCACAAAAGAATTTCGATTTGAGATATTCACCCCAACGACAGAAGAGCAGCCAGACATACAACAGAAGGTCCGTGGTTTAAATCTCGGCTATGGCAGTGAATTTTTCATTTCTGATTCTACCTTTCAAAGTTTACCTAACATGGTTTGTGCATATTAGTACAATGAATCATCATTGATTGGCCTGATAGACAGCTTTCTCAATAGAATTAGTAACTCTATGAACTTGACCTGTGGTAGAATGTTTCTTTGTAAAAGCAAACTGGTGAGTTGAGATCAGTTCTCTGGCTTATGCAACCGTTATTAATCTTTTTAGTTATAGACTCTAAATATTTTACTCAGTGCAATGTTACTTCTGTTCGTAGTTCACATGGTTTAGGTAAAACTATTACTTTTGCCACCTGCCAATGCTTTGTAACGTATCCATGTATAAATGAGAGTGTCATGTACTTGTTTATTTCAGTGTCCCAGACAGAGGAGGTGTGGGTGACAAATTCTTTGAAGGAATGATCAATTTGAGTTTCCATAAGAAGCTAAAGAAACGCTTGCAAGATGCCACAGAGTTCTATCGCTCAAAGAACATAGAGGAGGTAGCCGAGGATGTTCTGGACGATGCACACGAGCCACAGAATGAGCTGTTTAATGCTGATGAACGCAGGAATTGGTACAATGAGTGCTCCAAGTAAGAACTGCTTTTATTCTCTATTTCATAATTGTGTTTACAACAATTTAATTACTGCTCCATATTTGTGAGTGTGTACACTACTTAACTGATAAACAAAAAGTGAGTTACATACCAAACTTTCCTAAATGTTGTGACAAAATGACAAAAGACTGATTAATTTTCCTCAGTCACTTCATTTTTGTTCTAAAACTGAACTGAACTAAAACTTTAACTTTTTCAGACGACAGTCACGTGAACATGAATGGGCACCTTGTTTATTATGGAAGTGCTTTCCTCCGGCCGAGAACTGAACTCACAACTAAATCTCTTCTTATTTATTTGTCACTAGATTTTTAAGTTTTCCACCAGAAATCTAGGTGTCGAAAATTATGTTGACAATTGTTTTTTCAGTTCAGTTCAGTGGAGCTTGGGTGATCTGAAGTGCGGTTATATTTGCAGTATTGGTTTGCTTACTCTGCAAATTGGACATGAGTTGAAAACATAAGTTTTCACTCAGTGAAGAGGAAGTAATTATTAATTTTATTTGTCAGAACGAATTTGTATACAATCTGCAGTATTCAAAGTGTAGAAATGTAGAGAAAAAACAGAGACTTTGGAAGGAATAGAGGAATTAATAAAATGAAGTACATAGATAAATAAGCGGCTTGTGTGTTTAAAAACACCAACAGTAAGTTTGTTGGCATAAATAAATAATAATTACCATGTGAAGGTTATTTAATCCCGGGATATAAAGTACTTGCAATAGTAAGTCACCATTGGGGTAATTGTCTCTGATGTGAGACTGCCTTTGTGGTTTACCAGGAGAAATACAAACTGGCTTGAGAATTTAATGCCATTCTGGCAGTTTGTCACAATAGCTCAGTGGTTAGAGCGTCCGCCCGGCAAGCGGAAGGTCTGTGGTTCAAATCCCAGTTGTGGCATTGAATTTTTAAGTTCCAGTTCTACCTCTTAAGATTTATCTACTCTTTCTGGGTAACATTTAATAATTTTAATTTGTTTCTGCTCCGAAAAAAGGCATGCAAAGATTCTGTAATAAATGCAGCACAACAGAGTAGAGTTGGCAGGTATAATCTTGTTACGTAGGTAATATCTAACTACGCTTGATTGTTTGGTTAAGATTGCATATTCATCAGAAATACTTTACCTGGAGGTGTGAACATCCCAAGTGTGAATTATTGTCATTTATGTGTGTGCAATAAACGATGGTGTACTAATACAAATACAGTCATCTGTTGCAATATAAAAAAGTGCTAAGTTACATCAGGAATTCTAGGATTTGTTTATCTATATCTAGTCATAGTAATATTAAGATTGGATTTAATTTTGGTGTTCATCTGAAGTACTCCACAAACTAGTGTCATTGTCCGTCAGGTGTCTCATAACCAAAATCTCATAGGCAGCTTCTGAACTACGATTAGCATACATGGGTTGCACCTCAGAGTGTTTCCACAATTTTGCTCATTACCAGTATTATCTGTTAATTCATTGACCAAAATAAACAACAAAGTGTCCAATTCCAACTCACTTTCTTCACTGCCATGCAGCTTTTCAAACCACATTTCAGCTATTTTACTTAATGGTATGATGTTTTCAGTTCAGTTTTCTAGGAAAGCATAACTGAAGACTGAACTGAAAGGATCTTAACTTTTCAGTTTTAGTTTTAGTTCAGTTCAGTTTTCAGGTTGGAGGAAAGCAAGGCTTAACACAGTCTACAGTACTTCGTGATCTTACAACTCACAGCTGTTCTGTCCAATCATAACCTTGACACACACTTTTCTGTCTTTTAGTTCTCTCTGTTTCACAAACAGCTGACTTTGAAGATCATATTCACTAAAATTGCTTCATACAACAACTTCGATGTGACGATTAAATGTCCCAAAACTGTCCCTGATGACACACACCCACACTTCTCTCAACGATGATCACATTCACACACACACACGCACACATGCACACATACATGCACACGCTATTTTTTCTTGAAATTCACTTTTTCTTGAACCTCTCAGAAACAAGCCAGCAGTAGAAAGTTTGCAGTCTGGACATACTTTGTTCTGCTGCACTCATTGCCATTGCCCATGTGTTTATAATCCACACACTGGTATGAGCATCCCTGACATGTTGCTGCTGCCAGCATCACTGTATGAATGTGCAAAGAAAGTTTATCTTAATTAACATAAGTATAGTGGGCACAGCTTATCGGCAGTTTCCAAGAGTTCAACATGGCTGACATTACACTAAACAGCTGACGAAAGTATCCCAAAAAGCAGTCCTGCCAATGTACATAATAAAGGCATTTCTAACCTCAAATAACACAGGGTTAAAGTATAACGCTTTCAAACTATAATAATGCTTCAATATCGTTGCCACACAACAAATGATGAACTTACTCACCTTCAGCAAATCTTGTTCTGTAATAACACTTTTGGATAAAATCACTTCGAGCACTAATATCGCAATATATATGAGATGCACTACTGTGTAGCAAACACAAAAATAACAGTAACTATAGCTGCATATACTTCTCTAAAAGAATTCAAAACAAAATCACGCAAAGACGAGCAGTACGTCCACTGATTGATTGATTAATTAATACAGCATCTAAACAGAATCTTGTTTTAAAATCTATTGGTTGGCCTCCCTGCAATGCATTCATAAACAAGCACTTCTGTGGCAACATAACAGATGCAATAACACCAGCTATGGCCGTAACTTTACCATGGTTATATGTTACCAACAGTTGGCGGCGCTAATGCAACCTAACGGATGGAATATCACCAAATATAACCAGACTGCACCATAATGAAAGAAAAATGTCAAGGTTGTTAACTAGGGTATCTCAATGAGCTGTGCCTACGATAGATGATTAGAACGGAACACTTACCTGTACTAAACCTCCACAAAAATACAATATATTGTGTACACATTTATTGCTAAAAAGTTACTTACATTCTAATACAGTGATGTCAGAGTGCAAGTTTGTTCTTTGGGTGTTTTGCAAGCCCACGCTACCCATAACAGCAGCACCTGCTTGGCGCAGTGTTAATTCCGGCTGTACAACGCACATACCACACTTCCAGTCTCTTGTTATAAACACAGAAATAATAATTATTATGACATATTGGATGCACTCTTAGAGCAGCTTGATGGATAATTTTCAGGTTTGGATGCTCTCAAATCTAAACTGGATCTCTTTTCCTTGCCCTACTCTGTTCATCCTGGGAATGTTCCAGTTGTGATTTAGATTTAAAATGGGCGTATAGTGATAATAATATTGTCAACTTTTGTCAAGCCCTTGATCCACAAACACACCCACAATGTCACAAATTTGCTGCAGAAATTATGTGTATGTTTGGCAGTACATACATCTGCAAACAATTTTTTTCTTTAGCGGACTCACAAAGTGCCATCTGAAAACAAAGTTGTGTGATGATGACCTTACATCTGTCTGAGGCCAGCTACTGTAGTTAATGTTCTGCCAAATATTAAGATGTTTGTGAAAAAGTACAAAATGGGCATAAGTCAAAGTGTGACCACAAGCAAAGATTTTAATGTGGAACTATTTATATTTGTTTTGAGACCCCCTAAATCCAAAAAAAGCATTTTTAGAAAAAGGTCCATGCATGTGTGTCTATCTGTCAGTCTGTGAACAATGTAACTCAAAAACGAAAAGTCGGTTAAAAACCAAAATTGTTATTTAAGTTTAAAGTCTTTCAAGGATGCAACATGAGGATTTTGAAGAAAATTAGTGCATCCTAAGCCACCTTTACATGGAACATTTTTCAAAAATTCTGATTTCCTTAAAAATGGCTCCAACGATTTTGATTAAAATGCCATATGTTTGAGATTTTTATGACAAATGAAATGTACATCTTGAATTTTCTGGCTATAACTTTTGTATAACTGGTAAAGAGACCAAATCTTACTATACAAAAAATGTAGATCTTGCTAAAACACTCAGTTTGTCTTTTTTTTTTTTTTTTTTTTTTTGTAGAGCGAACCGTTTCAGAGATATGCCTTGTTATTTGTGTGAGTGAAGCTTATACTTCCATCGAATGAACAATCTTTTTTCATTTTTTTTTATGTTAACCGTGCAAAGAGAACTGAATTTGAAAGCTTTAAAAGATTTGACTTGCTCAAAGCCTACTTTATTCCCATATTGCCCTTGTACCTACAAGGAAATAAGCAATAAGATAATTTGTACAAATGTTTATCTCAACTAACACGAAGAAGATATAGGAATAAGAGTTTGTAAGAATGGTTAGTACAAGAGTAGGGAAAGTCATGTGAGTGTTACACATCAGATTTTTCTTTTTTTTAATTAAGTTATTTGCACTAGAATGTTATTTGCAGATGACTGAAGTTCTCCAAGATGAAACTTTGTAGTGGTAATGGTCCTTAGTTGTATCTATGACTTGGAGGGTTATGCTGTTTTAAAAGTGCTGTTAGCCACTTCTGAAATTACACATATGTAAATATGAGGTTAATAAACTTAAGGAAGTGAAAATAAGAGTAAAGGATAAGTGCAAATTACAGCAAAATGTCAATTCTAGCAAAGTTAAAGTGAAGCTACTGTATTTTGGAACCTAGTTCCCTATAATATAAATCTTTTATCAAGCCTCTTTGTAAAGTATACATTTTGTGTTTGTGTAGGTTACTGCGCACATTCAGTTTGTGGTTAGAAGAGCCACGACTCCATGAACCAAACCTGTTTCTACCAGCACTGCCTCCTCAGTATAACTCGAGCAAACTGGCAGCTCTAATCCAAGGCAACACAGTAAGTAAACCACACTTCCAACCCTCCTCCCTTACCAATTGAACAATTTTATTTTTTATTTATATAACCATACACTATATATGAAAATGATAGAGACAGTTATGTTTCAGTTTAACGTCAAGGAATTGTCGTTAAAGTTTGCACACACATACCCCTAATACCTAGTATACTTACAAGAGGAAAGTGAAGTATCAGTGTCGGCTGGCAGTTCTACATGAGAAAAGGGGGAAAAGCAATGTCATGAACTAAGCAAGGGGCTATACAGTCAACAACTGAGAGGGCTATGGACATGAGCATATGTCAACAGAACAGGGAAGCATTTTAGAAGTTAGAGATCAGGCAAGAAGGAGATTGGATGTGACAGGATCACAAGGAGCAAAACAAAACTACAGGACTTTAGATTTGAGAGAAAGGGACCAGCATAGGGAAATGAATTGGGGGTTATATGCTGGAACACGGAAGGATTGATGAAGAAAGTAAAGAGTGAAGCTGTTGTAATTGCTGTAGTGATTTTCATTATGCTTAATACATAGTTACGTACTTTGATAATAAACTTGCCACAACTGAAGAAAATCAAAGTTTAGTAGATATTGCTGCAGGAAACAGCCATTGGGAAGTTATGGAAGGAATGTATGGCGACGACGAAGCCAATGAAAGGAGCCAAAAATAGGCACTTTTAGAGAAGCGTTATCTGTTGTGAATGACCTTCAGGAATTTGCAGCTTCCAAGAATGTTCTAGAACTCCTGGAGCTGATGTAGGATGCAAAGGAGACCATAGAGTGTTCTCTTGTGAAGAAATCGTGGCAGTGCACTTTGACGGATATGCAGGGGGAAAAGAAACTAATGGAGAAACTGCAATTATGTATGACATGTAAGTTGAAAATAGAAAAAAAACATACAATTGAACCTATTTTTTATTTACAGAATTTTATTTCAAATTATTCCTTCAGTTTAATTCTATGCGATTATATTTTTTTTTACTAAAATATGTACAACCCTTTGTAAGACGGAAACCCGTGAAAACGGAAAAATATTACTGGAACGAGCACGTTCCGTCTTAGGCAGATTTTACTGTAGTAGAGACAACTGAATGTAATGGAGAAGTTATCTTATAAATTGTTTATTTGTATTGCTTTACAATGTGAATTGAACCATTATCAAGGTATCTCTTATCATTTGTCTGAATTTCTCAATACCTATACTTTTCTCAAATGGAAAGTCATTAATGTTTTTATCTGTTGGCCATCCAAAAAGAATGGAATTTCAATACCATCACATTGCAACCAGTTTTAAAAGTTTTGACTATCACTCAGAGCCCACTGTATTCCCATCTTCCCCTTGTACCTACAAGGAAATAAGCAATAAGTTAATTTGTACAAATGCTTATCTTAACTAACACAAAGAAGATATAGGAATAAGAGTTTGTAAGAATGGTTAGTACAAGAGTAGAGAAAGTCATCATATCATATTTGTTTTAAAAAAAACTATCAGCACTTTTTGAAATGCCTACCACGTCTGCTAGTTTGCCCACTTTCAGTGGTGGTCATCCAATAGGTACCACTTTATGGATTTTCTACTCCATTTTTGGCATGATCACCACTGCAAGGTTTGTCCTGGCAGCTCCTACAGTGTTGTTAAACTCTGCTACCCAGTATTTGACCATTGTAGCACACTCCCCAGAGTACTGTATCACGTAACAATGACCAATTTTTTCCATGTTTAGAAATTCACTGAGAGCATTCACTGTTGATGGCTGCCAAACAAATAGTAAACAATATAGCATCATCAAACTTCAAACTTAAGTTTTATAAGGTTATCATTTTTTCCAAATGCCACCACCATCTATGTACTATGAGGACTGCCCTTGTATGAATATCACAATGTAATGCACTGAAGAGTCATGTGATTTGCAGCTCTGAATGCCTGTGTGTTGGGAGAAGCTCAGTCCAAGTGCATTTTTCATGTAAGGGTTTCCCTTTCATAAAAAATGTAAAGATTTCAATTGTGATACTTTTAGTTGGTTTCTAAAGCAAACTGACTAAATAACATCAAATTGAATTAAGTTAAGCCTAATAATTTGCTAAGGGTTGTCATGTGCCATGGAGTAGTGGTTACCATGGTAGATAATCTTGATGTTTACTGTTTGCAGAGCTTGTGGTTGGAGTACCTAGACTTTGTGAAGGTCCAGGAGAGTCAACAGGCTGCAGTTCAGGAATGGGAAGCCTCTCACTTTAGGATCCCAGATACTCCTACTAAAAGTGCAGTCATGCCTAGTCCTGAAGAGGCAAAGAATCCTGTTGAAAGGATACTCAAGCGGTAAGTAATGTATCACTATTACGGTTTACTCAAGATTACGAGGGTCAGTTTGAAAGTTTTGAGAATGGCTAACAATTAGTTATGGTGAGCCGAAGTATTGTATTTATTTTGTTCATAGAAACATGATACATATGTTATAGGACACATCAACTTAACAATATAAAGAAAAATATTTTAAGATACATAGATGATTGTAAATGCAGATATATAAGGTTCAATACAAATTTAAAGCACAAAAAATGAACAATGATATATAAAAGAGTACAAAGTTTTGAGTTACAAAAAATAATAATTTACAAAGGTACAATTTATCCTACTTTAAGATTTAGGAATTCCTCTACATTGTAAAATCTATAGGCCAGTAAAAAAACTGAATAACACCTTTTTGAACTTTTGTTGGGATTCAATACCTCTTATATAACGGGGTAGTCTGTCATATAAATGTAGACCAGCATATGTGAAGCTATTTTCATGGTGTTTAGCTCTATGTGAGTGTACAAATAAGTTGTTTTTTCCCCTAGTGTGATATGAATGAACTTCAGCATTTGTCTTGAAGGTATTTAAGTTTTCTTTTGCATAGCTCAGTGTTTCATATAAAAACATACATGGTAAAGGCAGCATTTTATATTTCCTAAAATATGCTTTGCAACTAGTTTTATTGGACAACTCAGCCATAATTCTTATTATCTTCTTTTGCATCCTGAAAACCTTTATGCTGTTTTTTGAGTTCCCCCAAAAGATTATGCCGTATACTAGTGGACTGTGTATGTGTGCAAAATAAACTACTTTAAGAATATGTATGCTGGCCATAAGTACCTCTTCATAGCTTAGATTGAAGTTCAGATATACTGGTTTCATCAAAAGGATTGGTCCTTATGTAAACAATGCTTAAAAATGTACCCCTCCACTTGGAACACTATCGGCACTACTTTTGTAACCACTTGGAGCCTGGAACTATCATTGCCACCAACCTCTCCATACAGCAGTTTAAAATGTGCTACTGATTAGATAAGAATTGCGTATAGCACTCTGAACTAAAACCAAATAAATATATCCTCATGGTCAACAATGATGTTCTTACCATTTCTTTTTCAGAACTCAAAACTATTGTCAAGTAACAGCTTGTAAAAGGAAATTTGCTTGAATGTAGGAAGGTCAGGGTCACTGTTAACAAACGTAAGCACTTTGTTGATTGTAGATGGTCGTTTATGAGGAAGAAATGATGAACATTATTGACACATTGCCCCCCTAACAAATCTGTTACACTGTACCTCTAGCCCTGGATATTTAAGTTTTCTTGATTTTCCAGGCATGGTTAACATGCCTGTTTTTAACCATTCACTGCATGTAGAGTTTATACTTAATGCAGACACATCTGTAAACTCTGCTGTCAGGTTAACAGCATCCTTGATAGCCAAAGTAGGATATTTCTCACATACTTTGTGAAACAAATTCAGAATTATAACTTTCTCACCGGTCATAGAGGCTTTCCTCTGTGATGTTTTATAAACTGCCATGATGGTTCACTAACAATCTTGCTTCCCGCTTCCACAGTTGACCAACAGAATACAGCCTGCACATGCTCTTTGCTCACTTTCTAATTAAGTGCAATTAATTACTTTGGATTCTTTTTACTGCAGTTGTACACACTATAACACATTAAACACACCATTTTTACATAATACAGAGAAGATGCAGTAAGTTTTCTAACTGATGCACCTTGAAATACATGGCATCAGCCAATGAACATACACTTCATTCGCATTGTACACATGCTTCTGTTTACATAAGCACCAACCCTTTTGATGAAACAAGTATTATAATAATAATATTATGCAAATCTGGGCATGCTGCAACAATGTGCAGGGTCAACACTGTTGTGTATGTACATGCAGGTGTTGCTATGCCAGGGGCTAGAATGGATCTCATGCAAAGCATTTCCATGCCGTGATTTTGTATGACTTTAAAATCCGGATGTGAGAGATGCCTTGAAAGACTGTCCTGCTTTTGGGGATCTTTGTTGTTTGAAATCCACTATTTATTGGTAATTTGCACAGTTTAGGCCCTGTATTACGATCTCCGGTTGCTAGCCATGGTGTGTTACCTTTTGGTTATCACTAACTGATGGTTAGGCTCAGTGCCTTGTATTGCAAACTCAATTAGACTATGGGTTTGTTGCCCTGAGGATTATGATGCCATGCGAGCAGTTGGTAAGATTTTTCACCAGGCTTTCGCTGTGTTTGCAACGCTATCTCGTGGGTGAAGCAATCATTTAAGTTAACCAACATGACAACACCATGTTGCAACAGTTGGTATGAGAATGAGAGTAAGTGAGCTCTCAAAACACATCCTATTCTTAATAAGTGTTGCAGTGCCATAAATCCAATTTACTTTAGTATCTAGATATTACTACACATTACTGTAAGCAAAATCTTTCAACAAAGTAGTTTATAGCAGTAGGTATGTTTGGGTGTGTGTGAGTGAGTGAGAGAGAGACTTTCTGGAAGTTGCCTCTTAAGAAACAGATAAAATCTTAACATAAAATAGTTTACCTCATTTAAGGACATAATTTATGTCATATAACATTTTTTTCTGATATTAACAATTTTTGACATGTTCTTTGTTATTAGTTTCAAGTTTCAAATACTTATACATTAAGTCTTAAGTCTCTATCCACTCTTTCTCATAAACTTTCAGAGCTAATAAGTTTAGTAAAGTAGAAGTATTGTATTCCACCCAAAAATTTGATGTCGAGATTTCACCAGAAATATATGTTTTGAGGCCCCCTGAATCCAAAAAAAGGCATTTTTAGAAAAAAGTCCGTGGGTGTGGGTGTGGCTCTGTGTGTGTGTGTGTGTGTGTGTGTGTGTGTGTGTGTGTGTGTGTGTGTGTGTGTGTGTGTGTGTGTGTGTGTGTGTGTGTGTGTGTGTGTGTGTGTGTGTGTGTGTGTGTGTGTGTGTGTGTGTGTGTGTGTGTGTGTGTGTGTGTGTGTGTGTGTGTGTGTGTGTGTGTGTGTGTGTGTGTGTGTGTGTGTGTGTGTGTGTGTGTGTGTGTGTGTGTGTGTGTGTGTGTGTGTGTGTGTGTGTGTGTGTGTGTGTGTGTGTGTGTGTGTGTGTGTGTGTGTGTGTGTGTGTGTGTGTGTGTGTGTGTGTGTGTGTGTGTGTGTGTGTGTGTGTGTGTGTGTGTGTGTGTGTGTGTGTGTGTGTGTGTGTGTGTGTGTGTGTGTGTGTGTGTGTGTGTGTGTGTGTGTGTGTGTGTGTGTGTGTGTGTGTGTGTGTGTGTGTGTGTGTGTGTGTGTGTGTGTGTGTGTGTGTGTGTGTGTGTGTGTGTGTGTGTGTGTGTGTGTGTGTGTGTGTGTGTGTGTGTGTGTGTGTGTGTGTGTGTGTGTGTGTGTGTGTGTGTGTGTGTGTGTGTGTGTGTGTGTGTGTGTGTGTGTGTGTGTGTGTGTGTGTGTGTGTGTGTGTGTGTGTGTGTGTGTGTGTGTGTGTGTGTGTGTGTGTGTGTGTGTGTGTGTGTGTGTGTGTGTGTGTGTGTGTGTGTGTGTGTGTGTGTGTGTGTGTGTGTGTGTGTGTGTGTGTGTGTGTGTGTGTGTGTGTGTGTGTGTGTGTGTGTGTGTGTGTGTGTGTGTGTGTGTGTGTGTGTGTGTGTGTGTGTGTGTGTGTGTGTGTGTGTGTGTGTGTGTGTGTGTGTGTGTGTGTGTGTGTGTGTGTGTGTGTGTGTGTGTGTGTGTGTGTGTGTGTGTGTGTGTGTGTGTGTGTGTGTGTGTGTGTGTGTGTGTGTGTGTGTGTGTGTGTGTGTGTGTGTGTGTGTGTGTGTGTGTGTGTGTGTGTGTGTGTGTGTGTGTGTGTGTGTGTGTGTGTGTGTGTGTGTGTGTGTGTGTGTGTGTGTGTGTGTGTGTGTGTGTGTGTGTGTGTGTGTGTGTGTGTGTGTGTGTGTGTGTGTGTGTGTGTGTGTGTGTGTGTGTGTGTGTGTGTGTGTGTGTGTGTGTGTGTGTGTGTGTGTGTGTGTGTGTGTGTGTGTGTGTGTGTGTGTGTGTGTGTGTGTGTGTGTGTGTGTGTGTGTGTGTGTGTGTGTGTGTGTGTGTGTGTGTGTGTGTGTGTGTGTGTGTGTGTGTGTGTGTGTGTGTGTGTGTGTGTGTGTGTGTGTGTGGGGGGTGGGGGGTGGGGGTGTGTGGGTGTGTGGGTGTGTGGGTGTGTGGGTGTGTGGGTGTGTGGGTGTGTGGGTGTGTGGGTGTGTGGGTGTGTGGGTGTGTGGGTGTGTGGGTGTGTGGGTGTGTGGGTGTGTGGGTGTGTGGGTGTGTGGGTGTGTGGGTGTGTGGGTGTGTGGGTGTGTGGGTGTGTGGGTGTGTGGGTGTGTGGGTGTGTGGGTGTGTGGGTGTGTGGGTGTGTGGGTGTGTGGGTGTGTGGGTGTGTGGGTGTGTGGGTGTGTGGGTGTGTGGGTGTGTGGGTGTGTGGGTGTGTGGGTGTGTGGGTGTGTGGGTGTGGGGGTGTGGGGGTGTGGGGGTGTGGGGGTGTGGGGGTGTGGGGGTGTGGGGGTGTGGGGGTGTGGGGGTGTGGGGGTGGGGGTGGGGGTGGGTGTGGGTGTGGGTGTGGGTGTGGGTGTGGGTGGGTGGGTGGGTGGGTGGGTGGGTGTGTGGGGGTGGGGGTGGGTGGGTGGGTGGGTGCGCGCGTGCGTGTGAAGTCTGTCAGTCTGTGGACAGCATAACTCAAAAACGAAAAGTCAGTTAAAAGCTAAAGTTGTTACTTTAGTTTAATTTCTTTCAAGGATGCGACACAAAGATTTAGAAGCAAATTGCTCCACCATAAGCCACCCTTTACGTGGAACATTTTTCAAAAATTTTGATTTTCTTGAAAATGGCTCTAATGATTTTGATTAAAATGCCATTTTTATGATAAATGAAATTTATATCTTGAATTTTCTGGCTATAGCCCACGTAGTCCTGTTTACTCTGGACAACTTTTGCATAACTGGTAAACCGTAAGAGATAGACCAAATATTACTATACAAGAAAGTAGATCTTCCTGAAACACACAATTTATGTCCAAATAAATTGTTTTGTAGAGTAAACCATTTCAGGATATTTCTTGTTATTTGTGTAAGTTTTGAAGAGCTTATACTTTTGTCAAATGAAACATCATTATTCATTTTTTTACATGTTAACAGTGCAGAGAGAATGGAATTTGAAAGCTTTAAAACATTTGACTATCGCACAAAGCCTACTGTATTCTAATATTCCCCTTGCACCTACAAGGAAATAAGCAATAAGATAATTTGTACAAATGTTTATCTCAACTAACACGAAGAAGATATAGGAATAAGAGTTTGTAAGAATGGTTAGTACAAGGGTAGAGAAAGTCATGTGAGTGTAACACATTAGATTTTAAAAATCTATCACTTTAAACTACAGTAGTCTTTTTATATTAACAACTGAATGTATAAATGTGTAGTGAAAGTGAATCTAAATTAACAAGAATTGGACAGAAGAGATTGCTTTTGTAAGAATAATTTATAGAAGAGTGAGCAGAAAAAGTAATGTGAATGGAACACATCAGATTTTTAAAATATTTGACACTATGTGTTTAAAGTTCCCAGACTGAAGTTTGTTTTGATACACCTTTTATGAATTTTTGAAATAAATGATTCTATTTTATCACATTCAAAGAATTTGTCACAAGAATAATATTGATTACAACATGAACAGCGAACTACTGTCTTTACATCCTATGTATGACAAAGTCCATATTAACTAGTTTTCTTGCCAACCATTATACGAGGGCTGTTCAATAAAGAATGATCGTAATCTTTTTACAGTCATAATTTCTCATGGTAAAATTCAATCGTAGGTACTCTGTTAGCTTAATGTCAAACAAACATGCCATAGTAGTTTCATTGTTGGTACTCCTGGTCCCCACCTGTGAGAGGCAGGCAAGTTCAGACATGTTCAGTATCGCCTACCGCTGCAATGGTGGTAACACGCGAGGAACAATATGCAGCTTTGAAATTCTGCTTTTGTCTCAACAAATCTTCAGCTGAGGCCTATACAATGTTACAGGAGGCCTATGGAGAGTCTGTTCTTCCCTACAGCACAGCTCAAACGTGGTTTAAAATGTTTAAAGAGGGAGACAATCAATTTCAAAGGAAGGTGGACCCGGTGCTCCAGTTACTGCTCTTACAGAAGAAGACATCAACACTGCTGCTGTCATCGTGAGAGAGGATCGATGAATTACCTTAAGATCACTTTCTGAAATACTGAACATTTCATCAGGTGCCACCCACATGTTGGTGACAGAAACATTACACATGAGACACGTTTGTGTGCAATGGGTTCCAAGACTGTTGATTCCCAAACAAAAGGACATTCGCATGCAGTTAAAGTTGATGTTAGAATTTGATGCGGAGTTTCCTTCAAATGTAATCACTGTTGATGAAACTTGGCTACATCATTTGATCCTGAGAGCAAACAGCAAAGCTAAGTGTAGAAATCTCCATCACCAACTTCCAAAAAAGCAAAAGTGGTTGCTTTTGCAGGGAAAGCTATGGTCATCTCAGTCTTTGATATTCATGGAATGGTTTATCAACATGTACTTGCACACACATCAGTAGCTGGACGACACTACAGGGATGTCCTGAAAACATTGTAAGTCCATATCAGGCGCCAGTGAAGCAGACTAGATGTGCGGCCACATATTGCTAATGTTGTTACTGAATATCTTGTAAAAATCAACATGAAGTGCATCCCTCACCCTCCCTACAGTCTGGATTTAGCCCCATGTGACTTTTTTCTATTCCCTAACTTGAAGAAATGCCTTTGTGGGAGGCATTATCCATCATGAGAAGCAGTGGTGGATCTCTCAAAAAAATAGTTTCCAGCAAGTCTTTGAAGACTGGCAGAAATGCTAGCACAAGTGCATCGCATTCATGGGAGACTATTTTGAGAAGGACCATCAAAATTATGAGTTAAGGAATGTCACAAAAAATTGTGATCATTCTTTGTTGAACAGCCCTCATAATTTATCTGTAAATGTATCACTGTGGAGGCCTTATTAAGACTTTACAGCAAAGGAGGTGTTTTTACACTTTGCTGAGCAAGGGAAGGTTTTACAGGTATGAGATTTAAAATACATCTGGGCAGATTTGTGTTACAAGTAATTTAAAGAAGAATAAAACTTTGCCATGTTAGTTATGGTGGACACAGTAAGTGATGTTAATATTGCAGGCTGCAGTCGTATGACGCTCCAGTGTTGGCTCCTCCATTACAAGCTGTGAAGCCAGTGTTGCCACTTGTATCCACTGACATGATAAGTAACAGAGGAGCTCTTTTAGATGGCCTTAAGAACTCCTTCAAGACCCTGCTGGAATACGCTCAGTAAGTAAGGTTTGTGTAACACACCAATGTATTTAGAAGAAATGCTTACTTTCACAAGTTGTTTACTGTAGTTCCATTCCTGCAGGATATACTCACTGCGCACATCTGAACACACTGCTTTGGACTGCAACTTTCTGGAGTTGGTACCCCTGCTGTACCGAGATGTCGAGTTGGAGGTTGTATTGCACGCTGCATGTGATAGCGAACCACATACCAGGAGAGGAAATATTACCAACTGTGCAGGACCTGCCACTATACATCTCAAGGTAATTGTTATTAATAGTTGTTTTAAAAGTTCTGGGAATGATCTACAGATTACAGTTAGAGTAGCCGCCTGGTAAACGGAAGGTCTGTGGTTCAAATTCCAGCTGTAGCATTGAATTTTTAAGTTCCAGTTCTACCTCTCAAGTAGTACAATATTTAAAATCAAATAATTTATGCATTAACATACAAAAAACAGCATTTATGAACATACAGACAGCACAGAGCAAACACAGTATCATGCTTGATGTAAAAATAGAAAATCAAGTTATTAAAAGATTGGGATGAACCAATTTTCTAGGGGTAGTGTTAGACAAAAATTTAAGGTGGGAAAAACACAGTAAAATTTGTAACAAAATCTCCTCTAGCCTGTTCGTTCTAAAACAAATGGCAAAACTTGTTGATGCAGACGTCCTACGAAAAATTTATTATGCATTAATATACCCACACCTTGCTTACGGTATCACAGTATGGGGACAAAGTGCAACAGTACATACAAAAAGACTATTTATGTTACAAAAAAGAGCTATAAGAATAATTTTAAGATTAAATAGACAGGAATCATGTAGAGAATTCTTTAAGAAACTGAACATTTTGACATTATATTCATTGTACAGGGGTAGTAAGGGGTAGTGATGCACCTCCTATAGCCTCTCCTACCCAATTCCCATCCTCATCCTGCCCGTGGTGCTCCCTGCTTTTAACAGATGAGGCTCTGGGGACCGAATCGCAGCGGTATAACTGTTTCATCTAAAATGGAGGAAATGTCATTTACATATGTGCTGGCCTATTACAGCACAACAGCGTCCCTCAGAGGCACATGAGGGGAAGGTCGGTGGATCTAAATATCATCTATTTAGTCCTCCCGGCTAGGTCCGATGGACCCGTTGACCAACGATAGGTGTGGTCCCCCTTGCAAAATGGGGGTTTAAGTCGGGTGATGTAACTGCCACATTGTAAAACTGGTGCCTGTTAAGAAAACAGTTACATGAAAGCCACATACACTGTGAAGCATTAAGATCAGAAGAAACTACAGTTCAAAAGTATTGGAAAGCACGAATGCTAATGGCTTCATTGCCAGATGCAAGGCACTAGAAAACAACAATAACATATTCATTGTACATAGTTGAGACAATTTTGCTAGCAAAAAGAAAAGAAAATAGCAGTAAAACAAACAACCAGATTCATGAATACAACACTAGGGGTAACACAGATTTTCACATAAATTCCTATAGACTAGAAATTCACAAAACCAAACCATCAGTAGCTGCATGTTTGCTATATAATAAACTATCACAAAATATAAAAGAAATAAAATGTATACGTACATTTAAAGTGTAATTGAAAAAGTAGTGCATAGATGGGAGGTTATACTCAATAGTAGAATTTCTAAATAGGGTATAAGCCATAGCTGTAAGTTTATAAATACGTGTTAGCTGGTAAATGTATATATTAGTATGGATTTATATAAATATCTTTGTTAAAGTTCTTTATATGTAATTATGTATAACCTTATGTATTCTGACGCTATGAGTTACATTGTAATTTCTACAGCTGATAACAATAAACAATGTTGGTCATGGTAGAGCAGTCGTGCATGAAGTAGAAAGGACCATGGAGACTTTAAATAAACATCAGTTATCAGAACACACTTTTCTAAATAATGAACTTCTCTCTGCTTGTCAGGTTTGTGAAGCTCGAGTGAATGAGGGTACAGAACACTTAATTCGTCAGAACCGTGCAGATTATGAAAGTCTTCTGCAAAGAGCTATGTACCCACCACCACAGAAAGTGTGTGCCAGCAGCGTGCATGTTGAGCATGCAATAGCGTGAGTATGTTATATTCTTCTCAACATTTAAGGCACAACAAAATAACTGTGGACAAAATATCTGTTAAGATTTCACCAACATTGTATGCTACATTATGCAAGTAATTTTACAGGTATACAGGTTGCATGAAAATTATGTTCACAAACTGTAAGGATGAAAAGTATATTTCAAGTTTTATGGTTACTGCAGTAATAATTTAACTGGAGGATCACAACTGCTTATATTTTCCCAGATTGATGCACTCCGCTTAAAGTCTCATTGTGAATGGCACCTTGTGTACATAAAAGCAATTCTTTTCCGCAGAATGCTGGAGAGGGAGTATGAGAGATCCAGAGCTATGAGAGATGTGGAAAGAGCAATGAAACTTCAAGACGTGGGACTCACGTTGTTCTATCACATCATCACCTTGTATAATGATGAGGCAATCTTCTATCCACCGTCAAAGCAACTACTTTCTACATGTATTGAAAATCTTGGCCAGGTTTGTGTGTATATATATTATGTTCTTATGTTTTCAGCAGAAAATGAAGTGTGTTCACACGCGTGCGTGTGTGTATGTGTTCGCATGCACTGGGTGCCCCAAAACACCACCAACAAGTCTTTGTAAGTAGTGTGAATGGCAAACTGATGGGTTTTCAAATAGGAAATGCATGGTTTGGACGTTGGAGAATGCCGAAGTTTGAAAACAAATGTTTGTGACAATTTGTTAAGCTTC
Source organism: Tenodera sinensis (assembly GCA_030765045.1). Taxonomy (NCBI): domain Eukaryota; kingdom Metazoa; phylum Arthropoda; class Insecta; order Mantodea; family Mantidae; genus Tenodera; species Tenodera sinensis. The sequence continues at coordinate 5,635,891 of CM060969.1, forward strand.
GTTTAGGTATTTCAATACGGAAGGTAGGGAATCCTTTAGCCATCTGTGTACTGAAATGGATGACCCAAGCATAATAACATTGCTGTGCATGCGCTACATTCCTCCATAGAGTCCTTGGTGCGCATCCTACTGCGTTCCTTGTGTAGTTTCCAGTATAGTAACGTTTTAACAGCAGTGCAACCTGTACCAGTACAGAGCTGCTGAAATGGCCGACTTGAGCTCCCCCACGTCACATGTCCAAATCAGTGGATTGGTAGAGGTGGACCAGTTTCATGTCAGCATGGTCACCAGATCTAACCCCTCTTGACTATGAAGACGCTGGTCTTCGAAACATGTCCAGATAAAAATAAGTGAAACTATAAGTGGACTCATTTATTTTACTTCTAAAACATTAGAGACACAACTACAGTTGATGTTAGCAGAAGTGGCATCGTTTGGTTTCCTTGAGTTCAATCGCAGGATTTCAAATTCATTATCCCATTTCCTTTTAAAGACATAATTGTTTTTCCAGACTAAGCATCACACTTCCCACTTCCCTTAACAGGACCTTTAAATTAAGTATCTTCCAAGGATGTAAAACAAAGATTTTAAAAAAAATCCTCTCCACCCCAAACTACCTTTACGTGGAACATTTTCCAAAAACTTGTATTTTCTCAAAAATGGTTCTCACAATTTTGATTAAAATGCTACATAGTTCAAGATATTTTGATAACAAATGAAACACATTTTGAATTTTCTGGGAATAGTCTTTCAAGTCCTCTTCATTTTGAACACATCTATAACTGGTAAAATGTAAGATATAGACAAACTGTTAGTGCAGAAAAAATGTAGATCTTGTTAAAGCACATAATCTATGTTTTTTTTTTAATTTAACCCTTTCTAAGATATTATATAATATTGGTTTGAATTTTCATATGCTTATACTTTCCTCAAATGGGAATACATTTTCACTGTTTATTGGAAGAAGTTTCAAAGGCATTACATAGCAGCCAGCTCTTAAAGGATTTGACTATCACTCAAGCCTACTGTGTTCTCATATTCCCATTGTACCTACAAATAATTATTTAATGCAAGTATTTCTGCTAAGATTTATCTCGATTAACATAAAGCAGACAGAAGACTAAGTTTTGATAAGAATAGCTTGTATGATAGTGGTAGAGTGAGTGTGTTTTTGTTGCTTGTGATGAGAGCCAGTGTATGATAGTGGTAGAGTGAGTGTGTTTGTGTTGCAGGTGTCTGTTCCTTGTGATGAGAGCCAGTGATAGTGGTAGAGTGAGTGTGTTTGTGTTGCAGGTGTTTGTTGCTTGTGATGAGAGCCAGTGATAGTGGTAGAGTGAGTGTGTTTGTGTTGCAGGTGTTTGTTGCTTGTGATGAGAGCCAGTGATAGTGGTAGAGTGAGTGTGTTTGTGTTGCAGGTGTTTGTTGCTTGTGATGAGAGCCAGTGATAGTGGTAGAGTGAGTGTGTTTGTGTTGCAGGTGTTTGTGGCTGGTGATGAGAGCCAGTGTATGATAGTGGTAGAGTGAGTGTGTTTGTGTTGCAGGTGTTTGTTGCTGGTGATGAGAGCCAATGTATGATAGTGGTAGAGTGAGTGTGTTTGTGTTGCAGGTGTTTGTGGCTGGTGATGAGACCCAGTGTATGAGGTTACTGGGAACGATACTACAACAGCCACAGATTGCAGGAGTTCTGGGACCACACTTCACCCCAGCAGCAGCAAGCACACCGACTTTCCTCCAGATGTACAAGACTATCGCAGAGACAGTGTATCAACATCCTTCTGAACTCAGCTTTGTTCTCTTATCTAAGGTGAACACTTTCTAGCTAATCATTTAACTCTAATTGATAAGTTCTAAATGATATTAAATCAACTGGGCTAAAAGTAAGGTGAGAAACATATTTTTACTTTCTGTTCTAGTAGGGGAAGTATTGCATTCGACCCAAAAATTTGATGTTGAAATTTCCCTGGAAATATGTTTTGAGGCCCCCTGAGTTAAAAAAAGCATGGTCTGTGTGTGTGTGTCTGTCTGTCTGTCTGTGAGCAGCATAACTGAAAAATGAAAAGTTCATTAAAAGCCAAAGTTGATAATTAAGTTTGCCTTTCAAGGATGCAACACGAAGACTTTGAATAAAATTCCTCCCCTATGAACTACTCTTTAGATCAAAAATGTTTGAAAACTTTTATTTTTGTAAAAATGTCTTCAATGATTTTGATTAAAATGTGATATGTTTAAGTAATTTTTATAGCAAATGAAATATATATTTTGAGTTTTATGGCTATAGCCTATATATCCTATTTACTCTGGATGACTTTTGCATAACTGATAAACTATGAGATAGACCAAATCTCACTATACAAAAAGTGTAGATCTTATTAAAACATACAAGTTATATACAAATGCTTATTTTATGGAGTGAACCATTTCAAAGATTCCTTGTTATTTGTGTGAGTTTTTATCTCTTGGCTGGGCAAAGAGGACAGAAGTTCAAAGCCTTCATATAGTGGCCAGTCTTAAAACACTTGAAGCAATAAGATATCTTGTGTAAACTAAGGCTTTTACGGCCGATGTCCTGACTGTTAGTTGGGTTTATCTCTTTCAGGCTTGTAGGCCATGGTCTAGAAGGTATTGAATATACCGACGTTTCACCAAGTACTGCACTTGGCATCTTCAGAGTAAGATGATTTGTTGTTTGCACTGGTCAGAGTTTGAATGCAGAAGCAGTTAAGCAAATGACTGTTGGAGCTCTATATAGTGGGGTTGGGCGGGGCATTGTTGCACTGACTGAGGTGGTGATTGGCTCGCATCGGTTGGCAGGCTGGGTGTAGGCGAGGTTTTATTACAGCTGTTGTGTGTGTCTCAAAGGTTATCTAAGATCAGTATCCATGCTTTCTGTACACAGAGCGCTACTTCCTTACTATTGAAGTTGTCTCTGTGTTTGTGGATTTCTATGGCTTCCCTTTGTAGTCAGACATAGTAGTTGACTGTAAAGAACAGGACTAGGGTTTCTTCAAAGTTGACATTATGGCCGAATAGTAAGGCATGCTCTGCTACAGACAATTTATCCATTTGTCCCAATCTGTTGTAGCGCTCGTGTTCTTTTAATCTGGTGGCCACACTGCGCATGGTAGTGCCTATGTACACTTTCCCACAACTGCAGGGAACTTTATATACACCTGCAGATGTGTGTGGGTGGCATTTGTCTTTGGCCGATCTCAGTAGGTCTTTCATCTTATTTGTCGGCATGTAGACAGTGTCAACTCCATGTGAGTGCAGAAATAAATAAAGCATTTGCCGGTTATGTTCTATGTAATTATTAAAACTAACATGAAATAGGCCAACTATTAAAAATAGAAGTCAATTTGTACATTATGTTCTACAGCATTAAAATCAAATTATAGCAATAATCCTTTGATGAACAAAAAGTAAACTTTTTTTCTTAGTGAATTATGTATTTAATTTAAAGTAAAACTAATAAATATTAACCATAAATAAGAAACATAATGTGAAACTAAGACACCATTACATATATTTATTTGTTTATTTTAAAATGCCCTCAATATTGATACAAAATCATAATGCAGTGTTTACATTCTGATTACTTATGATTGTTACAGTTTGATGTTGCTCGTTGGCTGAAAGTGTTGCGCCCAAGATTAAGTGAGAGGTCACAGTTCATTGAGATGGTGGGGAAGGCATTGATGACAGCTGGGCTTACTCCAGAAGATGATACTCTCATACTGCATGATGTAAGTACACCATCTAGTCCTGAGGGAGGGGTGAAGTGGTGGTGGCGGTGGTGGTGGTGTTGGTGGTGGCGGTGGCGGTGGCGGTGGTGGTGGCTGTGGCAGTGACAGTGACAGTGTCAGTTTCAGCAGCAGTGGTTCTAAGCTAACTCTGCAAGTGCACATATCAACTTGTGTTCCTCCATGATCTCTTCTTAATACTTGTATAACATAGTAACATTTAGTTACTATACTAAATGTTCACACATGTGTTACAATGACCTTCACTTATTTACCTATTTTAACCTTTTTCCAGGCCAAATCATGGACTTACTCAGCAGTCCAATAACATTGGCTCCAGTTAAAAAGTTCACATAATTCAACAATATCATAAATGCTTTAATAAATAGGTTAGTCTTAATTCAATAAATCCAGAGCCACATTTTTCTTTTTTTTTTTAATAATTTTTTATTTACTGGAGTAGGTGTTTGCATTGCAGGTGAGCTCACTTTTGTTTCCTCTCTCCTTTCTTTTCACCGACAAACAGCCTAATGTGACCATGCTTCAGAATGCTCAGATTTGCACTTATGCCTGGATTATGATGAAGTTTGCTTATTGTGACTTGACACAACGGGATGTAATGTGAAGTAAGAATGTCGTAAACTAGAAAGTCTATTATGTTCTATCATGTTACGTTAATACGGCCAATCATAAATATCTTCATAGGACTTCTGAGTGTCTTGAAAAATAGATATCACATTGAAACAAGAAATAGTTTCAGTAGGAGTAGGTATATTTTGAAAGTTTGTGGTTGAATTTGAATGAAACAAAACTCATATTCCACTTAATATATACAAGCTGAAGAGGAAACATCTGTTGTGGAAGTGACTGTGCTGCTATCTGGGTTGCTGGATATTGTGACATGGCTTCTCCATGTCATTAAGACTCTTTGATTTTCAAGGAGGTTGCCATAGAGACAGTTTGAGTTGTTGAAGATTAAGAGACAGAAACTAGTATGGTGTGAGAGTTTGGAAAGATTAAGAGACAGAAACTAGTAGTGTGGCTGTACTTGAAGCATGAGAAAATAAAAAGAGTTGCTAAATTTGTTACATTTGGTGTCAGGAAGTGGGATTCGTCGAGTTGCTTCTAGTTTCATTACATCGTCGTTAGAAGTTGCAACGTTAGAACCAAGATGGAGGGATATTCGGAAACCAGGATGATGGCAATGATGAAAGAATTATTTGCCAAAATGGAAACGAGAAACGACAACCTCGCTGCCGAGCTGAAAGAGATGAAGACGGAGCTATCGGCGAAAATTGACGGGCAACTGGCTGGCGTGACGGAAGGCGTGGAAGAACTCGGCGAAAAGGTGGAAGACCTCTGCCAGCACGTGGACGTCGTGGAGGACGACGGGGAACGTCTTGGCGCCCTGGTAGTAAGAGTTGACGAGAGCGTCAAAGTACTGGATGCCAGGGGCAGACGGAATAGCGCGGAGCCGGGGAGGGAGCACCTAGTGGCCGAGGCGACAGTTGCGCCCGTTTCGGATGATATGAGGGAAAACGTGGAACAACTCGGCGAACGGATTGGCGTGACGGAAGACGTGGAACAACTCGGCGAACGGATTGGCGTGACGGAAGACGTAGAACAACTCGGCGAACGGATTGGCGTGACGGAAGACGTGGAACAACTCGGCGAAAAGGTGGAAGACCTCTGCCAGCACGTGGACGTCGTGGAGGAGGACGGGGAACGTCTTGGCGCCCTGGTAGTAAGAGTTGACGAGAGCGTCAAAGTACTGGATGCCAGGGGCAGGCGGAATAGCGCGGAGCCGGGGAGGGAGCACCTAGTGGCCGAGGCGACAGTTGCGCCCGTTTCGGACGATCAGCAGGGAAGCGCACAAGCAAACGAGCAACACGCGAGAACCGACTTGGCGTGTGACATGGGGGGACCGTCGGGGCCATCCAATCACCTGACGCATAGTGCCGTGAACGGAAGAATGGTGGACATCATCGTGGACGGCAGGATACAGGAGAGGCCGTGCCGAGCACGAGTGAACACGAGTGCAGCGGTGGACGCGACTCGCGCGGATGTGGTGGGGTTTGTTGCCGGACCCATCGGAAGCAAGGTGGCTGCGAAGGTGCGCCAGAGAGGTCGGCGGACATGGTACCCAGTGAGCCGTTTCAAAGTGCGCAGGATGGCCCGTCAACACACCAGGAAGAAGGGCAACTGGACGAGGGACCGTCAAGACCGGCGGTACTGTTGCAGAATTTCGAAGCAGGATGGCATACATCGTCCTACCTGGACCAAGGGACACTATCCAACAGCGATACCTAGGATCGTGCCCCCTGGAGAGCGAGGTCCTACTGGCCCTCAAGGTTTACAAGGATTCCCTGGCCCTCAGGGTCTGGTAGGCTTGCCTGGAATGAAGGGTGAACGTGGATTCCCAGGAATGAAAGGTGAACAGGGCAATCCAGGACCTCCAGGACAAGCTGGTGCACCAGGACCTGAAGGACCTAAGGGTGACTCAGGCTCTCAAGGACAACATGGAGCTCCAGGACAACCTGGTCCACAGGGCCCTCCAGGAGACAGAGGACTTCCAGGATTACCCGGCCCAACAGGACCTGCTGGCCTCAGAGGTCAGAGAGGTGCACAAGGTGAGACAGGTCCACCAGGGAAGCCAGGCAGTGAAGGACCTCCAGGACCACAAGGTATTGCAGGACCTCTAGGACCACCGGGACCAATTGGAGAACAGGGACCAGAGGGAGCACCAGGTAAAGCAGGAACACCTGGTATTGCAGGAAGACCGGGAGATAAGGGACCTGTAGGACCTTCAGGACCTCCGGGAACTCCAGGGGCACCAGGTCTTCCAGGGCCACCTGGTCCAAATGGACCTCCAGGACCAGCAGGAGAACGGGGTCTTCGAGGAGAAACTGGACCACAGGGTGTAGAAGGGCCACAGGGAGCTAGAGGAAAGCCAGGACCTCCAGGGCCAGAGGGAGGTAAGGGTGATAGAGGAGAAGAAGGTCCAAAGGGTGCAAAAGGACACCGTGGTCTCATTGGTCTACAAGGGTTACCTGGACCTCAGGGACCTCCAGGAGACAAAGGCATGACTGGACCTCCAGGATTGTCGGGAAAAGATGGTGAACCTGGAACTCAAGGTATGCCTGGAAGAGATGGAAACCCAGGACCTCAAGGTATACCAGGACCACCAGGCCCTCGTGGACCACCAGGAGAAGAGGTTCGATGGGTTAATCCACCGGGGCGCAAGGGAGATGCCGCAGTGATAGTGCTGGTCGGGACGACCAGCTCTGAGGAGGGAGCAGTGTGACATGGCTTCTCCATGTCATTAAGACTCTTTGATTTTCAAGGAGGTTGCCATAGAGACAGTTTGAGTTGTTGAAGATTAAGAGACAGGAACTAGTATGGTGTGAGAGTTTGGAAAGATTAAGAGACAGAAACTAGTAGTGTGGCTGTACTTGAAGCATGAGAAAATAAAAAGAGTTGCTAAATTTGTTACAATATAAACCTCATTATATGTATTTTCTCCCAAATGATCAGTTCTGCTGTTGTTTTTATGTGTTTTAGTAATTTTATATCCTGTTCTATGGGGTGCTGAGTTGACCAGAAGTGATGCGCTACGGCTGATTTGTCAATTTGTTTGAATGTTATATTTCTTATGTGCTCCTTAAGTCTTGTTTGTAGATTTCTTTTAGTTTGGCCAGTTTATATTTTTGGGAATCCTCGCATTTTACTTGATAAACACCACTTTTGAGTTAGTTGGTGTTGTGTCTTTTAATGGATGGTTTAGTAGGTTCTCAAGTTGAATCTGTTGTATCACATCAACATGCTATATTCCACCGTTTAATACACAGATTAATAAACACACCACTGTCAGATGAAGAATTTATAAAGGAACATGAACACATCAAGACAGTAGCAGAAAAAAAAATGGTTTCAAAACAGATTTAGTTGAAAGACTTATTAAAAAATACGAAAGACAAAAACAGGTGAAAGACATCATGACACAGAACAATATATCCAATCCACAACCTACATACACCCTAGGTTGCACGGCAAATTCCAGAAACTGTACTAGGATCATAACACTAAGCTAGCCCCTTACAACAGATTCAACCTGAGGAACCTTCTAACCCATCCCTGAAACTGTGTATCATTACCACCCTAGAAGAACACGTCTGCCTCACCCTAGGAAACCATGATTGGAAGTTCCAGCTTTGAGTCCATAACAGCCCTTGGCCTAAAACTTGAATGGAAGAAGACGAAGAAAAAGAAGAAGAATTTAACCTCTGGATTTATTTATGATTAAATAACCAAAAATGATCTGCCACAGCTGATTTATCAGTTTGTTTATACTTAATATTTCTAAAATGTTCTCTTATTCTGATTTCCAAATGTCATTTAATTTCACCAATGTAAACCCTATTACAATCCAAACAACTAAATTGATAAGTTCTAAGTTTGTTATAATTTAAAATTTTATCCTTTTAGGGAAACTTTGCAAATTTTTTAAAAGTATATTTATTTGAGGAACCATATTTACTCCATGCTCTTTAAAAATTTTTGTAAATTTTTTATTAACCTAAGGATAGTAAGAAAATTTTCAAAATTACAATCATCATTTGCTTCAGTAGGATAGAAACTTTGTTTACAGTCTTTAGATGTGCAAATTTCTCTATCTTTTTATGTATGTATATTAAAATCATTAACACAGTGTTGGCAATATTTAATATATATTATTCAATATTCAATAAAAGTTTTTGTTAAATAAGGAAACTTGAAGCTATTAACAGTGAAGCAACAAGATTCTAAAGTAAGAACAAATTAGAAACTAAAAACTTCACTTATCTTAGTAATGTTGCATGTTCTTGCAAATCACTAAGATAAGTGAAGTTTTTAGTTTCTAATTTGTTCTTACTTTAGAAAAGTTGTTGTGTTATTTTTTAACACACCTTCATAAAACCGTGTTATTCTACAGTTTAGAGACTGACTCAAAAGAGAGAAATTGCTTGAACTCACAATGCCTTATGTAAGTAGGTGTTTGCCCTTAAGGGATCTAATGGTCTCATTTCAGTTGTTATTGCTTGCAGACGTTCCGCAAGCATCTGATGCAGGTGCTTGTGCATGACTTCCCTGAGCACTACGGGGAGATACTGAACCTGATGCTGCGTGGCAGTGAGACACAGAGTTTGTCTCTGGACACGTGGTTTGATCTGCTCAATACTCTGCTCTCAATGGGAGGTGGTGGTAAGCTGAGAGCTGGACATAACCTTGGTAAAGTGAAGGAAGAGGCTCGCAACTACGCCACAGAACAGAAGGTCCTCACACATCAAGAGGTGAGTTACGAGTATGTTCACTACACACAATACTGTCACAAATAAATTTAATTAAACAGTATTAGTCAATTGTTATTGTATGTACCAAGTACCTAGTAGGTAGAGGAACTAAATAAAATTAAAAATAAAGAAAAGCAGAGATGTTGCCCATTGGCAAGACATCAGTTTCCTTGTTCTTTGAATGCGGTGACTTTTATGATCTGAACTATTTTTCTTTATTAGTTTTCATACAATCTTTGTTCATAGCAATTTTATCTTAAAATCTTGGAGAGCGATAGAATTGCTTATTGTGTTTAAATCGAATATTTTCTGGTACAGTTTTGTGTATTTTTCACCACAGGTTTACTTTTCACTTATACAGGGTGGAAGTGAAATAATCCATCAGACTGAAGGAGGTGAGAGAATGGATGTAAAGTAACAAAAGGTTCTAGTAACTGTTTTTAATTAAATGCACCGTTAACTGGATAATCATGTTTAAAGGAGAGAGTGTGTGGCAACGTGGCACTACCTGTCAATTGAGTAATCAGCTTCTACCAGCAATTCAGTGAACTATTCTTATGCTCTATAAAAGCTATTTAAGTAACATTAGCCATGTATTGAATTCAGATGTTTTGTCATGCTGCGCCAGACACCAGAAAATTATATGAAAAAGTAAGGTTATGGCTGATATGAAAACATTACCTCAAATCTTATATTTCTGTGTACTTACAAGATTTTATTTGGTACGTTTAAAGATCTGAATATCTGGCCTGTTCTATTTGAGAGGCTTATGCCATGATAAGATAACGACCTCAGTTGGAATCAGATTCTTGTTTTAAACAATGTGCAAAATTGTTTACTAACTTCCAACACCAGTTGCAGTACTACATCCATTAGAAAATCACAAATATGATAGAAACATTAAAAAAGAAACTTTAAATGTGCTCTAATCAGTCAGAATACATAAATTCACATAAAATGAAATGAGTACGTGCTAAGTCCATGTCTACCATGTCTACTGTGCATGCACGCTGAGCAAAAGCGAGTTGCCTTATTCACTTTATGTACTGAATGGTAGGGACCTAACATGATATTCACGTTGACAATAAATATAAGGTAGTTTGTTTCTAACATTTACACATGCAGTTTCCATATCGTCTGTAAGACATATGTATGAAGCATTGGTGCCTAAGCTGGCAGCTAATGACTGGAGGTTAGGTTACCTAACCTGCATTAGATATTTATGTGGTGAATGTGCATTGAGCATTCCAAAGGTTTCATTCTTGCATGAAACACGTCTTACGTTATTAATACTGTTATTTCATAATGAATTTAACAATGTGATACTAATAATTGCTAAATCTTTAGGAAATCATAATTCTTAATGTGAATTTGCGCTCCACTGCAATACATTTAAACAAAATTTATGTTCAGTTATTCACACATTTCACCCGGTAAGTATGCAATTCTCTTTAATATTTAATATACCCAGCTTAAAGCAGGACTAATGTGTTTTATGCAAGCACATACATACATCTAAAAAAAGGAATTTGTATAACATAATGCAGAAGTTTTTGGAAGCACTTTCGCTTCCAACAATTACTCTAACAAGTTTTAACAAGAATCTTATGAGCACCAAAGAACTCAAGTTAGTGAAATTTGCACATGAAGTTTCCGACAGGATGTGCATGAATATGTGCGAAAGATGTCAAAATATTTCTAGAAATGCAGGTAAACAAATTTGACACTGGTGTTTGTGCCCACAGCCACGGACTAACTATTATTTACATGGTAGCTTTAGAAACAAAAATGGCCATAATTTTAATAACTAACAGTTATTAGCACTAACAAGTATGCAATAATATTGGAATTGATTTTAAATAAGAGTTTAGAGCAAGTATTCAATACCTGTAGTCAGACTTCATATCTTTTGTGGCTTCAACAAAAAAACAGTTGCATGTGATTAAGTAAATATTCTGCGTGATCTACACAGATATGCAAAGAAAATAAACACAGTTAAGGCAATGTTACCAGTTCTACCAGAATTAAGAAAGTAACAGATTGTGGCTTTTTTAAATTGAATTTACACAAAAACCGTTGAATCTATTGAAGTACACCAAAGGAAAAAGTTGTCGTTTATTCAGTTCTCTATGAATATGGCCATAAATCAAGAACCTCTAATCAATAATAATTCAGCCAGGCAATGGCACTTTGTAGAAAACTCAACTTTTCAGCATTTTGGTATTAGACTTTCTTGTTATTCACAAAAAGAGAAATTCACTGTTGAAGTCCGATGGATTACTTCCGTCCTGTATATATATTTAGCATACTAACACTAAATTAATATTAAATATTGAAAAGAATAATAATTAGAACACATAGATACATTAAAATATTAAACACTAGAAATAAGTAAGATATGTAAATAGCAATAGTTTATCTTGCCCAATGCTTTGTGCTGTCCGTCATAATATCCAATACTGGCTTTAGTGGAGAACTTGGAAGATGAAAAGGATTCTTTTGCTTGTTTTGTTTATTATCAGAAGAAAGGAGGTAATCAATGTAAAGTTATGTACATACAATTGTGATAATATTAATTTTAAAATAAAAACAGGATTTCAAAAAAATATCAAAACATAGAAATAATTTGATGCCAGTGTAATACAAAAGATATGTATGTCTACAGCTACGAGAGACAGCACTGCTCCTAGGCAGCCATTTTATGAAGGAGAGGTTGCAGTATGGACTCTATGGTCTGTACCCCAAGTATCGTGTATATGTGGAGCCCATAACAGCACTTCTTGGAGTAGTGAGTCATGCTCTGGTTGTCAGTACCTTACAACACGACCTGGGAACCCTTTCTGACAAGTGTAAGTATAGACCTACTTCAGAGAATTAAAATAATGGCACTTCTATACTTCTATACAGGTGAGTCCAAATAACACCAAATAATTATTATTTATTTATGCCAACAAATTTACTGTTGGTGTTTTTAAACACACAAGCCGTGTGTGGGCAAAGTTTGAGAGGTAGAACTGGAACTTAAAAATTCAATGCCACAACTGGGATTTGAACCACAGACCTTCCACTTACCGGGCGGATGCTCTACCACTGAGCTATTGTAACAAACTGCCAGAATGGCATTAAATTCTCAAACCAGTTCATATTTACCAGGAGAGTGTGTCTGCATTATTTCACCCTGCACCATGACCAGAGAGAATGAAGAGTCTAAAGCTCAGCACCGTTCAACAACCTATTAATTAAAAAACTGCACCAAGCTAATAAAAAAATTGTCACATTAGTTTTCATGTTCATGCTGGATGAAAGTGAGCATGGGAAGCCAGAGGTTTGAGGTTTGAATCTCAGCCATGGCACACATTTTACAAATGTAATTCTACTTCCAAATTTTGTCAAGGATTTACAAAGAGTTAATCCTTCTTAGGGAATATGCTAAAAACATTTTGTGTATGTATGTGTGAAGTTGTAAAAGAGAGTGATTGAATGACAATGTTCCAGTGTGTGAGCAGTTGTGGCCTGCACTTAACGACATGTTTTCTCCATGGCTTGCTCCCTACTGGACCAAGAACCTCAAGGAACCAACAGCTGCCTGGATACAGCAGTTGACTGATGATCGCTCCGTTCTGCTGCCATGGATAGCACCTGATGGACCACACGCTAACCGTGTCATGGCAATGTTCAGTGAATGTATTCGTTTCATACTCGACACATTACCAGGTAAGATCTGCAAATTATGAAGTTATACAGTGTTCTTTCCTCAGATTGTGACCCCCTTGAGACTCGTTGTCCACACACAATGCATTGCGTTTGTTTGTGCCTCACAGCAGCATGATGGAAGTGAACAGTAGTTTTACTGAAGCTGTTCTCTAGTTTATTTTGCTTCTGTTCCATGCTATAAATTTACATATTTTAAACAGTGCTAATTCAATTACGAGGTTACCAGTGTTCAGTTTGCTTCATTCCTGCGTATATGAATTTAAACATTTTAAGTGATAATTAACTAAAAACTGAAGTACTGATGGTTACCATAACCCCATGGCACAACAGCCCTCCTGACCGCTGCATCTCCCACCTCTGCCCATCACAGGCATCAAAGAGGGGGTGCAGTACTGGAGGTGGGACATGGTCAGTGCCCTGGTCCCTCCCAGCTGGTTATCTGGTCTTCTCGACCAGGGGCCACTACTTTTCAATCAAGTAGCTCCTCAGTTGGCCCCTCAGGTACCTAACGAGGCTGAGTGCACCCCGGATATACATTGACAATGAAACAGTATAAATCAACAAATACATTAAGTGATTAGAGACTAAACTTAATTTATCTTTGTTTTTAAGTTGTGAATTATTTCAAATAACTAAACGAGCAATAAAAATACTAGCAATAAGTTTGTTGGCGTAAATAAATAATAATTACCATCTAAAGGTCATTTAATCCTGGGAAATAAAGTACTTATGATTGTAAGTCGCCATTATGGTATTTGTCTCTGATGTGAGATTCCCATGTGGTCTACTGGGAGAAATACAAAATGGTTGGAGCATTCAATGTCATACTGGCAAGTTATCACACTAGCGTAATGGTTAGAGCAACCGCACGGCAAGCAGAAGGTCTGGTTCAAATCCCACCTGTGACATTGAATTTTCCAGTTCTGATTCTACCTCTCACAACACACGTCCAATGTGTTTAAAAACACCAGCAATAAATTTGTTGGCACAAATAATTAATAAGTAAGTGGGTAAAGCAATAAACCTTCAAACCTTCCTAACAAGTGTTTGTGCTATGTATCTACATTACTTATTAGCGGCAAGCTTTTGGTTTTGTGACAATGCTCTGCCAGCTGATTATGTTCTGACTAGATATCGAAGATCAATATGTGGTCAGCCCTTTTGTTACTGTGAGAGAGGTTGCGGTAGGTTGTATAGTATACTAATTAAAATGTAGATATTCTGAGAGGTAGAAGTGGAACTTAAAAATTCAATGCCACAACTGGGATTTGAACCACAGACCTTCCGCTTATTGGGCGGTTGCTCTAACCACTGAGCTATTGTGACAAACATTGGCATTAAATTCTCAAACCAGTTCGTATTTCTCCTGGTAAACTTTGCCCACACACGGCTTGTGTGTTTAAAAACACCAACAGTAAGTTTGTTGGCATAAATAAATAATAATGTAGATATTCTATTTATACCGTACAGTAGATAATAAAATTTATTACATTGACCATAAAAAATAAAAAGAATAAAAACGTCTAGTTACACGTAATGTCGAGAAATCGAGATTCTACTGTATTCACTATTTCCTCTACTTACGATAGGTATTCAGTAGAAAAAGTGTGTACTGAATGTACGTGAACTTTTGTTAATGGTAGGAAAAGTCATATGCATATGTCACATTCGAATTTTCTTCACACCACCACAGCATTATGAATTGTTCATAATATATTTCTGACACAGAATTGTTTGTATTGAGGGAGATAATATCAACTTACTGGAGCCTTAGTCTTAAACTTGTGTTGCTCCCAAGAGTGAAAAGTGAGTTTTTAAAAACTGTTTTTCTAATGTTGTGTTTTGTATTTCTGTTGATAATCTAACAGGAATATTTTCTTTTTGCAGCATGTAGCAACATTCTGTGTTTTGTGTGGCAGTTTTATGTTGCCAGCTATTCTCACATGGCTGTGAAGGATCATATCCTTGGTGTAGTTCATACCAGCCTACTAACTCTTCCTTGGGAACGCTTCTGGCCGAGCCTGCAGGATCTCGAGTTTATGCTCAAGGTAACAACTATATCTTATACAGCATTTCAAAACTTATCAAATATATCTTCCTTCCAGTAATAATTCATAAGCATTAATGTAAAGAATTACTAGTTACATAAGGACTTTCTCAAAACTTCTGGAAATGATGCACAAAATGATGCCACATTTATAAGTAAATGCACTCTACCCAAAAATTCAATACCAACATTTCATGGAAATAAACATTTTGAAATCCCTCAAATCCAGAAACATTTTTTTAGAAAAAGGTTTATGTGTACATTCAAAAATGAAAAGTTGGTTAAATACCAAACTTGATGTGCAAGTCTCGCATCTTCCAAGAATGCAACATAAAGATTTTCTAAAAAATGCCTCCACCCCAAATTACTCTTTCAATGGAAATGGCTTTAAAAAGACTTATCAACAATTCAGCAATTGTAGTTTGTACATAGAAACCAATGATCAGGTTGGAGTCGTATTCTTTGATCTGTAAAGGCATTTGATTGCGCGGATCGCAATATTCTTATCCAAAAATTAGAAAATTATGGTATACATGAATTACCAAATAACTTAATTACCTCCTTCTTGAAAGATAGGACACGATGTATGCAAGTCCAATACAAATAACTTAATTTTGTTAAAAATGGCTCTAATGATATTTAGGTTAAAATTGTGTATTCGCTAAAACACTACACATCACTTTTTGTGCATACACAGCATTAGGTTGCACCCATTTATTGCAGAACTTGTAACAATACACTTTATGAACAATAATTGACATTCATAATATGGTATTTATGTATATATGTTTGTAATATCCACTGAGTTACAAAAAGTTAATTGAACGATAGTAATGAAAGAAATACAGTCCACACAAGCCAAATGATTCTGTGAGTGCAGAATTTTCACTGCACCCATTTTCCTCAGGTTTTCCTAGTGCATATAGCTGCACCAGAAATTCCAACAAATGGTTAACCTTGAGGTGAACAAAGCCCTTATGATCCAGAGTGTCACAGGCTTTCCAGCAGTCACTCATTATTATAATTTCTGTCAATATCCAGATATTTATTAGTTGCAGGAGAGTTTCCCGATTCCTTGTTCAACAGGTGGCTTTTATCTCCAAGCTCCACACTACCAAACACCCTTGTCCTTCCACAAGCTGTCTCTTTTGTACTTCCTGCACCAAAGTTTGGATTCATCAATTTCTACAATTTTATTTCTGTCGCCAATTCACGCTCTATTTACTGTCCCCAATGAAGGTATTTACTCTAGCTGGTTTCTTGAATGCAAGTGACCACAATAGCTTTAAGTATCCTGCCTGTGTTCCTAAATTCCCTACATTTTCATAGGTTGGCAACACTACTTTTCTCAGTTTCCCCCTACCTCTCTTGTGCCCCTACTCCATTTCTTCCAGTAGAAATAGCTGCAGCATCTGCTATGTAAGCGGCTTCACTAAAATGTTATGCGTGGTCCAACGATACAATGAGGCAACATCATGTGTTTGTTTTGTGACCTTGGCAGTACTTGCAGTCATGAAGTACTTCAAGACATATTGTGGTATACACACAAGTAGTGATGGCATTAAATAAAACATGGCAAACATGGATGTACAAAGTTCAAAGGGAAAGTGAAGTTCACTCTTTTTATTATTGTGGTTCTTCTTTTGTGTTCATAAGGTTTTAATATGAATTACAATAATAAGGAACATAATTATTCAAAAACAAATTAGCATTCCAAAAACAAAACATTAAAACCAGAAAGAATAATAAATATTTATATAACTTTTAACCTTACAATTCAAAAGGAAACAGACTGCTCCTGTAACATAAAATAAAAATCTGATGTGTTGCACTCACATGACTTTCTCTACTCTTGTACTAACCATTCTTACAAACTTTTATTCCTATATCTTCTTTATGTTAGTTGAAATAAATATTTGTACAAATTATCTTGTAGGTGCAAGGGGAATGTTAGAATACAGTAGGCTTTGTGCGATAGTCAAATGTTTTAAAGCTGTGAGATTATGTTGTCTTTGCACACTTAACATATAAAAAAATGAACAACGATGATCCATTTCACGAAAGTTCTAAGTTTTCTGAAACTCACACGCATAACAAGGAATATCTCTGAAATGGTTCACCCTACAAGAAAATTTATTTAGACATAAATTATGTACTTTAGCAAGATCTAAATTTTTTGTACAGTAAGATTTGGTGTATCTCTAAGAGTTTACCAGTTATGCAAAAGTCGTCCAGAGTAAATACGACTACAGGGGCTATAGCCAGAAAATTCAAGATATACATTTCATTTGTCATAAAAATATTTCAAACATATGACATTTTAATCAAAATTGTTAGAGCCATTTTCAAGAAAATCAAAATTTTCGAAAAAGTTTCCATGTATAGGGTAGTTTAGGGTGGGGCTATTTTCTTCAAAATCTTCGTGTCGCATCCTTGAAAGACATTAAACTTAAATACCAACTTTGGTTTTTAACCAACTTTATGCTGTCCACAGACTAACACACAGACACACATACGGACCTTTTTCTAAAAATGCTTCTTTTGGATTCAGGAGGCCTCAAAACATATATTTCCGGTGAAATCTTGACATCGAATTTTTGGGTCAAATTACTTCCCCTACTTACCAGCAGAGAAAGTAAAAATAGATCCACAATAAAACCTGCACTTATGATCACACCTTGAACTTAATTACACATGTATTATGCCCAGCTTATGCTTTTCCACATCTTAATATCTGGGGAATCATTAGTTACAGTTACAGAAGAAAGTCTCAAGGTAAATGCATAATGCCAAACATATACATAATTTCTGCAGCAAATTTGCGAAATGCTGCATATGTTTGTGGATCAAGGGCGTGATAAAATCTGACAATAGTATCATTATACGCCTTTATTAGATCTGAATCACGGCATAAATCAGTAAGTTGTAGTTGAAGTTCAGCTGGAACATTCTTGGGATTTACAAAGTAGGGCAGAAAAAGAAATCTGGTTTAGATCTTAGAGCTTCCAAACCTGAAAATCTTCCAACAAACTCCTCTAAGAGTGCATCCAATATGTCACAGTACTTATTAACTTCTGTGCTTATGTTAAGGAACTGCAAATGTGGAAGTGGCTTTGCTTTTTCCATGGTATGCACGTTGTACACCCCTGATTAACACTATCCCAAGCAGGTGGCGCTGTTATGGGCAGCGTGGGCCTGCTAAGCTCCAAAGTACACGCTTGGGCTCTATTTCACATCCCTGCTTTACATGGAACATTTTTCAAACATTTTTGGTTTTGTCAAAAATGGCTCTAATGATTTTCATTAATATAAGAAATGTTTTAAGACATTTTTATGAAAAATGAAATGTATATCTTTAACTTGCTAGCAATGTTCTCAGAAGTCCTCATCATCCCGGATGACTTTTGCTTAACTGGTAAGCCGTAAGAGATATAAAAAGTCTTACTACACAAAAAATGTAGTTCGCGTTAAAACACACAAATAATTTAATTAATTATTTATTTATGCCAACAAACTTACTGTTGGTGTTTTTAAACACACAAGCCGTGTGTGGGCAAAGTTTAAGAGGTAGAACTGGAACTTAAAAATTCAATGCCACAACTGGGATTTGAACCACAGACCTTCCGCTTGCCGGGCGGACGCTCTAACCACTGAGCTATTGTGACAAACTGCCAGAATGGCATTAAATTCTCAAGCCAGTGGTTCAAATCCCAGTTGTGGCATTGAATTTTTAAGTTCCAGTTCTACCTCTTAAATTTAATTAATGTTTTTCCACACAATTGCCGTGTGTAGGACAGGATTGGAAAGGGTAGAGTGAGGCTGAAAAATTGAATGCCATGACTGGGATTTGAACCACAGATCTAATGGTTATCGTCCGACTGCTCTAACCACTAAGCTATCATGGCCAACATGCCGATATGACATTAAATTCTCCAACTCACTCGCATTAATTGACCTTATAGTTGGTTAAACTAGAAACTCGGGACTTAAGTACTTACATGTTGTAAGTCGCCATTAAGGTACGAGTATGTTATCTCAAAGTAAATTGGGATCTCCTTGTGTGGTTTACTGGGAATAATGCGAGTGAGTTGGAGAACTTAATGTAATATTGGCATGTTGGCCATGGTAGCTTAGTGGTTAGAGTAGCCGTATGCTAACCGTTAAATCCATGGTTCAAATCCCAGTCATGGCATTCAATTTTTCAGTCTCACTCTACCCTTTCCGCACAAATAATTGTTTTTGTGGAGTGAACCATTTCAGAGATATTCCTTGTTGTTTGTCTGAATTTTGCAATGCTTATACTTTTGTCGAATGAGAAGTTGTTATTGATTTTTGTATCTCTTGGCCACTCAAAGAGAACAGACTTTCAAAGCCATCACAGCGACCAATTTTAAAAGGTTTGACCATTGCTTAAGGCCTAGTGTTTCCTATATTGCCCTTGTAGCTACAAGGAAATTAGTTATAAGATAATTTGTACAAATGTTTATCTCTACTAAAATGAAGGAGATATAGGAATAAGAGTTTGTAAGAATAGTTTGTACAAGAGTAGAGAAAGTCATGTGAGTACAACACATCAAATGTTTTTAATCCATGTCCATACGTCTTTTCAATAGTAAAAGAATTGTCAAAATGTTTGAGTGGTTTCTGAGATTATCCTGCATACACACTTACATAGTTGAAAGTTACTTGTACAAGGTGCATCCAGAAAGTAAGTCCCGATCGCATCCAGAGATGGCACCACCAGACGGATAGGAATGCGCGTGTGCAGGAGAAGAGAGGAAGTATATGGTAACATTGCAGTAAAGTTTCAGTTTTGTGATGGCAGTAGTTACTGCTCTGTGCTAGGAGAAAATGGCTTCTCAAATATTGTCTCCCGCCAAATGCGAGGTTCGTGCAGTCATCCGATTTTTGCATGCTCAAAAGCAATCTTCAGCAGAGATCCATCGTCAATTGTGTCACGTGTATGGACAGGGCATTATGTGTGACAGTATGGTAAGACAATGGTGCAGGCAATTTACGGAAGGAAGAACCAAGATTCAGAATGAAGACCATAATGGCTGAGTGTCCCTGGTGACGCCAGAGGCATTACGCTTGTGCATGGCAATGCAAGACCCCATACAGCCAACGCCACACGAAATGTGTTGAATAAGTTTGGATGGGAGGTCTTCGAACATCTACCCTACAGACCTGATCTTGCTCCAAGTGATTTTCATCTCTTCCGTCTCATGAAGCGTTTTCTGGTATGAAAACGTTTTCACAGTAACGCTGAGGTGCAGAATGAAGTGACTTCATGGCTGCGGACATTGGCGGCAGAATCCTATGAGTTGGGCATACAATTAATGGTGTACCGTTACAATAAATGCCTCAACAATGGTGGTGACTATGTTGAAATGTAGCCAGTGAGTCTACCTAATTATTCCAACATATATTTCTTACTTAGTGATGTTCTTACTCTCTTTATCAGTCATCGGGACTTACTTTCTGGATGCACCTCCTATATACCATTCTGTGGTTGTATCTATTTGCACTTATCCGATATAAATTAAACTTAACATGCTTAATAATACTGTGCAATGCTATATATGTATCTGTTGCAGGTTGTTGACCAATACCTGCCAGACTGCCATGTATTCTTGGGTAGTGTATTTATAGGAGTGTGTTGGCAGAACTGGATGAACAACGTACTCACAGCATATCCTCCTCATATTGCTTCTCGTGCTCACGTGTGTCTCCTACATCTCCTTATCAAACTAGCCAATGAGCCAAATGTGCGACAGGTAAGTCTGGGTGACCTCTCATGTTTGCAGTCAGGTAGAACACCTTAATTACCTCTCCATCTGTGCATTGTCTTATGCTGGGATTACAAGGAACTTTAATTAAGGTGGCTTAATGGAGCAGGAGATAACATGAAAGTCTAACACATTATATTAAATAGAGCTATTTAGGGTTGACTTAACATGATGTAACTCGAGAGTTTGACAATCCAAACTTTAATAGCTTCAATATTTCCTTAATTAATCCAAACTTTTCCTTAATGTTACATCAAGTTTGGAAGCCACGATGATTAATTGATGCCAATTGGCGTGAAGTAATGTTATCGAGTAAATTGTGCTTTTCTATGTAGAACTATTTGCATCAACACTTTCACTGTTTCTTTTATTTTACACCAGGAGCAGTAAAGTATATTCTATATATCTTCTTCTTTACGTGGTTACCCTACCCTTATGTAGGGTTTATAAGCCAGAGCCTAGGGTCAGACGCCTTTCGGGGAGCACAGGAACCTGTGGTCAGTACAAGAGTGAGAAACAGGATGATATGAAATGCAGACAAAATGTATGAAGGGAAATATGATGATGGAGCAGTTGGTGCAATGAGTGGTGGGGAAAAGTGAAGAATCCAGAGAAAACCCACCCTGACACCACTTTGTCCACCACAAATGCCACATGAGGTCCCTGGTATCGAACCCTGGCCATCTTGGTGATAGGCAAATGGTCTAACCACTCTGCTACAGTGCCACCAGTCCATGCTGTATATACAATTTTAAAATGTTTCTTCCTCCAAATTTTTGTATTATTCTTTTTTTTCATTTTTGGAAGAACTTATTAGAAAAAGAACTACTTTGAACATCCTCCATGCTTGCCGAGTTAAACAGTAACCAATTAGAATTGTTTCCATTATGTTAAGTGCTTCCTAATAGACCGTCTAGTTTAGCAAGATTTCTAATTTCACATTGCGTCCTGTTGCAGTAAGTAATGTTAAGTAAAGTTCATTGTAATCCCAACATAACATAGTGATGAACAAAATCTAGAATACTTTTCACTTCTCTATTACTTGCCTATAATAAACAGAGGAAGTACACATTCCAACAAAAACTTGTATTATTATTGCACCAAAAGTACACATTTTGAGGTCCCCTTAATTCAAAATAGAAAGCTCTTTGCATGTAAGAGAGAGTTAGAGAATTTAATGTCATACTGACATGTGGCCATGGTAGAGCAACTGGACAGAGACCAGAAGATCTGTGGTTCAAATCCCAGATGTGGCATTGAATTTTTCAGTTTGATTCTACCTTTGCAATTACAGATGGTATATTTTTCCTCTGTTTATATTTAATACCCATTCTTATCTATTGTTCCTTACACAGTTTTAATGCCTCTGTCAACTTTATACTTATGTGTGAGTATTTGTTGATGGAAGTATATACTGTCCACAGTCTCCCAAAATACTGCCACTACTGCAAGAGTCAAGAAAGTTTGCATGGCATCTTGTGGATGCAACAGCCTATGAGCAAGTTGTGAACTGGTTTGTCATGAGCTGTGATCCAAGAGTCATTCTCGGACCAGAGGAAGACAGCGCAGATGGAATCAACCTCATTGACTGTGCAGTTGTAGAGTAAGTATACAAGGCTTGAGCATTGAAACCAAATGACACACGGAAGAGGCAGCCATAACATTTGTAGTTATTTACTTATCTACATATCAAATAATGGCAATTCAGAAATTGTGTAGCACAATGAAAAACACTGTAACTCACATACATAGATAAGGAAAAGCTAAAATATCACATCTTTCTTCAGTCAATAGCTTGAACATCTCATTGTACACACTTAGAATAGAAGCTTTATTGTCAGATGTTATTTACAATAATGAGTAAATGCTCATGAACAGGTGAAAGTTGATGGTAACAATATAAATGTAAAACAAAGTGGCAGGAATTATGTGTCCAAATGAACTTATAAGAAAATTCATATATCAAGTTGTAATTGTGTAAATTTCCTGTATAATGTGAATATCAAAATATTTAATATCCTTGACTCCAGAGCTATTCGAAGGACAAAACCATGGCCAATGTTGATCATCTTCTCTTACAATTGATATATAATGAAAGAAGTGGCAGTTGTTAGCCACATATCTAGGACAAGTAAATAAGGACCCTATAGACACTATCAATTGAAATGTCTTATAAGACAGACGTGTATTTGAGCGATAAAATATAAAAAAACTACATATCGGCAATCAGCAATAGTGGATTGCATTGCCGAGAGATATTCAATGAAGCATCACGCAATATTGTTTGCCACATACGGCGTATCTAAAACATAAATAATATTTACAAGAGATGCTAAATCGAATTTAGCAGATCCAAGAATCAGGAAGATATTAAACTGAATAGCTAAGGAAACTTACTACAGTTGTATTTGTGAAAAGTGAAGTTATTTATTATATTACTACTTCAATATAATAAAGATAAATTCGGCGGGAATATGAATATTTTTTGAGAATACATTAATCACGATTTTCTATGGGCTAATCATTAATACCCTGAAGATAAGAGTCCCATCACTGGCTCACCCATTAATAAAAAACTGCCACAACAGTATAGGAATAAAAGTGCAAATTGCACAAATAAGAAATATAGGTACATCTTTGAATACAAAGTGTGTTCAAAAAGTGTTGAACGTTCGGTCTGCAAAAATACAAGTATTGATTTGGAGGTCTGAAACCCTGATCCCCTTCTCCTTGGTAATGCACACACTTCTCTCAGCACATGTCTTTGTTTTTCTTCACTGGAAGATCCTTCATTTTCTAATTCTGCTGCTTTTATAAAATATATTTTCTAATATAAAACAGATGATGATGAAGTGTTTAAAACAGAGAAGCATATAGAGTCAACTGAACAGCTGAATGACGGAGAGGAACCTCTCCAAAACTAATAACAAGTTGGAGCAGAATGTGTTTTTAAATGTTAACATAGTTTTTAAATAAGTTTATATTTTCTAAGTTAAGAATTTTGGCATTGTTGTGATGTTTTCTCTCTGTTCCTGCCCCACACTGAGTGCAAGTGTTCTCAAATACTCTTGTGTTCCACACTCTCCGGGATTAGACTGGGCACCAATTTGAGAATGTATTCTGATGTTTCACTTTTTGAATCCAGTACTCCAAGTTCATTGTCAGCTTCCTGTCTTCACCACCTAGTACGTCCTCTTCTTCCACTTTCCTTATTAAGCCTATAATAACCTTGCTTGACGTTCCTTGTTACTCATAATAAGATATAAAATCACATATACCCAGTGGAAGGGAAATCATTACATTAGTTTAAACCAGTGATAGATCTCGGTATTTGGAACACATTTTGTATATTATGTTTTTGTCTCTGAAAATTTCCTGCAGAGATATTTTTGTCGAAAGCAAGCTGGCAACACTGCAGGTTATGTGGGTGTCACTTTCACTAGGTCAGAACATAAACACTGCAGTGCCACGTCTCAAGAGCACAAACAAATACTATGCTGTGTCCTTCCAGGTTTGTTGTGCGAGTGTAGGCCAATCAGAATTGTTATCTCCCAAAACATTACACCATCCTACGTCACGTTTGCAAGCGACCAGCATGTTTACATCTGTGATCAACCTCAATACAACTCTTTCACGTCTGAAAGAGCTGCTTGGAGTATTCCTTCAATTCTTTTAATTGATTAATTATTTCGAAACCCTGTGTGATGTCCCATAATTACTACCGAAGCTATGTCAGAAATAAGTTACTCTAAGCACCTTACAAGTAACAAACTGTTGTCTTTCTACATACTTGTGGAATTATGCATCCTCTTTGGAACAAAAACCATTTATTTTTTCAAAATCGGCTGATCAAAGAACAAAATGCCATTAAACTTTTTTGTTTGTAATGCTTCTATGAAGCACATATTAGAAGGAATATAATAAGTTCCCTTCCATCTAGTATATTATAAAAAATACAAATATGGTCTGTGGTTCAAATCCAAGCTGTGACAGTGAATTTTTCAGTTTCAATTCTACCTCTCAAACATTGCCCACACACAGCTTGTGTATTTATAAACACCAATATTAGGTTTGCTGGCATAAATAAATAATATTTATATATTATAACCACAACTACTCAAGCATGAGCTGAAAACACAGTAAGTACAGGGTGGCACAGGGAAACAGGAAATTTTGAGCGTCAGTGTTGCACCGGCAGGTTTCTGGAACAGATGCGTAAAGGTTTTGAACACATTGCCATGTATTAACCAAGCAGCACTGGAGTAGCGTGAACTGTGCTGCCACTGTGAGAGCGTGTTACAGTGTGACTGCTGCACAAAGGTTATTTCAATAGCATTACCAGCTTGGACGTATCCCATGTGCTATGTGATTACAATATGGGTGCATAATTTTGAAGAAACGGTTGAGCCTCCCGGTAGTGTTCTAGGAACACAAATATTGCTCTGTACCTAGAATTATTTATTGCTGTATTGATTTGCTGCATTCCTGCCATGTACCATGAGCTGGCAAATAAACCGTAGACCACACGAGGGGCATCTCAAAAGTAAGTTGCACTATTTTTTTAAATCCACACGGTAGGCAGGAAAAGTCTTGAAAGTCCCAGGAAATATGGGTATGGGTGTAGTAGCAGCACCGTAAAATTCCTAGGCATCTAAGTTTATTGCTTGGACATTAAAACGGCAGTAACAATGGAGACTCCACTCATTCCTACCGCCGATTGCAAAGTTTGTGCTGTAATCCATTTTTTGACAGGAAAAAATAAATGTGCAACTAAATTCATCGCAAGTTGTGCAGTGTTTATGGAAAAGATGTTATGTCAAGAACAGTAGTTTCTCGCTGGCGCCAATCATTCATTGAAGGGAGAACAACATTACACAATGAGCAACGAAGCAGCCAACCCGTCACTTCCTGTGCTCCGAACTTTGTTGGCAAGGTTCGAGCAGTCATGAACACTGATCACTGGCTTACACTAGATGCAGTTTTGTTTGAACTTCCTCCTTATATTGAAATAAGCCGTGCATCACTTCACAGGATTATTTCTGAGGATCTGTGTCTGTCAAAGTGTGTGCAAGTTGGGTTCCTCGCATGCTTTCAGAACAACACAAGGAACAGAGAGTTGACGCTGCATTACAATTTTTGAGGATGAGGGAGATAGTTTATTTGACCAAGTAGTAACCGGGGACGAAACATGGAACCATCACTGGACACCCGAATCCAAAAGACAGAGTATGGTGTGGAAACGAAAGGATGAGGCAACACCAAAAAGGCAAAAGTTGTTGCATCGGTTGGCAAGGTCATGGCAATAATATTCTGGGGTTTGAAGGGAGTACTGTTAATCGATTGCCTGCCCCATGGGACCACGATGGCAGCTGCTCACTATTGGAACTGAAACAAGAAGTGGAAAGATGGCTATCCAGTTTGGCGGGAGAGTGACTTGATATTGGGTTAAAAAAACTGTTACCATGGTTCAAAAATGTATTGAGGTTCAAGGAAATAATGTGGAAAAACAGGTACTGAATGTAGCTTTCAAAATATACCCTTTTTAAAATATTTAAACATTTTGTTATTTTTTAAAAAAAATAGTGCAGCTTACATTTGAGATGCCCCTCGTATTTACAGTTTATGTACAATAAATTTATTTAACTTTGCTCTTTTAAGATCTAATTGTTACATAGGTACAATTCACATCGTCGTGTGAAAATGCAATGCACACCAAACCATTGCACTTTCCACCAGTAGTAACAGCTCAGGCCTTGTGATGTATCAAGTGTTGCTATAACAATCATCAAGGAGAGTATTTATATGAGGAGGGTTATGAACCTGGTTGTTTTCCTTCAGGCTTCTTCAGGAGGCTGCTGCATATGTTCCTACAGCCACAAACTTCCACATGTCTACTCCTCGAAAGAGACAGATATTTGTACGAGCTTGCGTCAAACTCATTACATCTTGTGCCAGTCGTTATAAGAATCTGCTCACCAAACGAGAGGAGGCGTTCCACACGGCCATCCACAAAATGATGGACGATGCTGAATCTGTAGTGCTTGCAAGTAAGTCTATAACTCTAGAGTGTATCTCAAACCTTAGTATTTTATGGAGCAGACAATAAGAACTCAAACACAAAATTTCTAGGTTTAGAGACAATGCTACCTGTTTATTAATGCATATTCCTTTCAACTACTAGTCTATCTCCTCAGTCTATACTTATATACTGATCTGGTGTAGTCTATGTGAGCCTATACTAGCCTATCTCCTCAGCCTATACTTATATACAGATCTGGTGGAGCCTATACTAGCCCATCTCCTCAGCCTATACTTATATACAGATCTGGTGTAGCCTATGTGAGCCTACACTAACCTATCTCCTCAGTCTATACTTATATACAGATCTGGTGTAGTCTATGTGAGCCTATACTAGCCTATCTCCTCAGCCTATACTTATATACAGATCCGGTGTAGCCTATGTGAGCCTATACTAGCCTATCTCCTCAGTCTATACTTATATACAGATCTGGCGTAGCCTATGTGAGCCTATACTAGCCTATCTCCCCAGTCTATACTTATATACAGATCTGGTGTAGCCTATGTGAGCCTATACTAGCCTATCTCCTCAGTCTATACTTATATACAGATCTGGCATAGCCTATGTAAGCCTATACTAGCCTATCTCCCCAGTCTATACTTATATACAGATCTGGTGTAGCCTATGTGAGCCTATACTAGCCTATCTCCTCATCCTATACTTATATACAGATCTGGTGTAGCCTATTACATTAATTTTAATCATCAGAAGGTACCAAAATCACTGAATATTTTTATGAATAACATACCCATCCAAGAAGTAAATGAAACAAGGTTTCTCGGTGTTTGGATTGATTCACATCTCTCTTGGAGTACCCATTTGATAAATTAATACATAAACTCACTCGTTTTGTGCTATGCATTCAGAGTTCTTAGCAATGTTGTTACACTAAATGTCCTGCGGTCAGCAGATTTTGGCTATGTGCAGGCTCACATCTCCTGTGCCATACCATTATGGGGTGCATCACCAAAAGTATACTAGGTATTTAAAATTCAAAAGAAAATTATAAGAATAACGAAAAAGGTACCCCTTCGAACCCCCAGTAAGGGCATCTTTCAAGAATTAAAAATACTACCTGTCTATATCTTAGAAACATTATGCTTTGTCTACCAAAATGCAAGATCGTTTAAAGAAAATTCTGATTTTCATTTGCACAACACCAGAATAGCAAATAATTTGCATTTAAACTCGCATAGGATTAGCAAAAGCCTTAATAGCATTGCCCACAGATGAATTTGTTTATATAATACATTACCACAGAAAATGAAATCACTAAATAATAAACAATTCAAAACTAAATTAAATAAACTTTTATTATTTTACATGCCATATACCACACAGGAATTTCTAAATCTGGGCTTCACATAAAGTGGTAGTTTTTTTTAGTCTTGAGTTTTCCTGAGTACAATGAATATATTATTTACTGTATGTATTGTTGATGTGGAGGTTTTGGAGAGAAAAATTCTTCCATTATTATACAATTGTGATAGAATATTATAGAACTATAGAATATAGTTAATATTATCAAATATCTTGTGACTTTTTCCTTTGAAGTTATTATGTTTTGTATATTAAAATGTCACAAAGTGTAACATGCTTGTTATATTACTATATTTGAAAATTATATTATTGTCACCGCGCCCGCCGCATCTGATTGCCTACACTGGGGAGGGGGGACCCAGCCAGTCGCCTGCCTGGCCTAACGACCTGCTGCCGACAACAATAGGAGCGCACGAGACAATAGCTATTACATGGCAGTGCGGTTTCTGGACCGTTCCGCCACAGGCTGCCGACAACAATAGGAGCGTACGAGACAATAGCTATTACATGGCAGTGCAGTTTCTGGACCGTTCCGCCACAGGCACTCCCGAATATTCTACCTCCAGAACTTTCCCTCTGTTTAAGGACCTATATAAGTCGCTGCCAAGCACCGGAGAGCAGAGAGAAAAAGACGTATACGAAGCGTTGAGGAGTCGTGCCGACTAGCAGTTCAATCTGACAGTTCTTACTTGTGATTCGGCAGTTGTTCTGTTGCTCTTAGCTTGTACGAAAGTAATCTGAGTGTAACGTTAGCGCTACGCTAACTGACTAAAAGGCAATAAAGTGTGAATAGCAGTAACTGGTGTTTTCTTCATTTGTTACAGTATTATATCACAGTATATTATTGTTTTTGTACATTAATGATGTCACTGTATATATGCTTTCATTATATTACATTGTTTTTATTGTATTGACAATGCTATAAATTCCTTGTAACTATTATGACCAAATCTAAATGTATGTATATATAAGTTGACGTGTCCTATAACATATGTACCATGTTTCTATGGATGAAATAAATACAATACAACACAGTACAATACTATACAATACAATACAATACTAGCCTATCTCCTCAGCCTATACTTATATACAGATCTGGTGTAGCCTATGTGAGCCTATACTAGCCTATCTCCTCAGTCTATACTTATATACAGATCTGGTGTAGCCTATGTGAGTCTATACTAGCCTATCTGCTCAGTCTATACTCATATACAGATCTAGTGTAGCCTATGTGAGCTTATACTAGCCTATCTCCTCAGTCTATACTTATATACAGATCTGGTGTAGCCTATGTGAACCTATCTCCTCAGCCTATACTTATATACAAATCTGGTGTAGCCTATGTGAGCCTATACTAGCCAATTTCCGCAGCCTATACTTATATCCAGATCTGGTGTAGCCTATGTGAGCCTATACTAGCCTATCTCCTCAGTCTATACTTATATACAGATCTGGTGTAGCCTATGTGAGCCTATACTAGCCTATTTCCGCAGCCTATACTTATATCCAGATCTGGTGTAGCCTATGTGAACCTATCTCCTCAGTCTA
The DNA here is from genome assembly GCA_030765045.1 of Tenodera sinensis. Lineage (NCBI taxonomy): Eukaryota > Metazoa > Arthropoda > Insecta > Mantodea > Mantidae > Tenodera > Tenodera sinensis. The sequence goes on from CM060969.1 coordinate 5,665,461, forward strand.
TACTTATATCCAGATCTGGTGTAGCCTATGTGAGCCTATACTAGCCTATCTCCTCAGTCTATACTTATATACAGATCTGGTGTAGCCTATGTGAGCCTATACTAGCCTATACTTATATACAGATCTGGTGTAGCCTATGTGAGCCTATACTAGCCTATCTCCTCAGTCTATACTTATATACAGATCTGGTGTAGCCTATGCGAGCCTATACTAGCCTATCTCCCCAGTCTATACTTATATACAGATCTGGTGTAGCCTATGTGAACCTATACTAGCCTATCTCCTCAGCCTATACTTATATACAGATCTGGTGTAGCCTATGCGAGCCTATACTAGCCTATCTCCTCAGTCTATACTTATATACAGATCTGGTGTAGCCTATGCGAGCCTATACTAGCCTATCTCCTCAGCCTATACTTATATACAGATCTGGTGTAGCCTATGCGAGCCTATACTAGCCTATCTCCTCAGCCTATACTTATATACAGATCTGGTGTAGCCTATGCGAGCCTATACTAGCCTATCTCCTCAGTCTATACTTATATACAGATCTGGTGTAGCCTATGCGAGCCTATACTAGCCTATCTCCTCAGTCTATACTTATATACAGATCTGGTGTAGCCTATGCGAGCCTATACTAGCCTATCTCCTCAGTCTATACTTATATACATACCTGGTGTAGCCTATGTGAGCCTATACTAGCCTATCTCCTCAGTCTATACTTATATACAGATCTGGTGTAGCCTATGCGAGCCTACACTAGCCTACCTCCTCAGTCTATACTTATATACAGATCTGGTGTAGCCTATGTGAGCCTATACTAGCCTATCTCCTCAGTCTATACTTATATACAGATCTGGTGTAGCCTATGTGAGCCTATACTAGCCTATCTCCTCAGCCTATACTTATATACAGATCTGGTGTAGCCTATGCGAGCCTATACTAGCCTTAGATCTCGCTAAAACACAGAATTCATGTCTAAATAAATTCCTTTGTAGAAATAAATTCCTGTTATTTGTATCAGTTTCAGAAAACTTAACACTTTCGTGAAACGGAACATCATTCATTTTTTTATATGTTATGCCTGCAAAGAGAATGGAATGTCAAAGCCTTAAAACATTTGACTATCGCACAAAGCCTGCTGTATTCTAATATTCCCCCTGCACCTACAAGGAAACAAGCAATAAGATAATTTATACAAATGTTTGTCACAACTAACACGAAGGAAATGCTAACCAACGAATACCCCATTGAATATGAAATAGAAAAAGCGGCTCTTATTCAACACAAAAAGTTGATCAGACTCCCATTCAATACATGGCACAAGAGAACTTTTACACATACACTAAAGACTAAAGAGAGCTTTCTTTCCAAAATTCAAGACATCAAGAAGAATGTTGTTGTTGTTGTTGTTAGCTAATGCTGCATTTCTGACAATGAAGTCATTAATCCTCTTGCTCTCCAATATTTTTCACTGATGGATGGGAAGGGCACTAGAAGTGGCCGGGCATATTTGAAGGTGGTCTCGATCCATTTCCTCTTGTAGATCACAGAGAGGACAGAAGCAGTAATAGTAACCATTTTTTATAGAGCACCATATTTTTATGTTTTGGCGGTCACATCGCTCTCTCATAACCCCCAGAATGTCTGGGGGACCACACCTGTCGTTGGTTTAAGGGTCTCACCGACCTGACCGGGAGAATTATCAAAATAAATTCACCGACCATATCCTCTGATTACCAATCAGAAGACGTATTACATGCCATGACAGGTCAGCATGTTAGGGGTTAAGGTTTTATAGAAAAATTAGAGAAATGGAGAGGTTGGAAAAATAAAGACTCCCTAGCCCTCAGGAACCCTAATAGCATCGGGGTCGGAAGAGAACAAGAGATGACCAAGGTAAGGTCAGATAGGAAAGTTACAGTGAGGAGCAAAACACCAGTAAGCGGAAGTAATGTTCTGCTCAGCTTGGGTACCTTTTGGTTGCCATTCACATATCCCCTAGACGGAGACCTAATTCAAAGGAAAACTTCATATCTAAAGTCAATCCGACACAAACATTAGACATCACATATTATTTACACCTGACAGAAGAAGTTAAGAAAAGTGATGCTTCAACTAGAATTCTAAAATTATTGGCATTAGAGACAATCCATACTAGATTTCCAGAACATGAATGGCTCCATATTTATACTGATGGATCATTGATATCAAACCAAGATGGAGCAGGTGCTGGAGTCACATGTCACCTCTTTTCCTTTTACAAATCTTTAAGTTATGGAACTACAAACTTTGATGGAGAAATTGAAGCAATTTGAATGGCCCTACAAAATCTTTTGTATAGAATTTCACATTTTCATCAAGCAGTTATTCTCTCAGATTCCAGGGTGGCAATTATAGCAATTACTTCCAAGTTGTCACCAAAAAACCAAACAATTATAGAATGTTGGAAAATCCTTAGCCATCTAACAGCACTTCAAAAACACCTAGTCTTCCAATGGATACCAGCTCACTGTGGACTGAGTGGTAATGAGAAAGCTGATTTTCTTGCTAAAAAGGGTACTGGCAATGTGCAGCAATCTATAGTTAATCTACCATTTTATGCAGCTAAAAGATTAGTCAACTCTGAATTAAAAAAAAATTTGCTAAATATTACTATGAAAAATCAAAAAATAAAAGATGGGAACTACCAAACATTTAAACAGTAATTCCTGAGTATTCTCAAAAAACGGCAGTTGCAACCTTCAGGTTGATTACAGGACATGATTGTCTGGCAAAACATTTAAACAGAATTGGGATATATTCTTCACCACTCTGTCCTCTATGTGATCTGCAAGAGGGAATGGATCGAGACCACCTTCAAATATGCCCGGCCACTTGTAGTGCCCCATCCATCAGTGAAAAATATTGGAGAGCAAGAGGATTAATGACTTCATTGTCAGAAATCCAGCATTAGCTAACAACAACATTTTTTGTATAGTAAGATTTTGTCTATCTCTTACAGTTTATGAGTTATTCAAAATTCATCCACAGTAAACAGGACTACATAGGCTATAGCCAGAAAATTCAAAATACATATTTCATTTTTCACACAAATATGTTAAACATATGTAACTGTTACTTATGTAGTGTTATTAATTGACTCACCTTTGGATTCAATTGATTATAACAATACTGTTTTCAAAACTTCCAAGAAAGAAGATAGTAAAATTTGAGTGTGTTTCACATTTATGGACAGACAAAGCAGTGCTAAAATATGCTCCACAATAACAAATAAACCTAAATTTGCTAGACCTCTCCTAGAAGCAAATTGTGAGTGGTATGTATGAATGTTGTTGCAGGTGTACCAGCCCCGCAGCAGGTGCCAGAAGCTGGCCTACTGCTGATAGAGCTATTGGTTGCAGTTAACCAACCTGCTGGAAGTCCTGTTATACCTCTAGTCATTGAAAGTTGCTGCACTTGGCTAGCACTGCAGGACAGCAATAGTGTTGTGTTGCAAGGAGTGTTCCGTGTTATCGGCACCACAGTCAACATGTCTGATGCTATTGGAGCCATCTTGGAGGCAGCTTTAGAAGCATTCTTCAAGCCAACAGGTACTGTATATGATCAATTCCTGAGGAATGCAAATGGATAACAAAATGGAAAGTCTTAGTGCATTGGGATGTCATTTGTTTGAAACTTGCCACCATCACCACCACCACCACATCATCATCATCACCTCCACCGTCATCGTCACCGCCATCATCACCACCACCATCATCATCATCATCATCGTCACCGCCACCAATCATCAACCATCAATAATATTGTTAAGAAAATGTTGCTGTGGGGATGAATAGACAAAACAAAAGTGAAGATAAACAAAAGATGGTAGATGAACAAATGTAGATGAAGAGGACAAGTTGCAAGCAGTACGTATTGTTTTAGTGTACTTGTATCAATGCACATGTGCAAATTCCTAATATTAAATTAAATTATCATTGATTGGCCTGATATATGAAGACGTGGAATGAAACAGTCTTGCAGGATTTTCTCTCTCGTTCAATAATACAATACTTTGTTTGTCACATACATTTACATATTGGACATAGGCCCAGTAAAGTGGTGACTCCATTGACAAAACATATTTGCATACAAACTAAACTAAAGTTAATTTTCTTGTGAGTTTGACAGTTGTAAGTAATGCTTTACTGTCTATTACTAAATATTGTCTTGGGGGGGGAATTAGTGTTTAACGCTCGCTTTTACTAACCACAGGCGCTGACTGATGATACATGGAATGAAGAAGGAGTACCAGTGGAATGAAATGGTAGTGGAAACTGGAGACCGCAGAGGAAACCCACCCTTGCCGCCTTATCCACCATAAATCCCACATGTGTTCACCTGGGATCGAACCCGGGCCACTTTGGTGACAGGTGAATGGTCTAACCACTTGGCTACGGCATGACCATTCCTAAATTTGTGTAGGCCGTGGAACATTATTATGTACTTTCTCTAACACAACATAGTGAGTACAGAACATGTTGTATTACACATAAAAATTCGATATCAAGATTTCACAAATACACGTTTTGAGCTCCCCTGAGTACAAAGAAAGAATATAAATAAACATTTAGAGAAAGGTCCAGAATTTAGATGGCAAACTTGATATTTAAGTTCAGCATCTTCCAAGGATGTAACACGAGTTTGAAGAAAGCACTCTCACTCTAAACTACCCTTTAGAAGGAAAGGATTTTTTTTCATTTATAACCTGTCTTTAATCATAACAGACATATCAGCAACCTTTTCTGGAGCATATTGCAGAAGTAGCTGTATTTAAAAAGTTCATTTCCTACAGATATGTACATTAAAAGAGAGGATTTTTGGTTGCAGTTGCACCATCATTGCCACCTCAGTGGCACACAGTGACAGCAACGTTACAACCTTGTATACCAAGACAACCTCCGCTGGAAGACACGCTAGTCAGCAATGGCCACTTGTTGAGTCTGTATGCCATGCTCCTCAAGAGACTGCCCACGTGCCGGGATATACGCGAGGAAGCGTCTGTACTCAATACTCTGGTAGACTGGCTCACAATCATCAAGTTCTCGTAAGTTAATATCTCTCTCTCTCATTTACCATTTTGTAACTTGTAGCAAACTGGTCAATGTGTCTTTTGATGTTGTTTTTTCTTAAATTGTTCCATTTATATGCCACCTTTAACATGGAAGGTCATATCAGCAGCTTTTAACCTTTTGGAACAACTGCTGAACAGCAATGGTGTTCTCTTGCTTAACAGTGGGTTTTTTCTAATTATGGATTTCTATTACTTCGGATTAACTTATTGCATTAAATTCACAAACACACACATTTACAGACACACACATTCATACTTCCAGATTCTAAGAAGCATGGGGAATAATCCTAGTTAAAGGAAAATACCCACTTTCCAGCCAGGAATCAAACCAGGATCCCTTGCACAGTGGGCAGGTGCTCTGCCAGGCCAGTCTTGCTGAATGTTGTGTCCTCATTCTACACATAGGCATAAGTTGGAGGGGGTAATAGTTTGTGTCACAACTTCAATTATTAAAATACGAGGGTGATCCCAAAAGTAAGGTCTCCTATTTGTTTTAAAATGTAAAGAAACATTTATTGAGAACAAATGATACATACTTTTGAAGCTTGAACATTTTTCTATTAGCCATTTCCATCTATACATTTTTGTGAATGCTTTGCCAGTTTTTGTATGCCTATGTCATACCAACCTGCCACCATGCTATTGAACCACTGTACCTCATCTTTCACTTCGTCATCGCCACTGAAGTGCCTTCCAGCCAAGTGTTCTTTCAACTTGGAAAACAAGTAGTAGTCACTGGGTGCTAAGTCTGGGCTATAGCGTGGATGGGTGATAATGTACCACCCAAACTATTGCAGAAAATCCACAAATTGACCGGTAGTGTGAGGGCGAGCATTGTCATGGAGAAGGCTTATGTCCTTGCTCAACATTCTTCTTTGGTTCTGAATATAACTATATAACCTATACAAGTTGTTAAAACCAGTGCCAGAGCAGTCTACAGCAGAAACCAGCCTCTACAAGTTCGGTCGATGTCCAGTTGATAATAGAGGAAAGCTAACTTCTGAAACATGTTCAGGGAAGTTTTAAAATGTGAGTGTTGCTTAGTGTTATTAATTGACTCAAATCACATTTTAATGTGATTCCAACAACACCGTCATCTACTTCCAATGTTAATTAAAACAGATAATCCATTTTATATAAGACAGTTCATTCTCCACTGAAACTTTCACTAAGGTAAGTACACCATATATAAATGGCTCAAGGATTCCAGTTACTGAAAGACATAATAGAATAATTATTGGTAAATTCTGTTTACACTCTGTGATCAATGTGTTTCATTCCATGTTTTACTTCTTTATTTCTCTAATATACAGACCTTTATGTACACTAAAAAATGTGTGTGATAAAGTAAATAAATCAGAAATTACATACAAAATATTTTTGTTAATATGGTTCTTTTTGTTCACATATATTTTCTGTTAAACTGTAGGATAAACCTAACATGTAAAGCATGCTTAATGGAAAACATCGCCTCTGCTCTCCCAAACTTGCAAGTCACTGTTATTTGTGTGGTGCAGGGAACAGCTGGAACCAAAGCTGCCTCTCTTATGGAGTAAAGTTCTAAGCTTATCACTGCGACAGTGTCACTACGCTGGGGACCAGGACGTGGCCATCAAGTGCCTCAGAAAACTTGCACAAATGTTAATGGTCCTTGCTGAAGATCGAGGCAGCTGGAATATACTGGGAGCTATAGGACTGCGTAAACAGACAGTTGTGTCTGTAAGGTGAGTTGGTAACACTGGCATATTGTACTTGTTTACAGCATTTACACATTATAACAAGAAGGCTGAGATTACGGTGAGGAGCATTTTACAACATATCAAACATCATTAGATATGATTTTGTAGGAGTGTATGAGTCAACCTATACACACTTGTTTCACTTAACTTATTTTTTATCCGGATGCATTTCAAAGACCATTGTCTTCATTATCAGCTCAGTCGAGAAACTTGATAATGAAGATGATGATCTTTTAAATGCACAACAACCTAACAAACAAGTTAAGTGAAACTAAAAGTGTCAATAGGTCAACTCATATACTCCTACAAAATCATTAGAAAGGTTTCACTGTTTACATAACTTCATATATGTTAAGTTCTCAGTGGTCTCCGTCTAGGGGATATGTGGACAATGACCACAAGGTACCCAAACTGAGCAGAACATTACTTCCACTTACTGGTGTCTAGGGGATATGTGGATAGTGACCACAAGGTACCCAAGCTGAGCAGAACATTACTTCCACTTACTGGTGTTTTGCTCCTCACTGTAACTTTTCTATCTGACCTTACCTTGGTCATCTCTTGTTCTCTTCTGACCCCGATGCTATTAGGATTCCTGAGGGCTAGGGAGTCTTTATTTTTCCAACCTCTCCATTTCTCTAATTTCTCTCTAAACTCTTGACCCCCAACATGCTGACCTGTCATGGCATGTATACGTCCTCTGATTGGTAAACAGAGGATATGGTCAGTGAATTTATTTTGATAACTCTCCCGGTCAGGTCGGTGAGACCCGTAAGCCAATGACAGGTGTGGTCCTCCAGCCATTCTGGGGGTTGTGAGAGAGCGATGTAACTGCCAAAACATAAAAATATGGTGCTCTCTAAAAAGCGGTTACTATTACTGCTATTGCTCTCTTCAATATCATCAATGAAAAATATTGGAGAGCAAGAGGATTAATGACTTCATTGTCAGAAATCCAGCATTAGCTGACAACATTTTTTGCATAGTAAGATTTGGTCTATCTCTTACGGTTTACCAGTTATGCAAAAGTCATCCAGAGTAAATACGACTACATGGGCTATAGCCAGAAAATTCAAAATATACATTTCATTTGTCATAAAATATCTTAAACATGTGGCATTTTAATCAAAATTGTTTGAGCCATTTTCAACAAAATCAAAATTTTTGAATAATTTTCCATGTAAAGGGTAGTTTAGGGTGGGAGGATTTTTCTTCGAAATCTTTGTGTTGCATCCTTGAAAGATATTAAACTTAAATACCAACTTTGGTGTTTACTGACTTTTTGTTTTAGAGTCATACTGCCCACAGACACACACACACACCTTTTTTCCTAAACAATGCTTTTTTTTGGGATTCAGGGGGCCTCAAAACATATGTTTCCGGTGAAATGTCAACATCAAATTTTTGGGTGGAATATAATACTTCCTCTACTTACTATACATAGTAGAGAAAATAAAAACAGTTGCATGTAATGAAGTTGCAACGACTCTATTTCCAGCATTTGCTACAGAAAATTAATCAAAACAAAAGTTAATACATGTTTTGTAGTTTCTTATTGTTCATACATTGTTGTTTTGCCATGGAAGTTCACCAGCACCTACAAAATAATTAGTGTGCATCCTTATATTGGTTACATTACATTTAAAATGAATGTCTTGAAATTCTGTAAGTGATAATGTGCTTTCAAAATGCAGGTGTTTCAGCCATGTGTGTTTAGGTCCCAAACGTGTGCAGACATTATGTGTGAAAATCAGAGGTAAAGATTACTCTCATGGATGTATATTATTAGTTGGCACTTTAATTTTGCATTTTTTATCAAAATGACAGGTGAAGGTGTTAAAAAGACACAATTAAAAATCTGTGTATGTATGCATTAATGGTAGCAACATTTTTCAGAAACAAATGACTGTTTTGCGCCTGCTGAAACTCGTGGATCTAAAGCATATTGCTAAGTAGCATGTGGCTCTATTATACAATTTGTAAAGTTGTGATAAATTAATGCAAATATTGAGAAACTGAGATGTGTGACTGAGAAGTTTTAGAAGCTAATAATAAGCATGGTAGTAATATTTTTTGTTCTCAACAAAGTATTAGTCAAACATCTGGTTAAAACTGGTTTTTATTAGACTAGAAGATTTGTATTTAAACATAATATAAAAACTATTGAATATACTGGCCAAGAGCAGAACCAGCACTTCACAATTTCGGAACACTCTGGTGAATTGTCAGACCAAATGACTTTCATCTAATGAAGCATTATCTGTAGGTAAATGTTTCCAGGATGACATAGATATAGATGGCAGTGACTTTGTGGCTCCAGACACAGGCGTACAAACATTGCTGCACTAATACGATAATTACCTCCATAATGTTGGTCACTATATTGAGAAGTAGCCAGTGAATTTCTGTATATATTGCAATAAGTATTTCTTCGCTAGTGAAGTTTTTTGTTATTTTTCTCGGACATCAAAGCATATTTTGTGGATGAACCTTGTACTTACCAAACTGTAGAATTTCTTTCCAAGTGTAAATACAGAGTTTGAGCACCTCAGCCTAAAAAGACTTTTTGTGCATTTCCTGTTTTCTATCTAAGGGATAATGTCTATATTACAGTATTTGTTTCACTAGTTAACTGCCTTTCTAGTTGTGTGATGGCTCCAACAATCTAGTATCTCTTCCATTCTGGTAACATGTCTTATATTTCATTGGTTTTTAAACTCATTTTGTTATATTGTCTAAACATTCTGTAACCAGTTATAAAGTTTGTAATTCTTCTAATCGATGGCTCCACTGAAACTATGCTGCTCTTTAATGATGTTCACTAAAGGACGGAAGATTGTGCTGTTTAGTGCAAGTGTGTTGTACTGTTGCTACTCTCGCATGTACACAACTGAGGGAGCTGCTGATGCACATGTATACATGACGGCTGTACCATACTGGTTGTATTGTTCATTCTCCATGTCCAAATAATGTGTATCATTGTGACCACACATGGTTCTAGGTTCAAGGTATCACCATATCTGTGTTTGACTGAGAACTTTCTGCACCACCCTCATAGAATAATTAATTGTATCTAAAAAAAGTTTATATGGACTTAAACTGTAATATGATTGATCGCTATTGTATGTTGATAGATGTCGCCTGTTGAGCAGAGCAATGGCAGTGTTTGTGCTGGCCCAGCTGCCAGATGGGGAACCACAGACTATCAGAACTACTCCAAATGCACCTGGAGAACTTCTGCCTGGCAGCTTGAGGTAAGTACCTTATGGGCATTGTTCTTGTTGTTGGCTAATGCTGCATTTCTGATAATGAAGTCATTAATCCTCTTGCTCTCCAATATGTTTCACTGATGGATGGGGAGGGCACTAGAAGTGGTAGGGATATTTGAAGGTAGTCTCGGTCCATTTCCTCTTGCAGATCACGTAGAGGACAGAGTGCTGAAGAATATATCCCAATTCCCCTCAGGGATTGGGATATGTGGATGGCGAGCACAAAGTACCCAAGTTGAGCAGAACATTACTTCCACTTACTGGTGTTTTGCTCCTCCTGTCTAATGTAACTTGGTCATCTCTTGTTCTCTTCCGACACCGATGCTATTAGGGTATCCAAGGGCTAGGGAGTCTATTTTTCCAACCTTTCCACTTCTCTAATTTCTGTATAACCTCTTAACCCCTAACATGCTGACCTGTCACGGCATGCAATACATCCTCTAATTGGTAAATAATCAGAGGATATGGTCTATGAATTTATCTTGATAATTCTCCCGATCAGGTGAGTAAGACCTGTAAACCAACGACAGGTGTGGTCCCCCAGCCGTTCTGGAGGTTCTGAGAGAGCAATGTGACCACAAAAACATAAAAACATGGTGCTCTGTAAAAAGCAGTTACTTTTGCTGCTATATAGCACTCCAGTTATGAATTATGGCATTGTTATCACACTGTTTCAGTGAGTGTGTATTTATTAAATCCTTGATACAGGAATAGTGAACTTATGACCGCAGATTGATAAGTCCCTAATTGTGCTCAAATCCCAGATTTCTTGTTGGCATTGAAGTTGCACATTCTGTGTATAATTGCAGAAATTCATCATCTGTTCCTTAGAACAATGTTGAAAGTACCTAAAAGCAGTAGTTGTATGTTGCTTCATGGAAAATAGAGAAAATTGAATTTTGTGTTCTGATAAATGCTACTTTTTGTGTGGTAAGATGACGAGGGAAACAGAAGAATACTAAAAAGTATTATTGGGACTCTACTCCATCACATAGCATGGTTTACAAGTAGTTCAAGAATTCCAATGTGTCTGTTGGCACACAAGGGATGAGTGCACAGGACGGCCAGTTGAGGTCGCCACAGAAGAAATGGTGAGCAAAATTCACATATTGTGATGGAAGATTGTCAAGTAAAAATGTGCAAGATCATAAACATCACAACCGAACCTGTCAGCAAGCTGCAGCTGCCCTCTGTTGATATCAAGCACAATTGTGTGACCATTTCACATAATGTTGGAACATGTTCCAGTGAAATCCAAATGCGTTGTTGAGCATTATATCATGGTTGATGAAACTTGCATCCATTACTTTCAACCTGAGACTAAACAACAGTCCAAGCAGTGGATTTACTTTGGTGAACGTGCTCCAAAAAAAGTGAAAACCATTTCATAAGCAGGAAAATTTATGGCATCTGTCTTTCAGCATACTCAAGCCGCATTATTCATCCATTACCTGAAACAGTTCAGAACAACGCAGTTTCATATATGTCACAATACTGGATTCACTTCACAATGAATTATTAAAGAAACAACCCCATTTGAACAAAAAGGTTCTTTTTCACCAGGGTAATGCACCAACACCAGTCTGCTGTTGCCATTGCAGAATTTATGGAATTGGGCTATAGTGGACACAGTTTATCGGCAGTCCTCAGGAGTCCAAAATGGCCGACATTACACTAAACGGCTGACGGAAGTATCACAAAAAGCAGTCCTGACGACGTACATAATAAAGCCATTTCTAACCTCAAATATCACAGTGTTAAAGTAACATACTTTCAAACGATAATAATGCTTGAACATCGTTACAACACAACACATGATCAACGTATTCACCTTTGGCAAATCTTGTTCTGCAATAACACTTTTGGATGAAATTACTTCCGAGCGCTAAATATCGTAATATATACAAGATGTACTACTATGTAGCAAATAACAACACTAACTATAATTGCATACACTGTTCTATAACAATTCAAAACAAACTGCTACTTCACTCTGTAGATTTGGCTTCAAGCAACTTCTGCCTCTTCACAACTGGAAAGATTGGCTCAGTAGGAAAGTAATTCACATCTAATGAACACATCATGGCAGAAACAAACTATTTTGCAGGCTTTGAAAAATCATATTGTGGCAGCAGTCAAAGGAGGCTCAAGTACCTACATTGCTAGGCAATGCACAATAATGTCACCTAAGAACAAAGGCCATTTCCAGACACTTTGAGAGGCTTTGATTGCCGGGCTTGAATTAGTGTTGGGTGAGTTTTAGCAAGTTGATCATCAGAATTAGTGAGTGAGTAGAAATGTCACAGGGAGCTCTGCTTTTTTAGATACCTGCATGGACAAAAAAAATTAGTCATGTCTGGAATGCATACATACAAACATATGTGCCAACATACACACATACATGACATTCAGACATACCTACTTGTTGAAAACAAGTTATTTGGTACTCATGGAGCTGTTCACTACCGTTAAAGTAGGCCGTGCTGTAGCCGAGTGGTTGGACCATTCACTTCTCACCAAAGCGGCCCGGGTTCGATCCCAGTTACTGCACGTGGGATTTGTGGTGGACGAAGCGGCGCTGGGGCAGGTTTCCTCTGGGTTCTCCGGTTTCCCCCGCCATCTCATTCCACCACTGCTCCATCTTCATTCCATGTATCATCAGTGTAGTGTCACCGCCTGCAGTGCCGTATGTAGTAAAAGTGGGTGTTAAACACAACAACAATAACCGTTAAAGTAGCCTCACGTTCCAGATATGACTAATTTTTTTTTGTCCATGGGTGTACATTGGATCTGAAAACATGTATTTCTGGTCAAACCTTGATAACAAGTTTTTAGCTGAAATACAATACTACTTCGTACCTCCCACTGATAACTGTAAAATAAGATAAAAGAAATACAAGTGTTGATATTGTGATCTGAAACAGGTCTCTAGCCCTGTTGATGTTATCCTCCTAATCTAAAACCTAACCCTCTTTCCATCACAAAACTGGATTACAACCTAACTTCAAGCAACTTGTAATAAGGGGCAGAGACCACAGAACCTACTACAGTTGTAGTAACATGGTACTTAAAGTTTTGTGCATGTCTCAGTGAAGCTCAAATGTTTTCATAATTGCACCTGAATGTATGGGGCAAAGCCCACCACAAAATCTTGTCTCTAGCTTGAGATCATTTGTTTACAGAGGAAACACAGCAGATGCGGAACCTTGTCCGAGTCATGAAGCCATAAAGGGTCTCACAAACTTGGAATCTCTGAGTGCCAGTAAGCAGTACCAAGATCTGCGCAGTACGATTGCCTTGGCTGTGAGACAGATCACAGACCCAACTAATTCTCTCCACAATGCTTCACAGATTTTGGGTACTCTTGCCATCGAACTGTACCAGCAACAATATCTGCAAGTGCTTAAGGTAGGACTAAACTGTAATTTATATTTGTGCTATCAAACTAATAACATCATTATTAAGGCAAGGCATTGTCGAAATTTGGTAAAAAATATGAACATTTGCTTTTTTATTATACTGTAACAAAATCACAGTTCCTTTAATTATATGGGTAGAAACTGGCCTCAATAAAAACAAGTATACCAACATAATTTTCATTTTACGGTTGCTACTGTTTTTAATTATTTACACAAAACTAAACAAAACACTTAACTCACCATTTTACTATGCATTAACAAAACTGACTGTCACTTTTGCAGTTCACCTAACCTCAAGAATTCCTGGCACCTTTTCTCAAAGCTTCCAGAAAAAGTCCATCGATGGTGTTTTTCAAAGCTGCCTCTATCAAATGTTGCATAGCAGTTTTCTCGTATGAGGAAGCTGACTTTTATTCTTCTATGCTAGCAGCCGATGCAACAATACTTATAACTTGTACTTTTATGTTATACATTTGCTTTTTTTTTTAAATATTAAATGATTCAGTGGAGATTAGTTATTTTCTGTAAGTCAAATTAAGAAGTTGAAAAAGGCAATAACATATGAACAACATGTTTCTCTAAAACTAATCAAAATTAAGGAATTCCTCCACAACAATTTAAGTTTGTATAAGTTCAGATTTAAAATTTTGGGAGCAATACAATGAACTGTAGATTTCAAGGAGCCTTTCATATTACCATTGTAAAAAGTGATAAAAAATTAGTATCTCAGCAACATCTTGACACAGGTCAGTAAAATTTTGTGTGTAGTATATATTTTATGTTCTGAGTGTAAAATAAAAGCAATCAGAAGAAAAAGTAGATTTTCATAGATACATTTAATTTGATTTCTTTATTCATCTCACTGATCAATACATATGATTTGGGCTGTATCATGGATATTGTAATGTTACATTGTGCCTCTGCCAGACGTGGCATAGGTGAACATCACTTGATGTAACAGGTCGTGAGTTGGAATATCACTTAGGGTGAGTTAAATGTGGTGAAGGATACGTAGGCATGTAACTCTGGTCGAATAAGTTTTACTGTACATAAGAGATTATCTGAGCCATATCACAGTATGAGAAATTGTAAGGGTTGTCAGTTAAGAACATTTGTGAGCCTTTACCTTTACAAAGGTTACTGGAAAGACAGGTGATGAGAAGTTCAAAGATCTTTAAAGATCAAACAGTTGCAGCTTCATCAAAATACATGGAATTGACCCCACTCTGTCACAATTCAGGGGTTTAAATGCACAATACTCACTGATGAAATAGCTTGCCAAGCATGGATACCAGCAAAGGCATACTGATGCCAATGCTGTATATCAGTCACGCGTTGTGGAAACCAGGGATGCAATTTTTCTCAGGTTAAGACGTTTCTTCAGTACATGCCACTCACTGAGACTAACTTCTACAGTCGGGTTCGATCCCAGGCAACTGCATGTGGGATTTGTGGTGGATGAAGTGGCGCTGGGGCCAGTTTCCTCTGGGTTCTCCGGTTTCCCCCACCATCTCATTCCACCGGTGCTCCATCTTCATTCCATGCATCATCAGTGTCACTGCCTGCGGTGCTGTATGTAGTAAAAGTGGGCGTTAAACACTACAAAAAAAAAAAAAAAAAAAAAAAAAAAAAAACTTCTACAGATAATTCACACACAGTCTATCAAAAGGCTATGGAAAGGTGACCTTCACAATGTCAATTTGATGTTGAGAAATGGACGGCTGGGTGGTGCAAATCTGCAGCCTCATTTTGACCCACACAAAACACTTTGACCCATTGTGCAAGTGTCCAATATGGTATTGCTTCCTTGCCACAAGCTTCACATAATCCTTGATAATATTTAGATATATTTTTGCCATGGGCAAGCTCAATTGTAATCCCCAGCCACTGAGATCAGCTTTTGTAAACGTGATTTAGAGTGGTAGAAATGACACTGTCCACTTCACTTCACACAGAAACTACCCTCTCTTACTGGATTAACTGTTTTATGCACTCTTCACACTGATAACAGCACCACCTCAATGCTCCCATATCCTGTTTGCACATGCCCAGTCTTCTGTCACCTTCAGCACTAAGTTACTACCCATGTATTTCCAGTGAAATCTCAATATCAAACTTTTGGGTGGAATACAATACTTCCTCTACCTATCATGATTACTTGCTAGAGAAAAAAAAAAAAAAGAAACGGCGGAAAATGCACAGTAAAGTACAGATCTAAAATATACAACTTAATGTCAAGTGACTTTTTTTCATAACATTAGCCATTTTTGGAAATATCCACTTTTTTTTAGCTGTGTAGCAGAACAAAGGGCTGCAAGCGATGAGTTCTTATTTTCAGAGCACACACACAGTTAACAAAACTGTGACGATTTGTCATATTATTTGACTGAGCCAATAGTTTTGAATATACAACAGTGACAAATAAAATTAACATCAATAACACTTCTCATTTAACATAAGGCAAACAAACAATAAACATTAATATAAACCAATGTCACACAAATTAGGTAAACATTCAGAGTTATAAATACTGCCAGAGCTGTCTCTGCAAATAATACATTTCTATACAAAAAAAATGACATTCTTCTATTTTGCAGGAGATGCCTGAAATTCCTCCGTGAACTGGAGATGACTAAAGGCCAAGTGAAAAAGGCAGCATTCAACTAAGATCTCATCCTCAAAAGACTTGTACACAATTGGTTATAAGAAATCATTTAGAATTAAGCTTCTTGACTATTAAAATTGAGATAATGCTTTTAGCATGGTGTTTTAAGCTAATTGTTATACTAATGGAGTTTTAAAATGTTTATAAATGTGCTTCAGCTTTAGCAAGTTTGTATTTTAGTGGCTTTGAAAGAGCCATGTGCAAATCTGTGATATTTCAATGCAAGTTCTCAGTATATATTATGTATGTAATAAGTTTCCCGATATTGCTTGCATTTCACAAGTCTTTTAATGTTTCTTGATGCTTTTACAGTTTTGTGCTCACCTATTTGGACAGTCCATGGCTTTTATAATTCCTAGCTGCTTTATAAATATTTGAAACAACAATCCCAAAGTACTGCCAACTTGAGTTGTTACAAAGTTTGTTCTAAATATAAACACTAGTATTATTCATCAAGAAGTTGTCACATGGCAGTACCTTATAGACAACAAGCAAAGTGCATAAGTGCCAAACTAAACTGCATATATAGTACTAAGCTTTAAACTTGTTGATATAATCCATAAATGTTTTAGCTTCAGCAGTCATTGTTATGATAAAATTGTGATTTTCTGGCCAAACCTGCATCATCCTCAATTGGTGATTACTTCAGGAACATCTTTGTTAGCACCTAACTTTCTGGTATACTGTATTTCTCTGAATATAAGACAACCCCAAGTTCAAGACAAGCTCTGTTGTTGCTGAACCTGATTTAGTAAGTTAGCATAATGCTGCAATTATCCAGGGAATAAGAACATTGGGGAATTAACAGTTACTTGACCAGCAAGTCCAGCCAGTAAATTGGGAAGTGTTCCAATGGTTCTAAGTTCAGATTTCTTGTTTTGCAGAACAAGCTTTCAGCAGATGCTTTATGTTGCTGTATGGTGAAAATTTTTGTAATCCTTCTCAGTTTATAAAATCTCCTATATCAATAGGAGGTGAGTGTAAAAAAAGTGACTCAAAATAACCTCAAACATAAAACTGGCTATCAAAATAAATATAATCTCCAAAACTTACTGAACCACCCTCTAGAAAATAGTACACAGAAAACTCAAATATCAGGTATTTACCAAATGAGCTGCCAGGATTGCAATAAGAGTTACATTGGGAAGTAAATAATTTGGAGATCAGGATGAAAGAACACTTTAGAAACATCAGATTCAAGAAAATGAACAAGTTTGTAGCGGCACATCACTTTTGGTCAGGGAATAACAGTAAAAAATCTAATGTGTTGCACTCACATGACTTTCTCTACTCTTGTACTAACCACTCTTACAAACTCTTATTTCCTATATCATCTTGTTAGTTAAGATGAACATTTGTACAAATTATCCTATTGCTTATTTCCTTGTAGGTACAAGGAGAATATTAGAATACAGTAGGCTTTGTGCGATAGTCAAATATTTTAAAGCTTTGAGATTCCTTTCTCTTTGCACACTTAACATATAAAAAAATGAACGATGTTCTATTTCACGAAAGTTTTAAGTTTTCCGAAACTGACACACATAACAAGGAATATCTCCGAAATGGTTCACTCTACAAGAAAATTTGTTCAGACTTAATTGTGTATTTTAGCAAGATCTACATTTTTTGTATCAAATAGTAATTCCTGAGTATCCTCGAAAAACAGCAGTTGCAACCTTCGGGTTGATTACAGGACATGAGTGTCTGGCAAAATATTTAAACAGAATTGGGATATATTCTTCACCACTCTGTCCTCTATGTGATCTGCTAGAGGAAATGGATTGAGACCACCGTCAAATATGCCCGGCCACTTCTAGTGCCCTTCCCATCCATCAGTGAAAAATATTGGAGAGCAAGAGGATTAATGACTTCATTGTCAGAAATCCAGCATTAGCTAACAACAACATTTTTTGAATAGTATGATTTGATCTATCTCTAACGGTTTACCAGTTATGCAAAAGTCGTCCAGAGTAAATATAACTACAGGGGATATAGCCAGAAAATTTAAGATATACATTTCATTTGTCATGCTAATGGCTTCATTGCCAGATGCAAGGCACTAGAAAACAACAACATTTCATTTGTCATCAAAATATCTCAAACATATGACATTTTAATCAAAATCGTTACAGCCATTTTCAAGAAAATCAAAATTTTCGAAAAATGTTCCATGTAAAGGGTAGTTTAGGGTGGGGCTATTTTCTTCAAAATCTTCGTGTTGCATCCTTGAAAGACATTAAACTTAAATACCAACTTCGGTTTCTAACTGACTTTTCATTTTTGGGTTATGCTGTCCAAAGACACACACACAGACCTTGTTCTAAAAATGCTTTTTTTTTGGACTCGGGGGGGGGGGGGGTCTCAAAAGATATATTTCCGGTGAAATTTTGACATCCAATTTTTGGGTGGAATACAATACTTTCCTACTTACCAGTAGAGGAAGTAAAAAGAAGAAACAGAGTTGATTAAATATGCAAAGAAATCACTAGAATTACAAATTTGGGAAAAGCACCAAAAAATAAATAAATTAATTGATGATGATGATAATAATAATGTCATATATTCTGAAATCTCCACCATTGTTGACATTATCCAACTGACAAGAAGAATACATGACACCAGGGTGGACCCAAACACCTGTTGCAGCATCAGTCAATCACCAAACTGAAGATAGGGAAGAAGTTTCCCAGAAACTAGTCTTTGTTTGTAAGTAGAAGAAAAATTGTTTACATGCTTGAATCACTTTGCTCTAATTTTACTTTTCTCTTCAGTTTGATATGTATTTAATCATTATAGTCCTAATACTTATATTTAAAGATGCTACTGCATCTGCCATTTTGTATTATGAATTCTGCACCATTTAATAGAAACACACTTTGAAGTAGAAGTAAACTTTAGTCCAGACTTTGAGAGGTAGAATTGGAACTGAAAAATTCAGTGCCACAGCCATAAGTTGGTTGGCATAAAAAAAATATTTACCGTTTAGTCCAGACATTAATTTGGAGCATGCAGAGTCAAGGGCTCGTCCACCAGGCAGTGATAGGGTCATTCCAGTTTGCCAATGCAATTGGATTTCAAGAATTCAAAGTCATCTTGCATTTCTTGCTGACTTGACTTCGCATCTGAAAGCACTTCATGTACCCCTAAAAGGGAAACAATAGGATATAATTCAAATGTAACAAAGTGAAACTTCAATTGTGAAAACATCAACTGGCAAATAACAATACCTTCCACTTTCCAAAGCTTGCCTTTCTTCTTCAACTCTCTTTTCCAACTCTATTTTTGCATGAACAACAATTTATATATACCCTTTCCAGTCATGTCCTACACACGGCTATTGTGTGGAAGAACAATTATACAATTTATATATTTCCTAACCCATTCTCAGTAAACACTAATTCCATTTCTGCAAACTTATGGTTAGAAATGATTGATCTACAACGTTACAGAGAACTAAAAGATAAGTTTAATAAAAGTGGAGTTGGTTGCCTGTATGTTGTGCTCGCCTACATAGTCATGCAGCAAATCTTGTGTATCCTCTTCTCTGGTTTGAGATTAGCAATACACGGGCAGCAAAGTAACCTGTTTGATCAAAATCTGAATGCAGTTCTCTGAATCAAGGCAGCACAAAATATCACCCCAAATATTCACAGGCTGGTCATGGGAAAACTGAACAATAAGAAATAAATCCTTTAATTCAAGCAACATTTTCATTTTATTCTACTCTATGACTGCTATAACTTACTTATAAATTATTTCTGATCAGTTATACCTTAAATTGGTCTGATTATTATCTTGGGGTCTTGTATTCTGAAATGTATTGCTATTATGTTAAGTGTTGAACTATCATTTCTGATTAAGTTACTGCACATGCATAAAATAATTATACTAATCAAATACATAAACAGAGAGAAAATTTGGTGTAAGTGTAACATAGAACTAAGTGTAATAAATGTTCTGAGTAATTGTAATAAATCTGTGTATTCTATGTATGTACTTTGTAATGTTGTAAACGCACAATATTGGTTCACTATTATTAGACTTTCAAGTTAGATAATTTGATCTGCTATATGTTTAGTTCTGTCATTGATAAAACATACAACCCAATAGCTGTGCAAGACTCTCTGCCAATGGCAAGCAAGAGCAGCGCTCAGTCGGCCAGTGTCTGCTTTCACCCTCCTTTTAGGGGAACTTATTCTCCACAAACTGGTACTATTGTTAAGTATTGCAGTTTCTGTGTGTTCGTCATGTGCTTTGTTTCTGTGTAAGTGTGTGCAGTTTGCTCTGAGTGATATTATCTGATATAAATGACCTGCTTTCTCAGAAGCTAATGAAGATACGTAAAGGCAATTTTAGGACGATAAAAGTGCTGTTGTGGATCTACTTTTGTGTTAATGACATGTTTTTTATTATTATTATTATTATTATTTTTAAGGGAATAATTGCTGATAAATGTTATCAAGAGATGGTATGAATAAGAAAATAGGATATCTTCCTTAATAAATAAAAATATTGTACAAAAGTAGGTGAACTTCAGAAGCATCCTATAAAACATTCAATGTGATATCTTAAAGTTTCTGAGATGATGGAATATGAATTTAGCTCACTTAACATAGGCAGGATAAGCGTTTTAATATTTCCCTAAGGTATGATGCAGGTTTACTCAGAAAACTAAGAGCTTTTATAATATTTAACTGTTATTGTGAGCCTGTTTCAGGACTGTTCCTTGAAATCAAATGGACTATGTCAATGTTTTGCAGCTCAATCACTTTTCTAGTTATAATAATGATGGATGTTTAAAAAGAATGAATTATGGTACATAATATAAAACAAATATGTTTACTACCTTATCGACCAAAAACTAAGTTTAATTACTGAAATTGGTGGCAAAAGGGAATGAAAGGGATCTTTTTATGATGCACAACATACTGAAATATAAATGTTATTTAGTCCATACTTTTCTGCATATTTACTTGTGCATCAGCATAACCAAACTTTTAGTTTAAACCTTTTGATACACCAAAAAGCAAGTTGACAAGACTTTTGATAAAAGTATGTACAAAATAATGTGGTGATGCATCCTCAGAGGGTTAAATACCAAGTTTAGCTTTAAATTTAAAATCATTATAACTTACAATTAGTGAAACAATTAATGAAATTATGGAACATGAATCAATGTTATGCCCTTGCTTTGCTCTACTTATCAGATTACTAGTAGGACCAGTTTTGAGGGTCTATTGTGCCGATTTTCCCCACTGGTCACCTAACCACCGACTTCCCAGTCTTCTTCTTCCTCCTCACTGGGTATCTATAGTATCATCTGGTGTGAGGTTGGTAAATTTAGATTAAATTATTGTCTGCTGGAACTTTAAATCATTTAAATTATATCCTTTCACGTAAACTCAATTCTAAGGAGTTATGCATTTTAAACAGTTTGACTTTTTGTTCTAGGGGGGCAGTTTGATAAGTCGGTGGCTTTTTAAGGAAAATAACATATTTTTACAAAAAATAAACTTTGTTTCTTAACATAGTCCTCTTTTAACTCAATATACCTTTAACTATTAAAAGTGTTTAGTTCTCCCGGGCTTGTAGGCCGTGGTCTAGAAGGCATGGTAGATACCAACGTTTCACCAAGTACTGCACTTGGCATCATCAGGGTAACATGATCCGCTGTCTGCACTGGTCAGAGTTTGAATGTGGAAGCAGAGAGCCAGTGGAAGTAAAGAAGTCTATTAGGGTCTGTTAATGTCTGTTAGGGTTATTTATATCATGGGGGTGGGCGGGGCATTGTTGCACTGACTACGGTAGTTAACACACGTTAACAGTCTTTACTTCCACTGTCTCTCTGCCTCCATATTCAAACTCTGACCAGTGCAGACAGCAGATTGTGTTACCCTAATGATGCCAAGCGCAGTACTTGGCAAAACGTTGGTATCTACAATGCCTTCTAGACCACGGCCTACAAGCCCGGAAGAACTACAAATTTTTAATAGTCAAGACACCGACCGTAAAAGCCTAAGTATATATATATCAATATACCTTGCTCAACGTTTCTCCCATTTTTCTAACGCTTCCAAAATATGAGTTCGTTTCTGTCATGAAGTTTTCAATGGATGTGAATTTCTTCCCATTAAGCCAATTTTTCAAGTTTTCAAAGAGGAAGAATAGCCAAATTTGGAGAATATTGTGCATGAAGTAACAGTTTGTGGCCCAATTCCACAAATTTTGCAATGGCAATGTCAGACATGTGCACAGGTGCATTATTCTGGTGAAAGAAAACCTTTTTCTTCATCAAATGGAGTCTTTTCTTTCACAGTTCCTTGTGAAATTTATCCAATATTATGGCATAATATGAACCTGTGATCGTTTTATCCTTTTCCAGGTTGTGGATGAATATCACGCTTTGGGAATCCAGAAGATGGCTGTCATGATTCTTCCTGCTGACGAAAGTTTACACTTTCTTTGGAGTACATTCATCAAAGGTAATCCACTGCTTGGATTGTTGCTTTCTCTCAGGTTGACTGTAATAGACCAGGTTTCATCAATCATAATATATCGCTGCAAAACCACATTTGGATTGTTCTGGAACATGTTCAGACATTCCTGTCAAATGGTCACACAATTCTACTTGTGAGCAGTTGCAGCACCCATTTTGCTGATAGTTTTCTCATACCCAAGTATTCGTGCAGAGTTTTACATACCCATTCACTTGAGATGTGTAGGATCATAGATTCGTCAGTCTTCCAGCACAATATGGTGCACTTTGTTTACCTTTTTCCTATTGTAACAGCCGTCCTTTCATGCTCGAACAGCCACATCAAAATTCTCTCAACCACTTGTGAATCATGATGGAGCACAGTCCCCATAATAATTTTTCATTATTCTTCTGTTTCCTTCATCTTACCACCTTCATCATCTTGCTTTATGCAAATACGAAATTCACTTTTCTCAATTTTCTATGAAGTAACACAAAACTAGAGCTTTCACAGGCTCCCAACAGATGATAAATTTCTGAGATTATACACAGAATAGATGTACAACTTTGGTGACAAGAAGAAATTCATTATTCATGCACAATTTCTCATCAAAATAACAGACTTACAAAACTGTCCTCATGTATTGTGATTTCTTCCTGAAGTGATTGGCTACAGCCAATTCATCTGTTTGTACCTGATATTTCCAAGTATTGTGTTAGTATTGTGCTTATGGTTCTTTTGGTTTTCCCAATGATACTTCATTGCATTGCATTCAAATATGCCTTTTTTTTTCCTGCGTTCTGAATTCAGCAGTTATTCATTTTGCACTGCTAGGATTATGTTGAACTCTAGATCTTGTGGAATTGAGCTTATGGGAGAGAACCTCAATCAAAGATTTTGAACATCAAATTATGAACTTTGAAA
This sequence comes from Tenodera sinensis, assembly GCA_030765045.1. NCBI lineage: Eukaryota > Metazoa > Arthropoda > Insecta > Mantodea > Mantidae > Tenodera > Tenodera sinensis. The sequence continues at coordinate 5,689,069 of CM060969.1, forward strand.
TTCCAGAAGACAATTTACTGTCTATAATTTGCTTTAGTGTGTGCAGGTTCTAATGTTTTTAAATTTAGCTTGCAAGTTATTGAAGTAAATTTTAGTAAGGTTGTGAATTTGATTATAAATCTACATAAAAACTGCAGCTTATTTTTAAGTCAATGTGGTAGTATTTTCTGTGATGTATTAATCTGCAGTAACTGTGCAGTAAAATGGTTTTGTGGCAAATGTATAGGGTCATTGACAAGATGCATTTGGCACTACTATCAGTAAACAGTAATATTTAAAATATTAAAGAGCAGTGTTTTACATGTTATCTGTGAATTACAAGGCAACTGTCCAACATATAAGCTTCTAGAGCGTCTCTAATGGGCAGGTTGATGGCCATCAAAGTGCAGTAATAACAGCAATGTCTGCTAGGAGTCTCCCAGACAATCAGGAGAAGAGCTTTTGGTTCTACTACTCAGCCCAAAATGATAAAGATTAAAAAATATGTGATATGATCAAACAATACAGAACCTAAATAAAAATAGTCTTATAGTGGATCTCCGAAGACTGCAGAAATGACATGACCGACCTTTTAGGGAAAAAAGGAAGAAAAATCATTTCTAATTACATTAAAAATGGAACAAATTTTTTGAATGCTTCATTAATAGCTCCTAATTTACCAACAAAAGCTTCTGTTGCTACATTCTGATGTATCACAGGACATGATTGTTTGAATAAACATGTTAGTAAAATTACAATAATAACATCTACCAACTGTTTACTGTGTCCAAGGAAGAACATTGTTCTCAGTGGTATAGGGGTAACCTGGTTCCCAAGTGTTCCCAAAAATCATTTGCACGGCTTCCTTTGGAAGGGAAGTAAAACTATTGGTTCCATGTCATAGATTTACAGCAAGTAAAAGAACCTCAAGCCTGATAAAGAAGTCTCTGAGCAAAATTAAGCGGTCTTTTTTGTTCCTCCATTACAGAATGGGTTGCAGAGAACCATAGCAATTAAAGAGCATCCATAAATAATACTCAGTTTCAAATGAAATGAACATGAAATATTTTAAAAATTGTGACTCTCTTGTGGCTGCTGAAAATGTAACATCAAAATATTGGGAAACTAGAAGAATAGTTTCGTTATTAACTCCTGAGCATTGCACACACACATACACGCACTTTGATAGTTTTATTTATTCATATTCTCTCAAGGAGAAAAACATGAAAAGACAGTGCATCTGAACCCAGATATACAGACAGCAATGCCATTCATATTTTGAAATGTGAAATGCTGTGTGTTGCTATTCATGTACAAGCAACCGGACAAGGGCACGGTAACCAAAACAGAAATAGACCTATTTTATTCTTGCTTAAAGCACCTTTGCTTACATTTGTTAAAATCTCTAAACTGCAATACAGATAGCAGTTTATAATTAAAATCACTACATGCACATTAAAAGTACAATTGCCATCTGATTCATAGATAACGCATCAAATGTTACCAATAATACTGCCAAGTAAAGAGATTAGTGACACTGATTTTTTAATGAACCATGTAATTTGAGTAACTGATCTCTTGCAAGCACAATGTTCCATGGAATACAGAGTATCTCCCTGTTTGGTCGATGTAAATTTCTTGTATACATAACACTGCAATGTAAACACAATATATATGTATATAATAAAAGGATACCGTTTCTGGATGAAGCTTTCATTCTTCCTTTTACAGCATTAGAGAAAACATTTAATTCTCGTCAGAATAAATGGCTGTATAGAAATAGTTTAGATGATAAAAGTGATAGAAGGTAAACAGCAGGACATTATGCAACATGAACTAAAAAGCTTGTAACCAGGTTAACATGAAATCTAAACGAAATGCACTCAGATCCAATATAACCTTTGTCAGACGAAGATTCTATAATGAAGAACAGAATAAAACTATAATTCTATACACACATCAATCAATAACAATGCATTCAGCAAGTTTTTATTTACTTATATCTAAACATGTCATAATAATGACAAAAATTAAGAGGAAACCATGCGATGAAAGCAGTAATGGCTGCCATTCACTATTTATAGTGGTGAGATTCGACCTATAGTGATACTCGATCAATCAGTATTGTAAATCGGTCTTGCAACTCATTTCAGCGGCAAATTACTTTAGCGCTAACCAAACCGTAAGTGCATTCTTGCAACCCAGCATAAGTGAGAAGAGCAAAAAATATATGATGGTACTTATAAAAAATCATACATAATGGACGCAAATTTGCAAAAAAAAAGAAAAAGAAATCTGATGTGTTGCACTAACATTTCTTTCTCTACTCTTGTGCTAACCATTCTTACAAACTTATTCCTATATCTTCATGTTGGTTAAGATAAACATTTGTACAAATTATCTGATTGCTTATTTCCTTTTAGGTACAAGGGGAATATTAGAAAGCCTGATGATTATGCGATGAAATACAGTAAATGTTAATGATTTTCTTATACTCCATCTTAAATGTCCATGAAGTATGGATAACCAAGTAAACTATGCACTCCTCTGAGAAAAAGGATGTAAAGGACAATGTAGTTTAGCTATTAAATAAATAATAATACAAAAAACATCAACACTACATACTTTACTGACTATGTTATTTATACACCTAAACAGTTTTTAGTAGTTGTTGAGCAACATCGCTGGGGTAGCTACATAACATACATTCAAATAGTTTACTGAATGAGTCTAAGAACAGAGGCACAGCTTCCTCTACAGTGAACTCCCGTCTTGTTTCCTGCGTCAAGGATGTGACACCTTTCCCCTCGATGCCACAAGGTATGATGTGCTCAAACCACTCCATGTCTGTGTTGCAGTTGAGAGCAAGGCCATGCGTTGTGACATAGCGACTGGCATGTATACCTATGGCACACAGCTTCTTGTCCCCCACCCAGACGCCTGTATGTGGTGACGTGCTGGCCTCCAATCCCAGTCTAGCACACATGTTGATGACTGTCTGTTCTATACTAGCGACGTACCATCTCACACTTGGCTTATAGTGCTTCAAGTTCAGTACGGGATACACAACTAGCTGCCCTGGTCCATGGAACGTTATCAGTCCACCACGATTTGTCCGATAGAAGTCGGCACCCAGAGATTTTAGTTTGTCCTCCAGTTCAGGACTGTAATCTTTTGTTCTGAGACCTACAGTGTACACAGGACTATGTTCTAGGAGAATAAGAGTATCACAGATCTCGTTCGGTGCTTCGTGGTGACGAATGGCAAGTAACTGTTGTAGTTTCAGTGCACGGCTGTAACTCATGCGACCCACTTGCAGAACTTTAACAATACCACTCATCTTGTGCCTTGCTGCTCTAGATCCTTCAAGTGCTTGTACAATAGCCAAGATACCTGAAACATAAAACATGAACTAATCATACTCCTGCCTTTATGCTTACAACAGAACTTTTGCACTTTTAAGAGATTCTACAAGCAAACACAAGGGGTATAATTGATGCAGCCTTAGAACCAGAGTTGATGTAAACAAAACATTTTATATCCCTCAACGTTAGCCTTGTGTTTGCATCAGCTCTGAGAAATATAAACAAATGAACTCGCTCCTGATTGTAATGCCATAGAATGGTGTACAATAATAATAATAATCATAATATTGTGACGCTGGCCACTGCGCATAACAAAGGACAGCCAGGGTCAAGCTATCTCACACACATACCAAGCTGGCGAGCAAACACACCACTCACAGCGCGGAAACATGACAATATTTTGAATGTATTCAACTATTTGAATAAGTATTATGATACCCTTGCTGTTAAAGATGTCATTAAACTAACATTGGGAGCAACATGGTATTCAGTAACAGTTTCAAAAGTAATGTAGCAAGTGAAGGAGACGGAAACTGTTAAAATCTCAAAAAAGAAAAGGAATTGACATTGAGGAGGGGCCAGGTTCAAACCTTGCTGGAGTCATCGTTGCTTCCCTTCCTGGCGCCTCCAGCTAGTGGTCTATTGAGATAATACAAATTGCTTGGGTTATTGAATGTCATACTGGCAAGTTGCCATGGTAGCTCTGTGGTTAGAGTGTGAAGTAAAAGATCCATGGTTCAAATCCTGGCTATAACACTGAAATTCTGAAGTCCTGATGCTACCTCTCAAACATTGCCCACACACATCATGTGTGTTTACAAAAACCAGCGGTAAGTTGGTTGGCATAAAAAAAAAAAGAAAGTATTGAATTTTTGGGTAGAATGCAATAGGTACTTCCTCTACCTGCTATATGGTGAAAAAGTATAAACGCAATAGCTTATGCTATTCATAGGGCCTCAGATTTAGAAAAGAATTTAAAATTGCAAGAATAGTATTTACAAAATGAAATAGTGCAGATTTGCATTGTAGAGGCTCACTAAAGCATTTAAGACAATAATTACAAGTAAAATAAAATATCAGAAACTGTTTTATCCCATTAGAATACAATACACATGATTTCTAACATTTTATGATGTGCACATTTTAAATTATATTCAGTTATTGAGTAGGTTTTGTCTGTGAGCAAACTCTTCACCGTCTATAGAATCATCTTAGATCCCTAATAGCTCTCTTTGGCAGCAAGATTTTCTTTTTCCATCGTAGAGTGGAATTTTTTTATTATTATTTTATATGATGCTTAGTTGTGCATTGATCTTATACCAATAGTAAGTGAATGCGCATTATGACAGATCTTTGCTGCAGTGTTAGGTTAGACCTAACAGTATGATTGGCATGCTACTGACATTCCTAACCTAAAATACTTACATAAGCATCAAGTGCAGCGTATTTCTTTTGTGCTTCTGACAAATTTTCTGCTTTCCAGTTGCTTTTTCTTACAGAGTCATCCTTAGGAATCTTCTTCTTCAGCTAAAAATAGGAAATATACTCTGTTGTTACATAAATATAAGTTCACTCATTTATTAGGTTGGCAGCATTTCAGTCCCATTCATTTGTTTCTCTGATATTAACATATGACTGCTGCTTTGCACTTTGAAATAAAATTTAAAATAATACTTATAATTTTAAAATAAGTATGGCTATATATGTGTATAGTTAAAGCAGCAATTAGACTGTTCAAGTACTGAAAGCTCGAGATTTATGATTTAATGGTTGAGAAATAAATACATACTCTAAAAAGCTAGGGAAATATTATTTCCAAATTATTTTATTGATAAATATTTGTTTACAAGGACAAATTATAAGATAAAATCTACATAACTATAGTTAAAAATGTTTCTAATGCTGAGAACCCAAGAGTTTTGTTGTTAAGAAATGTTGAGTTTATAACAAATCCTTAAAACAATAGTATTTTTCATTCATAAATAACTAACTTTTAGAAATCCTAAGTACTACTGTTGATCAATAAAATAGAGACAAATTTCAACCAGCTATGGCTAATGTCACAAACATTTTCATTTTATTATTTATTTATGCCAACAAACTTACTGTTGGTGTTTTTGAACACACAAGCCGTGTGTGGGCAATGTTTGAGAGGTAGAACTGGATCTTAAAAATTCAATGCCACAGCTGCGACCTGAACCACAGACCTTCTGCTTACCAGGCAGCTGCTCTAACCATTGAGCTACTGTGACAATCTGCCAGAATGGCATTGAATCCTCAAACCAGTTCGTATTTCTCCAGGTATACCACAAAGGCAGTCTCATATCAGAGACTGCATTTTAATTTCTTGTAAAGGTTATAATTAAACCCCAAACAAGGTTTTACTTTCTCTAAATGAACATGACTTCATCAAACATAAATCAATAAAATAAAATGTTGATGTGTCACATTCACACGACTTTCTCCACCCTATCCTCGTAAAACAATCATTTTGCTATCTACTTAATGTTAATTAAGATAGTTGCACAAATGGTTCCATTACAAATTTTTTGTTGCTTTGAAACTTCAGTCTTTTCACGAGCACGTGGAAAACGTCAGATGTGTTGCACTCCCATCAGTTTCTTCACTCAGTCTTCTATAAACTAATTCAGTAGTTTCAGCCTTTTTTCTCCACATACCCCCAAACACAATTTTCCATTCCAGGCTGTACCCCTAGGCCTAGGCCCTAGAGTTCTCCTTAATTCAAATTATACATAACTATATAAAAATAGTTTATGAAATTTAAAACTTACTGAATACTGCAAAAAGTAGGATTGTGCTATAAATGCCTAAAATAAATACAGAAACTACGTTAGAAATAGCACACATACACAAAATTATGAGTTTGTGAAGTAGGTATGGTTTCATAGTATTATTCGACAGAGTTTGGTTGCAGATAATGCAGAGGGGTACAGGTGGATCACACACATTGGATATGGATCGATGTTTAACATAAGATTCGCTGTATTATCTGTATTTCAAGTTTGTCAGGTTTGACTTGCTTCTAGATGAATAAATTTCAACAGTTTTCACCGTGGTAGAACATACATTGTTGCACTTTTCAGTGGCGGTGGTTCAACACTGACTTGTTTCTTTGAAAATATTTTGTTGCTTAATGATGCTGGCACTTGTCAGGATCATATTTGCGTTGCCGCTGCGCTGGAATTTCATCCTGTAGGAGTTCTTTTACATGTCAGTAAATCTACTGACATGGAGCTGTCGTTTTTAAGCACATTTAAAAACCATCAGTCTGGGCTGGATTTGAATCTGCGACCTCGGAATCAGCAGGCCAGCATCTAGCCCACTGACCCACCCATACAGACTTTGTTTCTTTAATTTTACATTTTTCTCTGATAGCAAATTTATCCATCTTATAAGAAAAGTTAAAATATGTAGTTCATTACCACAATAATAATAAGAAATTCAGTGGTGATAATCTAAAAATCAGTTCACAAATATAAAGAAAGTGAGACACCTTGAGTAAAGAAAATGAACCTTCACAGAACAGTCACAAAAATATACTGAGTACTGAAAGATTATAAACAAAGAATACAAATGATTAGGGAACACAGCAGTAAAATATTGTTGGGTAGACAGAATAAGAAAAATTTGATGTGTTGCACTCACATGACTTTCTCTACTCTTGTACTAACCATTGTTACAAACTCTTATTCCTATATCTTCTTCGTGTTAGTTGAGATAAACATTTGTACAAATTATCTTATTGCTTATTTCCTTGTAGGTACAAGGGGAATATTAGAATACAGTAGGCTTTGTGCAATAGTCAAATATTTTAAAGCTTAGAGATCTGTTCTGTTTGCACACTTCACATATAAAAAAAGATGTTCCATTTCACGAAAGTTTTAAGTTTTCCAAAACTGACAAATAGCAAGGAATATCTACGAAATGGTTCACTCTACAAAAAAATTTATTTAGACATAAATTGTGTGTTTTAGTGATATTTACATATTTTGTGCAGTAAGATTTTTTCTCTCTTATGGTTTACGAGTTATTCAAAAGTCATCCAAAGTGAACAGGACTACATAGGCTATAGCCAGAAAATTGGTATTTTAATCCAAATTGTTAAGAGCCATTTTCAAGAAAATAAAAATGTTCAATGTAAAGGGTAGTTTAGGGTGGGGCTATTTTCTTCAAAATCTTCGTGTCACATCCTTGAAAGACATTGAACACCAACTTTCATTTTGAGTTATGCTGTCCACAGACTGACGCACACATGCAGACCTTTTTCTAAAAACGCTTTCCTTGGATTCAGGGGGTCTCAAAACATATTTCCCGTGAAATCTCGACATTGAATTTTCGGGTGGAATGCAATACTTCCTCTAGTACCAGTAGAGAAAGTAAAACTGGATTCTTGGACAGTGGACAATTCAAATCTCTGGCTGAAATATTTTTCGCTATTTGTGATCATTCAGAAAACATACTATTGTATGCGTATTTTAAATCTTATGTAGCCCCTAAGAAGGTTCACGTAGCCCAGGTTGAATATGTCTGAACTACTTTGTTTCATCACATAATCACGCTTTTTATGCATTCTTTATGAAGTAAAAATACACAGTGTGACCTTATGCAGGGAATAAATGATTTAACACAGGCCATTTCAGCGACTAGAATATAGTTATGGGAGTAAGAGCAAGTCTGAGCATATTAAAGCACAGCTATTTTACACTGTTCATAGCTGAAAAGAAATGAGAGAGGAAGAAGGGGAAACCAAAAGTAATGCTGACACTGCAATGCAAACATCTACTCCAGTAAATAAATAAAAAAAAAAATATATGACACTGGATTTATTGAATTAAGACCCATCTATTATTTACAAAAACATTTATGATACTATTGAATTGCATATACTTTTTAACTGCAGTTGATATTATCAGCCTCTTCGACAAGCTTGTAATTTGGGTAACTCCCTTTCTGCAGCTTGATTGCCATTCTGTTCCGTGAATGCAATCACTCTTAGTTTAAAACCTGCTTAATAAGTTCTGTATCTTCCTGTACTGGTGTTAGATAAAATAAACTCTCAGCCTAACCATAGAAACAACAGCATACACAATTGAAGAATAAGATGTTCATTGACTTGGCACATACTAACCAAATGGTTCACAACCCTTTCCACTTCATTTGCTTATCACTTAATCATATCTGCTACTTCCTGTGGCACTTCAGGTACTTGAACCAGTCAGATTCATTGATAAACTAGCTATATCTCAGCATTCTGCAAACTAATGGCATTGGCAATGAGGGATATATTACATTAAGCTGCATACTCTGCACTCGCCTGTGAACCTAACAGATTGCAGTGGCAACATATTTTTCAATATTCATTAATAGTGAACACTTGGAATATTAATGCAATGATTACAGTTGGCGACAGCTAACCTGGCACTTGACAGTTACGAGATTCACTTACCTGTGAATGAGACTAGCCCTATCTCGTCCAATCATGTTACAAACACATCTTGTAACGATTAGCCGATTGGACGAGATAGGGCTAGCCTCATTCAGATGTAAGTGAATCAGGCAGCTGTCAAGTGCCAGGTTAGCTCCCGCTGACTTTAGGCAGTGACACTACAAATTGTAATGGAGAAATCGTGACAGTCTCTATAACTTTACAAGAACTATTACTTCTTTGTTGTATGGGCTGCGTCTTTTTGGCTTATTTAAATAAGCCAACAAAATGTGGCCCATACTGGAAACAAAACAGAAGTAATGGACAAAGGCCATGGAAGTCTATGTAAACATTTACAAAAACTGCTTAAATGTCCAAATAAATTCATGAAAGCTGTCATCCTTTCTGATTCCAGGCTAGCCATCCAAGCAACTTGCTTCTACACCAACAGATCAATGCAAACTACATAATGCTACAAAATGATTATTCAGTTACAAAAACTTGGAAAAAATATCTATTTACAATGGATCCCAGTATATTACAGGATTGCCAGTAATGAAACCGCTGATGCCCTTGCCAAAAAATGTACAATTCTTTAGAGAAACACAATCTTTCATTCTTTTCAATAAAATGCCTAATTTCAAGTAAAATATCTTATTTTTGGAAATCAGAATTAGAAAAGCATGCTAAATCTAAAAAGTGAAGTAATTTGCTGTCCTCTCCGAGTGTAATCCCTCAAGGTCCACGAAAGTCAACAGTAGCAGGCTTCAGACTCCTGACAAACCATGACTGCTTGACGAGTGACCTGTGTTGACTTGGTATCCTGCCCCCTGTGTGATGACCATGCCCACATGGATGAACACTATCTGAAATCCTGCACTGCACTTCTCTCTGAGAAGAGCATTATTCAAAAATATTGGAAAGCTAGACTGCTAATGGCTTCATTGCCAGATGCAAGGCATTCAACAACAATTATGCAGTGAAATAGTAAACTCCTGACTGCTTGACTGTAAATCAAGATGAAACCATTATGTGATGATGGTGATTATGCAATGAAATATAGTATATAAAGTAGACTGGGCAACGTTGTGGCTGAGCGGTTAGTTTGTCTGGACGGGCTTTCTCCAGGTTCTCCAGTTTCCCCCGCCACTCATTCCATCAACTGCTTCATCATCACCTTTCCAATCATCCATTTTGCCTGTATTTCATATCATCCTCTTGCTCACTCTCATACCTGGTGCTGGGCTGACCACCCGCTTCCAGGTTTTCACTATCTGGTCCATAGGTTCCTGTGCTCCCCAACAGGCATCTGACCCTAGGCACAGGCTTATAAGTCCTACATAAGAGGAGGATAGTCAGATCTAAAGAAAGAAAAGAAATTAATCATCTTGACAATACCTTGTAATATTTTTACAAATGGTGAATAAACAAACTAAACTAGGCAAAACATGATGTATAAATACTACACTATGATTTATATTTGTGGAGAAATGTTCAGGGTAATTATTTATTATAATCTGGTTGAAACATGTCATTGTAATTTTTGTTATTTTGGTGGGGCATTTAGTTATTCATTTATAATTCATGTGTCCTCTTTTCCACTCTCGAAGTCCTCTCTTTTGTCTTTAGTGATCTGGCTACCCTAGTAATACGCATTAGTAAGATTTAAGAAGTGCCTAACTTACCATATGCAGTACCAATCTGTCCAAACTCCAGTTTTGTCCACTCTTGAGCACTTTGTTAGCAAAATCACTCAACTCCACAATCCTACTTTCAATCAGCGGCTTCACAATGACACCAAAGTCTCGACTGAGTTTCCACAGGTCACTGTCACATGAGATTGCATTAGTAAACAAAACCACCACACATATTTAGAAGGTTAGCACAAAACAAATGGAGACAACATACCACGTAATATTGAGGCCAGCAAGCTTTACGTTTGGGTGTTGAAGTAACTGGACAAATGCAACCGGCAAGTTCCTCATGTGGCTAACCTGGAACATTATTATTGAGAGTTACGTCATGTCCTGTTCCTTACATGCAGTGTCTATTCAAGAGGTAACATGTCAGCAACTTCAAGAAAAACAAATAGTTTCCTTTGGCTAGAATTTAATCTCCAGCACTTGTATTTTATAAAGAAAGTATTACATTCAGTAACATACTCAATCAAGACTTCACCAGCATTTTGTTTTGAGGCTCGATGACTCCAAAAAGAGCATTTTTCGAAAAAGAAAAGTATGTAGGGAACAGGATATTTTAAAAACAACTTACTTTGTTTTAGAAGTAAATGAGTTGACCTATAGACACTTGTAGTTTCACTTACAACTTACTTTGTTGATTTATTTACATTAAGGCCGGCAGAGGGTGCTTTATGGTTATTGTAATTCATAGAATTCATCTTGATGGCCACCAACCTTTTGAGCAAACAATACTATGAGATAAAAATACAATAGAAAGCCTGGCAGCTGCTGAACCATTTGGCTCTAAGAGGTTTATATGTTGAAATTTGTTATTGCTGAACACTGTATATGAGTATGCCTGATTTTGACAACTCGCTTGGCGTGGCATATCGGTGGTGTATGGGCCTGTTGCCATGACAACCAAAGCTTGACCTTGAAGTAGCCAATAGCCTCCATACAATTGCCTTTTCAACCACCACATCTTAGACAGACACGTGACAATTGCTTTCGCACTTGTGCGATATTATAAAGTTAAAGCATAAAATCGGTAAACAGTAAAATGTGTGTGAGGTAGAATCAGTCCTCTACCTCTCAAACATTGCCCACACACAGCTCGTGTTTAAAAAAAAAAAAAAAAAAAGCAGTAAATTAGTTGGCATAGAATAAAAATTACCATGTAAAATGTGTAATTTTCCAATTATTAAACGTGCAGTTTTACTGTAATGAACAACAGGTATATGGCCCGATATTATAAAGCTGAACATAAAAATTAGTGAACTGCACACTGTGTGACAGTTAATTTTAGACTTCTAAGCTTCTGTTACAATTCCTGTGTTATTATCATCATTATTATATGTATAATGATTAATGCACCCAAGCCAGAAATGTAAGCCAACATGAACTTAGTACAGGCTTTGTTTTGGATTGTTTAAAATTGCAAACGTGTGAGAAAACTGACATCTATGGTCTATTAGGTATAGTATTGTAACCTTTTGGTGTGGGTGTGAAGTAAAGACGACAGATGTAGTCTAGATAAAGAAACACTTTTATTTCCGTAAACAGTAACTTTGTACACTCGTTGCAACAACAAGAAAGTCTTTTCCGATTCTCCAACAGCACGGCTCCGAACTCGTAACACAAAGAACTAACTCTTCTCCGTCGGCACGACTCGATGCTTCGCATACGTCTCTTGTTTCCATCGGCACGAGTACTCAACGCTTCACATACGTCTGACTGCCTCTTCTCACACTTTACCGCTATTTATATCTCCCAGGCACTATTCTGGAAGCTTCAGGAACGTTCACTTATTGCGGTGAGATACAAAGTAGAAGATTCCAGTAGCCTCTATCCTTTTCTCTCTTTCGGCAAGCGCCCCAACAATGCAGTCATTCTCTATCTCTTTCCTTCGGCTCCTTTGCGGTAGTGCCGACAATAATGCGATGGGTGACACTGCTGTTGTCGGCAATTAGATGCGGCGGGCGCGGTGACAGTATAATATGTGTAATACTAGCACAGACATTTAAATAATCACGTGGCAGCAATTGTAAAGGTATTAAATAGAATGGGATATATGCTTTTTCTTACACAGCACGAAAAATTAACACCATCCAAAAGCTTACAGGCATACTTCACGTCATATATTTTATTTCAAGAAGTGGAGAACTTTACATATACTTACATATACGTCAAATTTACTTCAGTGGTCAAAGCACAGTATTATTTAGTTTATGGTTATCCATTGTAAGTCGAGGTGAAGAGTTTTATGTTTGTTTACATGTCCTCTTGCACTCAGCTGGGGAACGACTGACAATTTACCAACAAATTGGCAACACTGCATGTTTTGCACGTGACATGGCGGAAACACACATGTCAGGATACCCAAGTTATGTTAATTCAGCTCTATGTGCAGTGAAACCAAGGCCCATTTGGTACAATCTCCATCTGCAATATCAACAGTTTGAGCAACTCCTTAATAGCTTCTAAATATAGCATTGAAGGTAAACATTGTTTAAAGCAAATTTGGTTGTCTTACTTTCAGCTTAAACACTTATTTTTTTTTTTTACATAAAAACCTGTGACACTTTACACGAGTGATGGGGCAGTCCTTAGGCTCTCTACTGCCAACTTCAAAACTTGAGCAGATCAGGTCACTGCACTAATAGGGTTAAGGTTATGATGTTGCTTTGCTTTGGTAAAATCAAAACACACTTTTATTTCTACTTTCTTCTTCTTCTTCTTCTTCTTCTTCTTCTTCTTCTTCTTCTAATGGTGCTACAGCCCAAAGCAGGCCTGCCCCTTCTTCATCCGAGACCTCCAATCATCTCTACCCAGAGCTATCTGTTGCCAATTTTTGCATTTTAGGAGCTGATAACTGTCCTCTTTCACTCAATCCATCCACCTTTTCCTAGGTTTACCTATCGGTCGCTTTCCAAACATCACTCCTGTCATCACTTTTTTAGGTATCTGTCCATACATTCTTTGTACATGCCCTGCCCACTGTAGTCTTTTTAATTTGGCCACATTAGACACTTCTGGTTCTTTGAAGAAGTCATATTTCCTTGTATCTCATTCTCCATATTCCATTCTCATTTATAGATCCATAAATTCTTTTTAAAATCTTTCTTTCAAATATGTTAATTATGTTTTCGGCCATCTCCGTCATGGTTCAAGCTTCATGTCCGTAAATAACTAGTATGGGTTGTATGCATGTTTTGTATAGTCCTATTTTTATTTTTCTATGTATAAATTTAGATTTCACAATTGGTAAAAGACCATAATATGCCTTGTTTGCTTTGTGTATTCTCTTTTGGATTTCTTGTATTTCATTGTTATTATTGGTTATAATTGTACCTAAATATGAAAATTTCTTCACTGCTTCAAAATTATTAGTGTTTGTTTTAAATTTGTTCACTACTTCAAAATTATTAATTAATTATTATTATTATTATTAATTACAACAACAGTTTTCAAACTTCTATGAAAGGGTGATAGAAGAAACACCAGAAGAAACATCACCATCTGCACCATGAAACACCATGGAAACCCAGTTATTGTCCGGTTAATAATGGAGGAAAGTTAACCTTCGAAACACGTTCCAGAAAAATATGTTGTAAGTGTTGTTCAGTGTTATTAACTCACCTTTTAAATTAAATTATTAGTGTTTGTTTTAAATTGCTGTTCTCTAATAATTTCTGTCCTTGATTGTGTCAACATTTTTGTTTTAGAACTGTTTACTTGGAGACCAACTTCTTTTGCTGCTTGTTCAAGTAGATTGACTGTCTGTATTAAGTCTTGACGAGATCTTGCCATAATGTTAACATCAGCACAGGCGACTATCTGTATGGATTTATGTGCCTCCTGTGTTTACATTAATTTCCTAATTACATATTCTAGAACTACATTAAACAAAAGTGGGGCCAGCTCATCCCCTTGTTTTAGGCCTTTGTTAACAAGAAACAATTCTGCTACTTCTGTATTAATTCTAATTTGAGCTGTGGAGTCCTGCATGGTTAATTTTGATAGCCTTATTAACTTTTTGGGTATCACAAAAAAGACCATAATTTTGTCTAGTTCTTCCTTTCAACATTTTTGTATGCCTGTTGTTAGTCAATGAATAATTGATTTATATCAATTTTACATTCCCAGAATTGTTCTAGTATTATTTTAACTGTATATATTAGAGTTATTGTAGATTTTCCTTTCCTAAAACCAGTTTGATGTTTACCGACTATTTAGATAGATACTTTATTTCACTGCTTAGAGCATGGCCCGGTGGCAGCGCTGTCAATATAATATACAATTCTTTACAATATGATATACAATTCTTTACAATATGATATACAATTCTTTACAATATAATATACAACTCCTTACAATATAATATACAATTCCTTACAACATATATACAATCCTTTCATGCACTATGGTAACTATACAGGATTTCTTTTTAACCTCTCTTTGAAATGATTTACATTTGGAGGCAAAGTCTCCAGTAACTCTGCAGTCAAATTGTTCCAGTCATTAATTGTTCTATTGGTAAAGGAAAATTTACCTATATCAGTTTTCTGTTCCCTGTTTCTTATTTTTTTAGAGTGATCATTCCTTCCCCTATATGATGGTGTCAACAACCGCTTTGTTATATCTTTCCATGCAGGTTCCCCCTTATATGCTCTAAAGATTGCACATAGCCTTGCCTGTTTTCTACGTTTCTCCAATGATTCCCAGGAGGTAGCAGTGCCTGTAGGGTTTTCAAATCGCTTTCCTCTATCAACAAATTTAGCTGCTCGTTTTTGAACTCTCTCGAGTGCTTGTTTTTGACCAACCCGATATGGATCCCAGCATGCTGCGCTATATTCTAATATTGGTCGGACTAAGGATGTGTAAGCTAAATTTCGCGATTTCCCATTGCTGCGTTTTAATATTCTCATTACAAAGTGTAATGCTTTGCAGGCTTTTCCAGTGACCGAGTTTACATGTTCCCCCCATTCCAATCTTTCATTTATTATTACACCTAGATATCTAGTGCTACTTACCCTGGGTATTCTCTTGTTATCTAATTTATACATCACATTTTCTTCTGTTCTTGTCCTTGAAAATATAATTGTTTTACATTTACTTGGATTTATCTCCATTTGATTGGATTGCGCCCAGAGTTGAATTTTGTTTAAATCTTCTCGTAAGTTATTAACGTCACCTTCGGTCTTGATATTTCTATAGATTATACAATCATCCGCAAATAGCCGAATTTGTGATGTTATCCCTTTCCATAAATCATTTACATATGCTAAGAAAAGCAACGGCCCGATCACGCTACCCTGGGGGACACCTGAGGTTACTTCGGTAGGGGACGATAGTCTATTTCCCACCCGCACTCTTTGGGTCCGTCCGCTCAAGAATTCCCGAATCCAAATAATCACTCTGTTGTCTATTTGCATATTGCAAAGTTTTTCTATAAGTCGCCCATGAGGTACAAGGTCAAACGCTTTAGTAAAGTCAATAACTATTGCATGCACTTTACCGCCTGCATCGAGTGCATCAGCTACATCCTGACACATAGCTACTAGTTGGCTCTCACAGGAGTGTCCATTCCGAAACCCATGTTGTCCTTCAAAGAGCCAGTGTGAATTATCCCATTCTTGTCTTAAGTATTGCCCTATAAGATGCTCGACTTGTGTACTTACTACTGATGTCAAGCTAACTGGCCTATAATTTGTCGCTTTGGTTCGATCCCCTGTTTTATAAATAGGAACGACTATAGCCTGCTTCCAATCCTGCGGTATACTTCCGTTATTTACCGTTATTTCGAATAGCCTCAGCATATATGGCACGATTGCCTCTCCTCCAATTTTAAGAAAGTCACCCGAAATGCCGTCCGGACCGACTGATTTATATTTCCCTAATTTAAATAATCTTTTTCGAATGTCGCTTGGTTTCACGATCATAGGGGGCCCCTCCGTTCTTTTAATACTGGCATTGCTCTTTACTTGGAACACTGAAGCGAATTGCCGATTAAATACTTCCGCTTTTAACAAAGAGTCGGTAACTTGTACATTTCCATTTTTTATTCCCGGAATCTCCTCCTTGTTACCCCTGCGCCTTCTCACGAATTTAAAAAACTGCTGCCAGTTATTTCTGTTAGACGAGAGAATATTTTTTAAAAAATTTTCTTCAGCGGTAATCTTCTCTAATAAAAGTTTATTTGACAAGACATGGAATTTATTTGCGTGATAAGTACTAATTTTACGTGACCCATATGCTCTCCTAACTTGTTTCTTTAGTCGTTTTACTGTTTTGTTGTAATATTCTGGTTTTTTGTGAGTGTTTTACGGGGTATAAATTTATCTGTCGCTTCCACAACGATTTTTTTAAAATTTTGCCATATTTTTTCAACCGAACTTC
Organism: Tenodera sinensis; assembly: GCA_030765045.1. Classification (NCBI taxonomy): domain Eukaryota; kingdom Metazoa; phylum Arthropoda; class Insecta; order Mantodea; family Mantidae; genus Tenodera; species Tenodera sinensis. Next base: position 5,705,937 of record CM060969.1, read on the forward strand.
CAGTTTGGGACCACAAGGAATATCTATCTTTTAGGAATTGTTGCAGCCTTGGAATGTCTCCTTTATAATATTGGTAAATGTGTTTCTTTTCCCCTGTATGGCATTGGGCTCGAATTCCTTCTACTTTAACCACTGCGCAGTTATGGTCACTTATACCAGGAGAAACTTCACATTCTAGCACTGCTTCCTCCGGCTTCACCAGGAAAACGTCTAGAACCACCCCCTCCCTAGTTGCGGTTTTTACAGTTTGAACAAAGCCACCTTCCCAAATTAGGTCATTTACAATAGCCTGCGATTCCCCTCCCCTCACTTCACCCTCCCAGTTAACTTTTGGAAGATTTAGGTCACCCCCTATGATTACCTGCTCGCTGGCCTCACTTTCAAGAACCCGTTTTGCAAGTGATTTTAATGAGCCCAAGTCGTCACTTGGTGGCCTATATATACCAACTATCCGCCATTTATTTTTCATATAATTTCCTGAAATTTCTACTTCTAAGATTTCGTATACCTCATCCCGCCACACTTCTGCCGCATTGTGTATGTTTTTGACACAAATAAATATCCCACCCCCTCTACCGTTTCTATCTCTTCTTATTACCGTGAGGTTGTTTCTAAATATTTCTGCGTTTGTGATATCCGGCTGTAGCCAAGATTCGGTACCTATTACTACGTCTGGATCATATATGTCTATTAAGTTTGAGAATTCTAATTTTTTGTTTAAGATGCTTCGGCAATTTACCTGCAAAATCACTAGAGACTTACCTTTGCTATTTGATGTTTTGCCCATACTCTCGCCGTCCCACAGTCAGTTTCCTTCGTCCTCGCTACATCCGCCATCTCGTCCGTCGCTGACCTCGCTCCTTCTGCCACCGTTCTTGTCCCGTTCTCCGCCATTCTCGACCCGGTCACCGATATTCTCGTCACGTCCGTCGCCAAAAGATGCAGCCACTCTAGTAAAGAGTGACACCAATGTCGCCGCTCCTCTCCTATTTAGATGCACTCCGTCACGTCCTAAATCATTTTCTCCTATCCATGAGTTTGGGTCAACAAATAGAAGTCCCAGTCGTTCTGCCACCCATTGGAAAGAGTCATTTAATCAGCCCACCTTGTGCCAATTTACGTCTCTGCGTCATATCACACCACTTAAAATTACTTTAGCTGCAGGAAATTTACTTTTCACTGTTGTAGCCAAATCGTACATGTCTCCCATTATGTGGTCTATGTTTCGCCTTAGGTCATTTGATCCCACATGCACAATTACTGTTTCCGGATTTGTTTGTTCCTGCTGCTCCACAACCTTCTTCATCTGCTCCGTTCGTATTCCAGGGAAGCATTCCACATTCAATTCTGCACTGTGTTTCCCGACATGCTTTATTATTGAGTCTCCTAAGACTAAACAAGGTTTCCCTTGTGTATGCTCGTCTTGGGTTTTTAACCTTTTAATTTCTTCTTCCAAGCGCTGTATCGTATCTTCAGCTCGTTTCAGCTTTGCGCGCAAATGTTGTACCTCATCCAGCATCTGTTTAGTTCCTTCCCTCTCTTTTTCCTCCATCGTGTGGTTTTTTTCGCACTGAATACACCTCCAACTGTCTTCAATTTGCTGCGTTTTCTTTATTTTCTGGCAGCTAAAGTGATACCAGTTCAAACAGATACTGCAGAGAAGCCCCGTCCGTAAGTTCTTTTTGCATGTCTGGCATTTCACCGCCTCTTGCACTGGTCCCGGGTTTAGTTCTATGCCACCTATCACTAGTAACACAGATAACACTAACACATAGAACTGAATAAGCCTTGGTGATTCTCCGTAGCTCTCCTGATGTAGCTTTCGCCCAGTTCTACCTGTCCACGCACCGATCCTCGCCCGGTATGTCTGAAGGTCACACCCCATCACTAGCAGGTAGAAAACACGTCCGATCCTGACGACTTCCCAACTTCAACGAATGGTTGTAATTTATTTTTAAGTATTGTGAATATTTTGTAACTCGTGCATAGAAGTGAAATTCCTCCATAGTTTTGACAACATGATGTATCTGCTTTGTTCTTGTACACAGGACAAATAATACTACTTTTCCAATCTTTTGGCATTTGTTCGGTCTCCCATATGCAAGTGATTATATCAAATAATTGTTTTTTCAGGTGTGAACTTCGCACCTTAAGTTCTACCGGTATACCATCTATTCCTAGTGCTTTATTATTTCTTTGTTTTTGGATTGCCATTTCCATATCCAGCTCATCTGGGATTAGTGCTTTCTCCCTGGTCAGATCTTCTTCCATACTTCTCAAGTCCATTATCTCTTCCGTTCCCGTATTCTGTCCATCTGTGTTTAAAAGTGTGCCAAAGTATTCTATGTTTTCTTTCTTTTACATCTTCTGGCTTATTTAGCAATTCTCCATTGGAATTTCTACAACTGATAGAGTTTGCTTTAAAACCTTCCTTAAAACGTTTAGCAAATTTAAAAGCATCTATGTTACTATTACTATGTTACATGTTATATGTTACTATTGTTAGCTACCTAAACTAGATAAATGTCTATTTGTCCAGAGCAAATGAATAAATTAATTTACAATAGTGATAGACAATATCTAGAAAATGTTCCACTAACTCAGAAAGACTGATGTGTGCACTTGCACAACTTCGTCTATTCACTTCTGTACAAAATATTCAAGGACGCTTATTCTTCTATTTACTTCAGATTAAATGATACAGAAATTTATTTATAACATATTTTCTTGTAGGTACAATGAGAGTAGAAGAATACAGCAGACTTAAGCAATGGTAAAATCTTTTAAGAGCTGGTCGCTATGTGATGACATTGACATTCCATTCTCTTTGCATGGCCAGCATAAAAAAAAAAACAATGACTTCCCATTTGAGGAAAGTATAAGTATTGGAAAATTCAAACAAGTAACAAGGAATATCATGAAAACAGTTCACATCACAAAAAATAAATTTAACAAATTGTTTGCTTTAACAGGATGCACAGTTTTTGTCTATCTCTTACACAATCCATCCAGAATATAAGGACTTCAGATGCAATTTCCAGAAAATTCAGCATATACATTTTTTATCTGGTATGCAAATATGTTAAACAAATGTTTTAATCAAAATTGTTAAACATTTTGTTGAAAATCAAAACTTTCTCATTTCAGTACTACCAGGTGTTGGCAGTGCTGCACATCATCTGTTATGTTCAAGTGCTAATGTTGGAAGCAGAAGCAATTCCAATTGTATTACTTGTTTATAAGGTACTAAAGTGCTTATAACTGCCATCAACGCATTTATGATATGGCATCTGAAGTCTTAATTAGTCTTTGTTATTCATATTTATCATAGTTATACAATAAAACAATCATGTACAGTGGAACTTGGATAATTTGAAGCTGAAGAGACAAGAAAAGAATTTTAAATATCCAAAAATTCAAATTACAAGAGTTACATCTAAAATTGACATTTCAATACAGGTACATACATCATCAGGATTTTCTGGTTCTCTCTTTATCGACTCTTTCCATTTTCACTTGAGGCACTGCTTAAAACTTTCTCCTTATTCATCAGATAAGCTGACAAGGTGTTCAGTGGTATCCTGTATTCTTTCACAATTTCAGACCCTTTCAACTTCTAGAAAGACGACGACTTTTTCCTCAAGGTTATTCTTGTACTGCACACGTGGTTTACTAAGAGATATAGTGACATTGATTTGCAATACACTAAACAGTAGGAAGTTCAAGCGACAACTAAAACACACATGTTTTAAACAAGGGGATGTGGGTGCAGGTATAGAAGCACAAGACTGGCAGCTAAGAAAGCTCTTCCACCCCCAAAACTCCATTCCAGCAAAACAAAAAACCCCAAAGCAATGACCCACATGGACGAAGTTATATTAAATTTCTGCATTTAGATTAATTTTCAATGGACATTTTTTAATAAAAGCTTTGAATTAAGAAAAATTAAATTCAAATTACATGTGAGCTTTCTACATTGCTTTAATACAAAATTCAAGAGACAAATAAAAATCTTCTAATTAACAATGATTTTGAATTACAGTACAGTCCCGCCAATCCAAACCTCAACAATCCGAAAATCTGCCTGATCTGAACAGGGATAGGAAAAAATATCTACCAAACTTGTTTTGAATTCTAAAACAGGAAGAAATAAAGATTAAGTTTAAATTAGTTTTTCAAAGTGACTTAGGGGTCTCCGTCTAGGGGATATGTGAATAGTGACCACAAGGTACCCAAGCTGAGCAGAACATTACTTCCACTTACTGGTGTTTTGCTCCTCACTGTAACTTTTCTATCTGACCTTACCTTGGTCATCTCTTGTTCTCTTCTGACCCCGATGCTATTAGGGTTCCTGAGGGCTAGGGAGTCTTTATTTTTCCAACCTCTCCATTTCTCTAATTCCTCTATAAAATCTTAACCCATAGCATGCTGACCTTTCATGCATGTAATACGTCCTCTGGTAATCAGAGGATTTCGTCGGTGAATTTATTTTGATAACTCTCCCAGTCAGGTCGGTGAGACCCATAAACCAACGACAGGTGTGGTCCTCCAGACATTCTGGGGGTTGTGAGAGAGCGATGTGACCGCCAAAACATAAAAATATGGTGCTCTCTAAAAAGCGGTTACTATTACTGCTATTGCTCTCTTTATATTGAAGAGCAAGAGGATTAATGACTTCATCGTCAGAAATCCAGCATTAGCTAACAACAACAGTTTTTCAAAGTAAAGACCTAAATTTCTTAGCACAAAAAAGAAAAGCCAAGAAATAAATGCTACAGGAGTAACAGTGAATCTGTCAGCTATCTTATACATTGCCTCTTCCATTCCGACTTTCACCAGGTTACTCGCACTAGATAGATGCCCACAGTAATTGTAAAAACATTACAGTAATTGGTTTTCGAGCTTCAGAATGTAGCTGTAAAATAAATTACACCATACTATACTAATTTCCTACTTTCAATCATTTTAATACTTAACACATTAACGCTTAAAGTCAATATGTTGTCGTATTTGATGAAAATCCAACTAATCTGAACAGGGTTCAGTCCCAATTAGTTGGCATTAGTGCGACTCTACTGTATAAATGTTCAAATTCTCCAGCTTCCACTGTATATGAATTGTATAGCAAGTCAAGAGTGATTCCTATACATGGCAGTTTATCCTTAATGTACTGAAGCAACAGTCGATGAGAACTAACTTGGCACTTGACAGCTAGCTGATTCACTCACCTGTGAACGAGGCTAGCGTTATCTCGTCCAATCGACTGATCGTTGTGCGATGTGTTTGTAACACGATAGGACGAGATAGGGAGCCTCGTTCGCAGGTGAGTGAATCAGCTAGCTGTCAAGTGCCAAGTTAGATCTTGCTGGGTGTAGTAGTAGCACTTACGTGAAAAAGATGGCACACATCTTCACCACCACATATCTGTATGAGAGCAGTTTTGTTATCACCTGCTCCATAAGTAACGGGCCATTCCATGTCAAAACCCAGCACAAGCTCTTCTCCTGATGCAGCTTCTTCTCTGCAGGCAAACACACTCCTTCATAATCTGTCCTTCACGTGCTACAAGGGGCTAACACTCACACAGGTACATTGTGCACAGTTTAGTATATATGACACACATATCTATTACCATGATATAGTAACAGTACATCTCTGATTTGTAGCCCTTAAAAGCTAATTTTGCTTAATGTTTTATATCCTTAATTCTGCAATTGACAAACTACATGTTTTACATCATTCCTTTATTAATGACCACAAGATATGCACATAATTAAAAGTATAGTGAAATATACTGAGTGCCCTAAGCCAGTGGTGTCAATTTGGCCCTGAGTGGCAATGCTATGCAGAGAGCCAGTCACCGTGCCCTGGGTATAACGGACCAGTCCGTAAGAAACCAGTTCAGTGCAGTTTTCCGTGTAATGCAGGCAGAGCAATGGCTGCATCCGAGAGCACAGACGTAAGTCATTTGGATTTGCATGTTTCAAATAGGAAAACAATTCCTCTGCAAAGTTGTCGGTAGTAGTATTCAGTGCTTAATATGCAACCAATAATGTATATCCAAAATCTAATTTTTGTCACAAATACTTATGTTAGAGAATGTTGGGTACCTTGATGTCAGTACATTATTGTTTAAAAATCATGATACTGCCTCCTGAAACCCTTAAAAACATGCAAATAACCTTTCTTCGAACCTCATTAGAAAGCAAATACTGTTCACAGACGGCACATAGAAGTGGCAAAAGTAAGGCAGGGAAAATGTTACTGCCAGCATATGAAAAGCAGGAACTATGTCAGCAACATATGCAGGAAATAGCACGAACATGCTTGTGTTTTGAGTGCCAATGTTGGCTACATCTCAACAGGAAAGAAAAGGGACGAGGAGAGGAATGATCCCATGATGGCATTATCATTTTATAACTCAACTTTGTGCACCTTGTGTCAATTAAGTGCAGTTTATGGACATTTAAACAAATAAAAACATATGTGTGCCAAAATCCACTCCAACTGTATTGGTAAATACATTACCCTTAACATGCACTTACCCTGAAATCGCTAGTATAAGTTTTTCTCACGCTTTAGTAACCACAATACTGAACTTTGCTACTATTAATCATATAGAACATTAACTCCAATGGTTAGCATCTAAGATAGACTCTAAAATTATAAAATTAGGCAGTAAGGTTGCAATTTTAGGCACCTAAAATAAGTTTCTAAAAGCTTAACATTCAAATTGATACATCTAAAGCATATTTCAACTTTCTAAAAGTTTAAAAATGCAATTAGTGAGAATTAAAAATTACACAGCAACAAAAACATTAAATTTATTAAATTACTATGGCTAGAAACATGTTATGCCTTAAATCATAATTTTATGGTTCCTAATACATAATATGAGCTTATACAGTTTAAAAGACACTCAAAATTTACTGAATAGATCACAGTGGAAATGCACCATACACTACAAATGTATCTTGTGATCTGAATGCCATATAACTGATGTGGAGTCACCCACAGAAATGTTTGCAAAACACATGTTAAGAACAGCAATGTAAAAGAATGTTTCAAATTCCCACATTTCAAAAAAAAAACAAAAAAACAAGGAAAATGTGGAGAAATCTTGTGAATGTGTGCTAATAACATTAATGAAGAGAACAAGTTACCTAAGTCACTAAATGATAGAGAATATGTCATTGATCTTTTTCTAAGCGTATGTGACAATAAATCACCTTATCTTGCTATCTGGGGATGGGGCAAGTATAATTTCTCAACCTACAAAAAGAAAGAGTGGATCTGACTTCTAAAGTGCTAAAATAAATCATTCTTCCCCAGAACAGGTACCTATCCCACTCCTAAAAGCAAACTACTAGAAATTATTTCAATTAAACCACCCCCATGATATCAAGACTTACAAAATCTTATATAGGTCTCCATGGTCGACCCCTTCAATACACTTAGATACTTTATACAAAACGTGAATACATGTAACAAACCCTAGTTCATTAGTACATATAAAAACGCGCATTTAGCCTAAAATCCGATGTTTAGTGATAGTAACCTCCACCAACTTACAAGAATGTTTCACATGCTATTGCACAGTCTCCAACGGTAGAACAGTAATTTATTTTTCCGGCAAATTTCAGTGGATGCCTCTCCGAGCTTTCATTTTCAGCTGCCGAATCTCCCTGAAATAAAAGCGCCGCCTTTAATACCTAATTAAAACATCACGCGAGTATAACACCTTAGCCGAAAAATAAAACACTAGCACAATTACCTTATAAAGGATTCCAGAAGTACAAACTTTGCAAGGCCATTCTATAACTATAAATGATGATACTAATAATGGATAAGATTGTCAGGAAATGCGAAAAAATACCTACTAACATGAAGTGTGGTTCAGTATCTTAAGCATGATGGCATACAGTCTGTTTACAATTTTCAGTAAAATGGTTAAGATTGCGTACATTTGAACGTTTGACTACATTATAATTATAGATAGGTTACCTGGTTCGTCAACCACAAGGGCAATTTACGTATCCTTCCTCCTTGAGACATTTCACCCCTTTTAAGCCTTTTATCCTACTAGGGTGTTCTGTGCCTTTTATCCAACCAATTTAACCCGCCAAACTGCTAATGTCATTGACAAATGACGTATTGCACCACTACAGCCAAAAACTTACTGTTTACCGAACATACCTAATGCCTGCAAATACACTATATAAATTGCCGTTATATGTGTTAATGTTCTTTACTAAACCAATTTTCATTATGGTGTTCAATCGTAACTTTATTACAATACCAAGTTTATTTGCTGAAAGCATTTGACCTTGAAGACCTTCATATGCCCGCTAAATTCGAACGGTGTGCACAGCGGAACATTTTGTTTTGCTTTCATGCTTTGTTTCTTTCTCTTTCTCTCAAGCTTTTTTTGTTGCCCTACCTATTATAAGTGTGTAATGGAATGCACAGTGAAAGTAAAATGTACTTGTCTCCCAAACTTAGTTGAAAGTGGGATGCTATTCCGGAGGAGAAACTGAACACAAAAGAATACGTGAGGGACCGCCGTCAAGTGCGCATGTGCCGGCCGTGCTATGATATTACAATCACGTTCGTTTTTTGTTGACATTCAATCATGCACTTCATATAATTTTCTACAGCTTATTCTCCCCCACTCCACCCCCATCAATGGAGGTAGATCTGGGTTAATGCCCTACATTTTCTGTTGTCTTCATTTGATGACACTGACAATGCTTTGCCGAGGGACACACCAGCTATAATCACAGCGCGCGGGAAACGGAATATGTTTTGCGTGTCTTGTAGTTAGTGCTGCACACACAATTTAGGCAAGAGCGAGTTGGTGATGGTCGATATTTGGTTACTCCGATGCTGCTTTTGGTTCTCTGCATTCTGCCCATGGCTGTCGCAGAAGGTAAGCAAATTGTTGTTACTCACCATCCTCCCTATTCACCAACCAAACTTACAAATACAGCTGAAATCCGCACGAATTATTATAACAATATGAGGGTGCAGGAGAAAAACTTTAGAAGCGATCAACCTCTTGCGATTCGGGTTAGACAAACCGACAATTCTTGTTCGAATGCTGGTATAAAGCATGTAAATGCATGAATTACTGAGCTACAGACATTTAATTACTCCTAGCTACCCCAATCGTTCTTTGTTTATCCGTATGACAAGCGGAGTAATTTTTATAAGGTATCGTTAGTAATCTGAACCAGGAATTAAATTTTGATTGATTAATTCTGTAATTATATCACAAAGTACTTAATGTAGCTCAATTGCCTGGCAGTGCTCGAACTCAACAGCACATCATGTATAACATTAGATCAACTTAAGTTATTCACAGCACATAGCAAAGTAAGAATTAGGAATTTTAAAAAATGTACACACTACTTATTAATCGCAACAGAATGGCAAGAAAATATTATAAGGGGCTCAGAATATACGCAACGTCAATTTCAAAACATTTTCGATATTCATTTTATTCCTTACGACCGGGTGAATTATTTACGAGTAAACTAAGATAATAGCTGGGAGATTGCATGACTTTGAATAGTTATGGAATTGGTTCTTTTACGTGCCGCAAATCTACGACGTGGACCCCAGCTTTACTTCCCTTCCCAAGGAAGCCATCTTAAAGTTTTCCATCGCTCTCTGTCGGGTTTGAACTTAAGTATAGCACGTTCCCGTAAACCACGAGCTGATGTTCTGTGATACATAGACAGTCGGAACGGTCTTTCCTTTTGTTAAACTGAAAAGCAAGTGCGATAATTGTGTAGTAAGATGAGCATCGGGCATTACTCTGTGATCGGGTGCGCTTACACAGTTTTATACGGCTGCGATTGATTTCAATGAAGGGATACTGGCACTGAAAAATGACCGAAAAATTATAAAATTCGCTATTTTTAGGCTTATCACTGTAAATGTTCTCCAAACCTTTAGTCATTGATTGGCAGTGAAATTTGATAGATTCCGTCATTTTTAAACGTCTAGCGCAGACTTGTGCGCTTCGTTTACACGCTCCTTATCTGTCTACACTTTCGACAGTATTTCAACAAAATATGGGCCAAAAAGGGTTCAAAAGCAACCAAATTCAGCAGAAAGAAGTGGTTAAGCTCTCTCTGAGGAGAGACTACTACACAAAAGAGGCAAGATGCTATCTGCTCCATGCGCATCGGTATCCTGCCTCCCAGAATTGCTCCATTTATGTGACCTCAACTTCAGCCTTTGGTTTCAAAATCTGAAATATTCCTTAGCTTTAAAGAAACTAAATGACCAAAATAAAGGTTAAAAACATTTTAAATTTCCATCAAAGTAAAGAAATTTATTACTTTAAAAGTAATTATTTTTCTTCCTACCAGAGATTGAGTGAGAGAGTGAGTGAGTGAGTGACGGGTTTAAGGGCCCGTCGACAACTTGGTCATTAGGGCCCCCCAGAGATTGAGTGAGTGAGTGAGTGAGTGTCGGGTTTAAGGGCCCGTCGACAACTTGGTCATTAGGGCCCCCCAGAGATTGAGTGAGTGAGTGTCGGGTTTAAGGGCCCGTCGACAACTTGGTCATTAGGCCCCCCCAGAGATTGAGTGAGTGAGTGAGTGAGTGTCGGGTTTAAGGGCCCGTCGACAACTTGGTCATTAGGGCCCCCCAGAGATTGAGTGAGTGAGTGAGTGAGTGTCGCGTTTAAGGGCCCGTCGACAACTTGGTCATTAGGGCCCCCCAGAGATTGAGTGAGTGAGTGAGTGAGTGTCGGGTTTAAGGGCCCGTCGACAACTTGGTCATTAGGGCCCCCCAGAGATTGAGTGAGTGAGTGAGTGAGTGTCGGGTTTAAGGGCCCGTCGACAACTTGGTCATTAGGGCCCCCCAGAGATTGAGTGAGTGAGTGAGTGAGTGTCGGGTTTAAGGGCCCGTCGACAACTTGGTCATTAGGGCCCCCCAGAGATTGAGTGAGTGAGTGAGTGAGTGTCGGGTTTAAGGGCCCGTCGACAACTTGGTCATTAGGGCCCCCCAGAGATTGAGTGAGTGAGTGAGTGAGTGAGTGTCGGGTTTAAGGGCCCGTCGACAACTTGGTCATTAGGGCCCCCCAGAGATTGAGTGAGTGAGTGAGTGAGTGTCGGGTTTAAGGGCCCGTCGACAACCTGGTCATTAGGGCCCCCCAGAGATTGGTGGTGTTTGTTGGGCAATTAGAGTTTGTAAAGCTGTTGTGATATTTTAGTTTTTGATGTGCATGGAATATTTTGAATATTAAGGTATTTTCGCATTGTGAATAAGTTGAATAATTAATTCCCTTACAACTATCAAAGTGGCCCGCGTTCGATCCCAGGCAACCGCATGTGGGATTCGTGTGGTGGACGAAGCGGCGCCGGGGCGGGTTCTCCGGTTTCCCCCGCCATCTCATTCCACCGGTGCTCCATCTTCATTCCATGTATCTATCATCAGTGTCACCGCCTGCGGTGCCGCATGTAGTAAAAGCGGGCGTTAAACACTGGAAAAAATCCCTTAAAACTGTAAAATAAATTGTGCTGGAACATAAACAGCTTTAAGTGTGCGAAGTGTTCATTTCACTCACATAAAAATATAGAACATTTAAATGTCACTCCCAGGGTCCCTTAAATTGTATTCGTAAATAATAAATGCGTCTCATTTTCAATACAGTGCTAGCAAAAAGCGGGCGGGGGAGACTTCCGGGTATATTCACATCACAAATGTTGACCAGATCTTACATAGTTGTAATGTTTACCATTAATTATTTATCTTATGTAAAATTACTTCCAACTTTACGAATTAAACGTTACAAAAAGAAATCCAGTTTGACTATAACAAAAACCCTAGCGCATCAGCCCATGAAGGGCCAAGGCTTGCCGCCCAGCCGCTGTCCACTACAGGCGTCATTGGTGGGGTGCAGTACTGGAGGGTGGGACGTGGTCAGCGTCCCGAGCGCTCCCGACCAGTTACTCGACCTTCTCGACCTGGGACGCTACTTCTCTATCAATTGGCTGTTTGACATAGTATTCCTTATTTTACCAACTGCATTATCCTGTTTTCTAGAATATTGTAGTGAAATAGGCCAAGTTGTCTGATTATTTGCTTGTATTAACGACGTGCATAGAGGCTGCATCACTGAGAGAGAACTTTCCACTTTCCACCGCGCTGAAAATACTACATACGAGTACTTCAGTAAGTTTCGTACAAATTTGCGAGGAAATATGTTTGATCACAGTTGTCTTAAGAAGTAATGCATACGTCTACCCAGCTCAAACAATTCCTCCTTCAGTAGACAACAGTTGATATGTATATGCTAACTAAATTAAAATGACTAGTATAATTTTGATCTGAACACCTACTGAAGCATAATAATAATAATAATAATAATAATAATAATAATAATAATAATAATAATAATAATAATAATAATAATAATAATAATAATAATAATAATAATAATAATAATAATAATAATAATAATAATAATAATAATAATAATAATAATAATAATAATAATAATAATAATAATAATAATGATGATGATGATGATGATGATGATGATGACGACAACAGTTTGTAAACATATGTATAAAGACATTTCGCACGGTGGTAAGTACACAGTAAAATACTCGTATTTTTAAAGAAGCATGTTAAATCCTTACCACGAGTGAGATATACTTATACACAATTTCTATTGAAAAAGCAAGTACCAGAACATGATGTCACGACGTCTGAAAAACATGCGTTTATACACAGAGAACTACGTACTAATAACAAATGCATTTCGCAGGTGTTACCCCCTCTATAAAGGAATCCGGACCCGCCTTTATCCTATCTACAAGAATAATAAATGACACAAATGTACATAAACTAAATATTTTCTAGGAAGTCTTCGGAATTTATTTCCAGTATTATTATACGAAAACAAGCTGAAAGTAAATGCCCCCTTCAAAAATTGACTGCTCTCACAATATACCTATCTGTTCCAGATTCTTGATTTAATCCTTGATTCGCTACTAATCCAGGCCAGATCGTATGTGTAAATCACGGAAATCAACATCTACTTATGAGTTACAATAATAAATTCAGAGTAATGCATTTAAATCAAGGAGGAAACGGTACTACGAGAAGTAGTCACTACTTCCGCGTTTTGCAAATTGGCATTGCCACAGAATTAAATATGTGGCAGCATATGACACTTGCGGTTCCTGACTGTCTGCAACCATGCCAAATTAAAGAAATCCGCACATGCGCATTAAGCGAGCCACGGGCGATACCTGAAGCCAACAGAATCGCCGGAATAAATCTAAAACTGAAGGTAACGTTAGGAGAGAGAAAGAGCGTAAGGGAGAGACCGTACGATTCACCGGCAAACCGAAGAAAGTAATTGGTGCCTAATGCGTTTCCCCCTCCTAACGGCAACGCACGGCTTTGCGTTTGATCGGGGCTATAATCTGTGATCCGGGCAGTGGGACACGGACCTAAGTGATAAAATACTTGCAGTAGTGAACATACAATATTGTATTACACGCAACTGTTACCTAATTTATATAACTACTAATTGCTTGTGCATGGGAAAATTGCCGTGAAATGCCGTTCCTGTTTACAGATGGCTTGTCACGCGTTTCATTTCACTGGAATGCGTTCAAGAATGCAGCAAACTGCCCGGTCCGCGCCGGCAATCTTATCTAACAACACGCTTTCTAGAAAACCTACATTTTGACAATGATAGATCACAAATTCTTTAAAAGTAGTGAAGGAAGACGTGAATGCTGCAGACATCGCTCATACAGCTGTTTTGTTTTCTTTGTTGCGAGGTAATAAACCCACACCATCCTTTCTCCTGCGATTTCAAGGTTGGCTGACTCACCAACACTTTCTTCAGTATTCCTCGTGGACATGAAATCTCTTTAAATTTTCCTTTCTCTGCGTTAATCTACTTACCAGAAATGTGAGAATCGAAAGTTCTTTTTTTCTCTCTCTGTGTGCTTGGAAGCTACGATAAACAAAACAGCATCGGTCTCTCTAGCCTCTAAGTAATACAGAGTTTTTTTAAGAGATGCTAAAAGCTAAGCACTATGCAGTAACATATTCCAGCGAAATTAACAAAGATAGTTTAAAGTACCCACTTATCACACTTACCATTAACACCAATGTTGGCTATTGTGCAACTGTGCATCTTATGTCTTTTTTTTTTGGCACGTTGGTGTTGTTTTGCAACATGATACCAAAACCACACATTTGTGGCTCAGAATGCAGCACAAAGATCGGGGGCAGGGAGTAGTTACTGATGACAATTCTTCTGCATTTTTTTTTTTTTTTTTGTTCTTATTTTAATTGACTTTAAGCTTTGGAAAACAGCATATTTACACTCTCAGTCACACTTTCAGACTCTGGCGAGGAACTTTTAGATGTCCGGATAGCTCCTTAATTGACTCCTCAGGCACTTAACGTGGCTGAGTTCACCCCGTACCAGACCTCCCAGCAGGGAAAAAAATACCATGCCGGTACTGGGGATCGAAACCGGGTTTTCCGAACCAGAGGCAGGCGCGCTAGCAACTGTACTACGGACGAGGTCATCACATTTTTACCATGTTATTTGATTATGTTTAATTAGTTAATTACATTATTATGCAGTTTATTTCATATGATGAAGCTTTGTAAAATGCTTACAATAGGTGAATAAAATCAGACATCATCAAAAAAAGAAAAAGAAAGGCCTACCTGAAGCATGAAAGGGAAGTGAAATGGTTGTAAATGAGGGAAGACAAATTTGAGATACAAGAGAAGCCTTCTCAGCATTTAAATTGCAAACTAGAGAAAACCACAAAAACAAAAACCTATAATCAGAGTGGTTTGCCCCAGGAATTAAACTCACGAGGTCCGAAATGTGAGCCCTACATGCTCAATTGGCTACAGTAAGAGGAAGTATTACGTTTCACACAAAAATCGCTAACATTTCACAGGAAACACATGTCTTGAGGCCCTCTATCCAACAAACAAAGATTTTTAGAAAAGTTGTATGTGTGTGCACATGCGCACGAACACACATGTCAAAAATGAAAACTTGGTGTTCAAGTTCAGTATCTTCTAAAGTTACATCTCCCAGCCCTAAACTATACTTTACTTGGAAAAAATTTCATTATTTTTGATTTTCTCAAAAAATGGCTCTAATGTTTTGATTAAAATACCCTATATTTAAGGTATTTGTACGACAAAATGTATATCTTGTATTTTTAAAAGAACCTGTGAAGTGCTCTTCATTCTGTGTGACTCCATAATATTGGTAAACTGTTGTTGTTTTCTAGTGCCTTGCATCTGGCAATGAAGCCATTAGCATTCGTGCTTTCCAATACTTTTGAACTGTAGTTTCTTCTGATCTTAATGCTTCACAGGTCATCAAGTGGTCTTCGTTCATTTCTGCTGGATCGTTACACAGGACACATATTGGTGAGGCTGAGATACCTATCTGTAGATATGACTTGCGAAGCAGTCGTGATTTGTCAATAGTCGGAAGGCTGCAACCGCTGTTTTCCTTGGTCTCTGGGGGATTATATCTGGGTTGGAAAGTAGTCTAATCCATTTTTTATCTTTGGCATTTGTTTCTATTTCTTGTAGGTATGAATGAGAACATTTTTTAATGATCAAGCGTTTTATTGAGGAATATGAGAAATTGAATTTAGACTTTTGTTTTATTGTTGTGCCTTTCTTTGCAAGTGAGTCTGCAGCTTCGTTCCCCATGACTCCACAGTGTGCTGGAATCCATTGGAGATGAACAGTCTTATTAACTTTTTGGAGTTGTGTTAACATTTTGTAGCATTCTCTAATTTTTGTTGACTTCTTTGTAGTATTTGAACATATTCCCTGAATTGCAGCTTTAGAATCTGAAAGAATTACTGCCTTGTTAAATTTATTTAAGGGAAGATTTAATAATTGTCGGAGAGCAATGTGTATAGCCTCTATTTCTCCATCATAATTTGTTGTGTCTCTGCCAACAGAATGATAAAAGGAAAAAATTTGACGTCGAGATTTTGCCAGAAATATATGTTTTGAGACCCCCTGAATCCAATAAAAGCATTTTTAGAAAAACTGTGTGTGTGCGTGCATGTGTGTGTGTGAGTGTGGGTGTGTGCTCGCGTGCGTGTGGTTTTTTTTTTTTGACAACAACAATTTATTTCAGCATGTTCCATTACAGAAATGTAATACTTCATGCATACGGTTTTACATAATTAAATGTATCTAAGATGTGTGTGGGGGTGTGTGTGTGTGTGTGGTTGCGTGAGTGGGTGCTTGTGCGCGTGTGTGGAGACAGTATAACTCAAAAATGAAAAGTCGGTTAAAAACCAAAGTTGGTATTTAAGTTTAATGTCTTTCAAGGATGTGACATGAATATTTTGAAGAAAATAGCCCCACCCTAAACTACCCTTTACATGGAAAATTTTTTGAAAATTTTGATTTTCTTGAAATGGCTCTAACGATTTTGATTAAAATGTCATATTATTTATTTATGCCAACAAACTTACTGTTGGTGTTTTTAAACACACAAGCCGTGTGCGGAAGGTCTGTGGTTCAAATCCCAGTTGTGGCATTGAATTTTTAAGTTCCAGTTCTACCTCTCAAAATGTCATATGTTTAAGATATTTGTATGACAAATGAAATGGATATTTTGAATTTCCTGGCTATAGCCTATATAATTCTGTTTACTCTGGATGACTTTTGAATAACTCATAAACCATAAGAGACAAAATCTTGCTATACAAAAAATATAGATCTCGCTAAAACACACAGTTTATGTCTGAAGAAACTTTTTGTAGTATGGAGCATTTTGGAGATATTCCTTGTTATTTGTGTCAGTTTCAGAAAACTTAAAGCGTTTGTGAAATGGAACATCGTTAATTTTTTTATATGTTAAGCGTGCAAAGAGAACGGAATCTCAAAGCTTTAAAACATTTGACTATCACTCAAAGCCTACTGTATTCCCAATTCCCCTTGCACATACAAGGAAATAAGCAATAAGATAATTTGTACAACTGTTTATCTCAACTAATATGAAGGAGAATAAGAGTTTGTAAGAATGGTTAGCACAAGAGTAGAGAAAGTCATGTGAGTGCAACACATCAAAATTTTTAGTTTCACATTTAATCCACAAGACTATAGGTTTTAAGTGTAACACTGCACCTTTTTGGCTAGACAGTCTGCAGTCTCGTTACCAATTACTCCCACATGTGCTGGTATCCAGTGTAGTATTAAAACTAAGCCCCGGCACTACAGCCAAGCCTTACCTCACAGCCTCTGCGTCTCCCACCTCGGCCCACTACAGGCATCATTGGTGGGATGCAGTATTTGAGGGTGGTATGTGGTCAGCATCCCAATCCCTCCTGGCTAGATATGCGGCCTTCACGACCTGGGGTGGCAGCACGTGGTTGAGTGGTTCCACCGCTCGCCTACCACCTAGGTGGGCCGGGTTTGATCCCAGGCACCTGTATGTGGTATTCGTGGTGGACAAAGTGGCATCTGGGCGGGTTTTCTACGGGTTCTCCGGTTTCCTCCGCCGTGTCATTCCACCAGTGCTCCATCTTCATTCGATGTATCATCAGTGTTACCGCCTGCAGTGCCGTAGTAGTGAAAGTGGGCATTAAACACTATGCAAACAAACAAACAAAAATGACCTGAGGCAGCTACTTTTCCATCAAGTAGCTCCTCAATTGGTTCCCCCGGGACTAACAAGGCTGAGTGCACCCTGTGCCAGACCTCCCAGAGGGGATAAAATCCCCATGCTGGTACCGTGGATATAACCCGGGTCCTCCGTGCCAGTTGAAATTTTGTTTGGAGTAATCTAAATTAGGATCATCCTTAATATAATGTAGGGGATTTGTAGGGACTGTCATATTGCTCAATTGCTTGAATGGCAGAAACTGAGTCTGTGAGAACAACTACTTTATTTTCTTTTATATCAGTCCTATAGTAATCTGTTCTAATGCTCGTTGTATTGCAACCACTTCACCTTCAAAATTTGTGGATAGTCTGGACAATGTAAAATAATGTGAAAAGCATTTACAATATACACCACCTCCCACATTATTTCTCAATTTATCACCAGAACCATCTGTAAATTCTGAGCCACTCTGTTTCGGGCAATTGATCATGTAGATGTTGAATTGTAGCAATTCTGCATACTTCTGGTGAATCTTCTAGTTTTAGTTAGTTGTTCTGTCAACTCTTTATTTGTTACTATCTTAGTAAAATCTACTGGATTAGTTCTAAGAGGATGAAGAGTGCATTTTTCTGATAAATTTAGGTAATTATAATTCTTCTGAAAAAAAGATTTGTTTGTGATCTGTGTTTTTATCTTTTAGTAGAAAATTACTGTGTATGTGTTTTGCCCTAATTAAACAGTTGTAATATGTTACAGAATGTGGTTTAAGCAGCATACTCAATCATCGCCAACCTCGTAACACAACAGACCAAGGACGCATCATCAATGGCAAAGAGAGTCCCAAGGGCGCATGGCCGTGGCAGGTAAACTCAAGTGTGTTGCAAGTCCCTTCTACTAAAGAAGGTACTTGGTACAAGAGTATTCAAGAAATTCTGAGTGAAATGGGGATATTTGGAGCAACAGTCATAGAGTAGAGAAAGGTTTATGGAAAAGAGTCAAAATGAGGATTGAAGATATAGAAAGGCAGAAAATAATGGGAAGTCTAAATTCCAAAACTTCCTTATGTACTTAAGAGAGATAAAAAGGAATTGGGAAAGAGAAAAGTATGTTAATATTTGTGACATTTGCTTGAACCAGAACAGGGGTGATAAGGTTAAAAGGATTAGGGGATAGAGAAGAACAAGGAAAGTGTATACTGTATAATGGGAAAACAAATAACTTTTGCCATTTATTGAGAGAATGTGAGGAAACAAAAAGTTGGAGAGGAAAAGTAGAAAAGAAGAATTGGATTATGTTACCTAGTGAAATTTTAGTTAAAAAGTTATTGAGCGTAAAATAAAGAAACAATGTAATGTAAATAGGAAAACATTTAGGTTTAGTAAGAAATAAATGGTTGAGAAAAATTAGAAAGAAGGGTAATCAAGATAAACTAGTTGAATGACAAAAAGTGGTAAATAGGGCCCAATAGCTCAAAAACCATGGTGTTGGAGCAAATGGGCCCAAGGAAATTCAGCAATTCAATGAAGAATTGTAAGTGATATGTAACTTGGGATATATGTAAATAGTATTAAATTGTACACATATAGGAATTTGTATGCGTAATGAAGTTTATCGATCCATAGCAGTCATTATTAATGAGTTAATAGAGATACTGTAACAGCAGTGTCAGCTGGTCGAGTGGACCATGACTTGTGTACATCCTTTTCACCACTACTGGAATGCCATACCCACCACCTCACATTTACTCTGTGAGTCTACGACAACTTGCAAAGGGGGACTTAGCACTTTTACCAAAAGTCAATCTTTTGTGCCTATGCTCCTACTGAGGCACTCCCCGGGAGCATGGATGAGGTGAGGGGATTCTGAAACTATTCTTCATTTGAGTCGTGAGTGGAGAAAAAAGTGTTTACAAGTTTGACTCACATTGCTCTAATTTGAACAATGATTTTTATTTATTTATTTTTTAATTATTTATATTTTTACTTTCTCTACTGGTAAGTAGAGGAACTATTGTATTCTACCCAAAAATTTGATGTCAAAATTTCACCAGAAATATATGTTTTGAGGCCCCCTGAATCTGAAAGTGGCTCTAACAATTTTGATTAAAATGCCATATGGTTGAGATATTTGTATGACAAATGAAATGTATATTTTGAATTTCCTGGCTATAGCCTACGTAGTCCTGTTTACTCTGGATGACTTTTGAATAACTCGTAAACCATAAGACATAGACCAAATCTTATTATACAAAACATGTAGATCTTGCTAAAACACATAATTCATGTCTAAATATTTTTGTTGTTGTTGTAGAGTGAGCCATTTCAGAAATATTCCTTGTTGTTTGTCTGAGTGTGAAATGGAATATCACTATTCATTTTTTTATATGTTAACTGAATAGAAGGAATAAGAATAGTTAGTACAAAAGTAGAGAAAGTCCTGTGAGTGCAACACATCTGAATCATTCTAAAGTAAGAACAAATTAGAAACTAAAAACTTCACTTATCTTAGTAATGTTGTTATTCTTTTGCTGACCCTGGGTTTCAAGTTGTCTCCAACTCTTTCTCAAAGCCATATAAACAAATTCGTTACCCAAATGGCTTTGAGAATGAGTTGGAGTCAACTTGAAACTCGAGTCAGTGTTTGAAAAAATAACTTGCAACATTACTAAGATAAGATAAGTGAAGTTTTTAGTTTCTAATTTGTTCTTACTTTAGAATCTTGTTGCTTCACTGTTAATAGCTTCAATTTTTCCTTATTTAACATCAGAATCATATTTACAGAACTCCAATCTCAGTATGAAATTTCAGGTAGTATATGATACCTACTAATAGATAAAGTAACAATATACATAACCAAAAGTCATTCTTTTGTTTCTAAGCACATACTTTTCCTTTGTGAAATAAATTCATATTGGTATAAGTAGTCTAAACATCAGATAAGAAGAATGTTACTTGTTGTTCTGCAGGTGTCACTTCAATTGCTGCACCCTAAGTTTGGTTTCATTGGTCACTGGTGTGGAGGTGTGCTGATTGATCCTCGCTGGATACTTACAGCTGCTCACTGCATTCACAAGTATGTAGCCATCTCTTATTAGTCTCTTTTATTTCATTGGATGTCCCTGAAACAAACTATACCATGCTGATCCATATAGGAAAATCTGAAATAAGAAATATGAGATGCCACCCAAAAGTTCTTGAAATGCTTTAATAAATGTACAGAGTGATTTGTATAGAACTGACGTTCCCTTTTTTACTTTCTCTGCTGGTAAGTAGGGGAAGTATTATATTCCACCCAAAAATTTGATTCGAGATTTCACTGGAAATATATGTTTTGAGATCCCCTGAATCCAAAAAAAGCATTTTTAGAAAAAGGTCTGTGTGTATGTGTGTATGTGTGTGCGTGCATGCGTGTGTGTGTGTGTGTGTGTCTGTCAGTCTGTCTGTCAGTCAGTCTGTGGACAGCATAACTCAAAAACAAAAAGTTGGTTAAAAACCAAAGTTGGTATTTAAGTTTAATGTCTTTCAAGGATGCGACACAAAGTTTTTGAGGAAAACAGCCCCATCCTAAACTCCTCTTTACATGGAAAAAGTTTTGAACATTTTGATTTTCTTGAAAATGGCTCTAATTAAAATGGCATATGTTTAAGATATTTTTATTACAAATGAAATGTATATTTTGAATTTCCTGGCTATAGCCTATGCAGTCCTGTTTACTCTGGATGACTTTTGCATAACTGGTAAACCGTTAAGAGATAGACCAAATCATACTATACAAAAATGTAGATCTTGCTAAAATACACAATTTATGTCCAAATAAATTTGCTTGTAGGGTGAACCATTTCAGAGATATTCCTTGTTATGACTGAGTTTCAGTAAACTTAAAACTTTCGTGAAATGGAACATTGCTGTTCATTTTTTATATGTTAAGTGTGCAAAGAGAACGGAATCTCAAAGCTTTAAAAGATTTCACTATCGCTCAAAGCCTACTGTATTCTAATATTCCCCTTGTACCTACAAGGAAGTAAGCAATAAGATAATTTGTGCAAATGTTTATTTCAAGTAACACAAAGAATATATAGGAATAAGAATTAGTAAGAATGGTCAGTACAAGAGTACAGAAAGTCATGTGAGTGCAACACATCATATTTTTTATTATTTGGCGGGAAATTCACTCAGTGAGCAATTTTTAACATAAAACTAAGCAAGATGTTCAGGAATTTTGGTTTCCTATAACAAATGCGTGGATGTTCATTCCTGTATTCCTGTTTTCAACATTTTGTTCTAGTCATCGGAAATGGAGTATGTATTAAAGCAACAACTCTTCCTTGTGAAGCAGTATTGGATTGCGGATTCAAACAGAGCTACCTGAAGGGCATGCCAGAGAGAATTTGGTGTTTGCAGTCCTCCTAACAGTGAGACTGGTAAACATGTTGGAAACAACTGGATCTCTAGTGAGAGGAAAAGGCAAATATTGCCCACAGTTGTTGATGCAAGGGCATGACCAGAGTGGTCACCCAGAAAGTCATAAACACATTTGTCACACGAGGCTGAATGAATCAGAGAGTTGCAAAAAGTGAAGGCCATAGGCAACAATAAGACAAAGACAGGTACTGCTCAACTCAGACTGCTCCAACCAGAGAATTCAGCAGTGGCCCAGCATAGCTTGGACAATGACCACAGGATTTTATTTGACGAGACTATGGTTTTACACCATAGTGACTGATATTATAACAGGCTTATTAAAGAAGCAACTGAAATGAAGTTAGAGCCAAACAATTTTAACAGAGGCCATGGTCTAGGGCTGAGCACAGTGTGGACAAAGATTCTCAAACATCGGAGAACTGGGGAAAATGGCTTATATACTGTCAGCACCTCTCTGCTGGCCCAATCAGAGAGCACTAGTTCCCCATTGGATGTCACCCCACCCCTCCACTCAGAGAATGTATACACTGCCGTGCAGGGGAAATGGCATCACTTTCCTGAAGAAGGCCATAAAGTAATCATGGCCGAAAGCTTGAGCTAGCTTTATCGACATCGCACGGCTGGTAATCCAAGAAGCTCTTATTAACACCTCGTATTGTTTTCAACAAGAATCTTGAATCATGTTGGGAGCTTTGTATTTGACAGGTGGAAGAAAACAAATTATATCGGGTGAAAGAGTAGTCATTACATTAATTTAAACGAGTGGTAGATTTCTGTTTTTGGAACACATTTTGTATCTTACGTTTTCGTCTCTGACCATTTCCTATGAAGATATTTTAGTTTTGTCAAAAACAAGCTGGCAACACTGCAGATTAGGTGAGTGTCACTTTCCCTAGCTCAGTACATACACAAACACAGCAACGGTGCTTCTTGAAAACAACCCTGCCTTGTCCTTCCGTGTTTACTGTGCGAGTGTAGGCAATCACAAGCATTAGCTCCAAAACATTAAATGAAAGTGAAAGTGCCCAATCTGTTTACATTCACCAACCTCAATGTAATGTTGTTGGCTTACCTTACGTCTGAGAGAACAGCTTGGACTATTTCTTTACTTCTTTTAAGTGACTAATTATTTCAAAATCCTGTGTGATGTCCCATAATTATTACCAAAGCTATGTCAGAAATAAGTTACTCTATGCATTTTACAAATAAACTGTTATCTTCATACATTCTTGTGGAATTATGCAGATAAAAAACAATTACTTTTTCAAAATCAGCTAATCAAAGAACAAAATGCCATTAGACCTTTTTGTTTGCAATGCTTCTATGAAGCACACATTAGAAGGAATGTACTCATAATAACTTCCCTTCTACCCTGTATGCTATGTTAAGTGAATCTGTCAAATTGCTGTGAATACTGCTATGTTAATTGTCTACTGCAGAAACACAATGCTGTTTCTCCACTCTAAAAAGACAGAGAGAAAAACAAAAACACTGTGTCAAAGGACCAATTGTCAGCACTGGCAGTGCTTTCAATAGAATGGTAGTTTGTGACGAAGATTAGTAACTTTAATGCAAAAGATGTTATTTTCAATGTCTGAGGAGAGGAGAGCTGAATTTCTGTATAATTTGCTAGTCACGGCTTTTCTATATTTTATTGTAACTTGTGCACTACGTAACTTTTGATCCACCATGTGCCACTGGTGTTTAACACCCATTCTTATTACATATGGCATCAGGGCAGTGGACACTGATGAGACATGTAATGAAATTATATTTGGGAAAGAAATTTCAGGAAGGAAATGTCCCATACCTAAGTTTAAGGTACCAGTTATAGGGACTAACAAAAAACTGGAAAAAACCTCAGTCACAGAGGACAGAGTTTGCAGGATTTGATCCATTGACCTCCTGAATGCTAGTGTCATATGTTACCATGGAGCCACCTTTCTCGGTCTACAGTTCAAAGCTCTAATAACTGCCACACAAACTTATCTTGCAGCATTCTGTTGAGGAAAATGCTAAAGCCATGCGGTAATGTTCCTCTCTATTTACAGTGATATCTTCAACTTACCAGTTGCCGTACTGTGGACGGCAGTGCTTGGTGAGTGGGACAGAGAAGTTGAAGAGAATACAGAATCTCGTGTACCTGTTGAGAAGGTCTTCGTTCATGAACGCTTCCACAACTATCAGCATGATATTGGTAAGTGGGCCTAGGTTTGATTCACTACGTACACTTGATTGCAAATCTCATCATCCTTTTCTTGTTCTTCTTCTTGCTATTGTTGTTGTTGTTGTTATGCATCTTCATTATCATCACCATCATCATTGTTGTTATTATATTATTATTGTTGTTGTGGCACCAGTTGCATATCAAAAGAGGCTCAAGGTCAGCTACCTCACATTATTACATTGTCAGGCATCAATATTGCATAAGAACAAAGACTGTTTCCAGACAGTTCAAGAGGTTTTGATTGCCAGGCTCATTACTAGAAGCTTAGTGAAACAATGATTTCCAGAAAAATTGTTGGTGCCTCATTCTCAGTTATACAGGGTGTCATATGTTTGGGGGGTGTGTTTCTGGCATCAAAACAGTAAAAAAGGTTCAGATGTACATGGGTCTGAAAATCAACCGTTTCTTTGCTATAGGACAAAGAAGATGTATTCTATGAGTGAACAGATGGATATGCAATGCAGCATGAGCATGTGAACTTTATGCAGAAAGGTACCCTGACAGGCATTTACAGTGTGCAAGAACACACTTGAGAGAGAATGGCACATGTACCAGGGATGTTGGGAGACCAAGAGCAGTACAAGGCATTCAACTTGAAGACTAAGTCTTTCGTGCTGTGAATGCAGACCCATCAAGACATATAGCAGTAAGGGAAATAGTCATATGACTATCTGAAGAATTCTGCATGAAAATCTTCTATACCCATATAACAGCGTGCTGCATTCATCAAGCCTGTATCTTATTCACGGATGAGGCTGGTTTTACTTGTGACGGTATCTTCAATTTTCATAACACTCATAACTGGGCATTTGAAAATCCTAACGAAGTGTGACACGACAACCATCAACAGAGGTTCTCTCTCAACGTTTGAGGTGGAATCATTCATGATCATCTTATTGGTCCCTACTTCTTCCCTCCACATCTGAATGGACAAACTTATCTCCAGTTTCACATCATCCAACAAATTGGTTTTTACAGATGGTGTTCCAGCTCATTTCAGTATGACAGTTCATAAGCTTTTGAATGATTGATTTCCGCAAAAATGGATTAGTCGAGGGGGACCAACTGTATGCTCGATTACCTGATTTGAATCCAATGGATTTCTTCCTCTGGGGATATCTGAAGTCCTTAGTTTATGTGACTCCTGTACCTGATGTTGACATTTTGAGAGAACGTATCCAAAATGGATTTCACCAAATACTAAACACACCAGTAATTTTCAACAGAGTACATCAGAGCATGGAATGCAGGCTTACTGCATGCATCGAAGCAAGAGGAAGCCACTTCGAGCAATTTTTGTAACTTCGGATTTTGTGTTGTAACTCTGAAATAAATGATTTTCAGACCCATGTACGTGTGAACGCTTTTTACTATTTTGACATCAGGAACACATCACGCAAATTATAACACCAATATATGGCCTGAATAAGCCAATCAGCATGGACAAGGTTAGTTTTAGGTCAGTTTTAGTGCGTATATCGTCAGTCAGTTTAAGAGTGAGTGAGTAGAATTGTTAGAGCGAGCCATATGCAGTTGAGTAGTGTTTTGTGTTACAAACAAATTTCTCCCGTTATAATAATATACATATATTTACATATGGTGCACCAACTTGAATGTTGCAGCACTGCTGAAACTGTCACGCACCGCCAAGCCACCAGTGATATGTCTGCCTGAGAGAACCACCATGTCCACAGGACCATGCTTCGCTACTGGATGGGGACACGTCAGCGCTCAGGGGGCTCTCTCCCCAAGACTTCTGGAGGCTCGTATTCCTCTGCATGACAACAGAGTCTGCCAAGCCAAGTATGGGAACTCTGTACCCATCAGAGCAGGACATTTGTGTGCCGGACATCTAGATGGTTCAACAGGCACTTGTGTCGTGAGTTATCTAACTACATACATGCTTATTGTAAACAAAAGTACTTTGCATCAGATGTATCACATATATATTCATATTCAAAATCTATCTTATCCCACAAAGATCTTGCTAGAGATTTAAAACTTTTTTCCAGTATAGTTCAGAATATGGGTAATAAAAACGTTTGGAATTTTGATATTGCTGATACCTTTATTTTTCAAAAAACGATAATTAATATAATAATGCCGTGTTTTTTATGACATTTTTACACTTTAATAAAAACGTTTGGAATTTTGATATTGCTGATACCTTTATTTTTCAAAAAACAATAATTAATATAATAATGCCGTGTTTTTTATGACATTTTTACACTTTATGGTATTAAAACTTTTGTTTAAGGAAAACTACTCACTATATTAAAATTTCCTTCCTTTAATTTGTTACAAAGATAATAGATACAATGTGTCATGGGATTCCCAAATTGAAAAGATAAATCTGTCATTTCATCAACATGTCATTTTTCTACAAAATTGGACGCTTTTAACTGCACAAACTTGTGATATTTTGACATTTTAGGAGAAATTATTCCTATTGGTTAAGCTTGAGGTAAATATGCTGTGCAACAAATAATTGTTGTTGTTGTTTACTTAAAGCATTAGGTATCCCATCTGTTTCATTCTTGCATTTTTCACTTTACGCACATCTTCTTCTGGGATATCTAATCTGTTTACTTTCTCTGTAGAGGAAGTACATCTGCATTGTGCATGGATTGGTGACGCTGTTATATTTACATACATATGCTGTACACTAGATAGACAGAGCACACGTAGTTAAACAAATGCAGTGCTATCTATCTTCCTGCTATCTGTCCTGAGTAATACACACAAGAAGCAAACAGTATTTTTGTTGGGGTTTGCTTCATCTTTAATCAGTGATAACACGGTTTTGCCCACTTTGATTTCAATATAGTACCTGCCATTCAAATTTAAACTGTTGTAAATGCTCTTTCTACTTGGCAGTTTGGTGCTGCATGTTATGTTGAAACCCTGGCAGGCTTCTTGCAGGGATTCCAAGCACGAAGAGGTGATTTTAACCTGCCTGAGGATAGGCCACGCATGAGCCACCCATGGGCACCTTTTGCATGTTATCCAGCTCCTGTCTGTGCTATGTGCATTGTTCCACTCTCCGTCACACACGTCCCCCTTGATTGTCTGCAATACGCTCGTGAGTACCAGTCCCTTGGTCTGGATCTTACACTGTGCTCAGTTTTAGGCAACTACCCAATAGCTGTCAATACAATGCTGCAGTTTCTTGCCACTATTGATTTTTGTAACCGAGTGTAAGGTGTATTTTATTTCAGAGGTTTTAGCATTTTAGGGCAAGCAACCTTTAATTCTGTACCAAGAGTAGAGTTATGGAATGTACTATATTAGAAGACTCAGGGGTCTCCGTCTAGGGGATATGTGAATGGCGACCACAAGGTACCCAAGCTGAGCAGAACATTACTTCCACTTACTGGTGTTTTGCTCCTCACTGTAACTTTCCTATCTGACCTTACTTTGGTCATCTCTTGTTCTCTTCCGACCCCGATGCTATTAGGGTTCCTGAGGGCTAGGGAGTCTTTATTTTTCCAACCTCTCCATTTCTCTATAAAACCTTAACCCCTAACATGCTGACCTGTCATGGCATGTAATACGTCCTCTTATTGGTTATCAGAGGATATGGTCGGTGAATTTATTTTGATAAGTCTCCCGGTCAGGTCGGTGAGACCCGTAAACCAACGACAGGTGTGGTCCTCTAGACATTCTGGGGTTGTGAGAGAGCGATGTGACCGCCAAAACATAAAAATATGGTGCTCTCTAAAAAGCGGTTACTATTACTGCTATTGCTCTCTTCAATATCATCAGTGAAGAATACTGGAGAGCAAGACGATTAATGACTTCATTGTCAGAAATCCAGCATTAGCTAACAACAACAATTTTAAAAAATCAACTCTGTTGTTCAATATTATGTTTATGTTTATTAGCCCATAGACAATTATACAATTGTTTCGAGCATCGTCAAACTACTTTTACAACAAAACAAAAATTACAAAATAAGACTTAACATATCTGTTGGAGGAAGTAGATTTTGATTATACCCAATAAAATTGATATAAATTAATTAATATATCAGGATGTGATTGGACATTGGAATGAAATTTGGTACACACATTTCTTTATGTAAGATTTAAAGCTTTCACGGCACACGTTATTTATTACAGCTTCACGGGTGATCAGCCATGTGAGGTTCTTTAGTTGCTAGTAATACCTGTACAAAAAACTAAGTCTCTAACTTCAGTACTTTAGAAAATCACATTTTTAACTTCGGTGTACCCTTAATGATTTCTGTTGTGGCAGATTTTCCTCTTCCATTGCATGCATCATCTTCCAAACCTTTACAGCCACTTTTAAACTTGGTAGTCCACTTGGAACTGCTGGAAAACTATGGTGCAGAGTCCCATATTATATGAGTTTCTGTTACATTCATGCCTTTCCTTATGGACTACATAGTAATTGCACTATTTCAATACTGCCATGCTCCATGTGTGTACACCTCTGCACTGTAACAAACAGCTATATCTACTGTGATTCTTCACCAATCTCTATGTTACCTACTGCAGAAGTGTTTCCATTAGTGATGGGATGATATCGTTATTTCTTGATACCCAATATCAACACTGATCATTAGGCACCTATTATCTCTGTCTCTAAACTCACTTTATAAAAAGCTGTAAAGATGATAGCTTGTTAACTGAATTATGTTCTCACAGTGATGGGGAACTCATACATTGCTTTCTTAATAGAGCTTCTGTAAACTTCATTTGGTGTATGAATGTAACATGCTTCCTTAAATTTGTCTTATTGTGTGACTTACCATTGCATGAAAACAGTTTTTGCTTATTTTACACCCTACTCTGTTGTTATGTGCTGTATTATCTCACCTGTTAAGTTCTGATTTGTTTCTTCTGGTTTCATAGATTTTGGTTATGGGAGAAGGTAAATCTAATGGTTGAGATTGAGTCATCCAGCCAAGCTATTGTACTGAGAAAGTAAAAACTTAGGAACCGGTTGCACAGTGTTTTGCTTGTCTGCATCCTTGGTACTTCTTGCTGCCTGCCGCTATCATAAAAGGTGCAGATAAAACCAAACAACATTTTTAAAACTACCTTTCAAGGCTTTACTTAAAATTTTTTAAAAGGAGATTGTTATTGGAGCTCTGAGAAACCTAATATTGTTCATAAAGTACCTCTTCATGACAAAAAAAAAGTGTATGATACACCAGTAGCAGAAAAAGGGTTATAGGCCCAATTTTTTTTGAGTCTAGAGTTCATGTCCATACATACACGAATAAAATGTTGCCCTCTGTTTTTGGAGAATTAACAGACAGGGAGCGTCATTTTGCCTCTCTTTGACAAGGCTCTGCAACAGCTCATATGGCCAATCTTTCTATGAGAACAATTGAAAGTGTGTTTCAGGACAGAATTATTAGTAAGAGATTTGTGCCCCCCTCAGTCCCCGAACTGAACCCCTGCAATTTCTATCTCTGGGGTAACTTAAAACATAAAGTGTACAAGACAAACCAACTCACTATGGGAGAATTGAAATAAAATGGAAATTCCCAGCATTTCTTAACGTGAACTGCGGTGAGTGATGGATAGTTTCCTAAAGAGGTGCCAAAAATGTATGGACAACAATGGTGACCAGTTTCAGCATCTTCTTTCATAAAATTGGTAAGTAAAGCCTTTAAAAGCAGTTTTAAAAATATTGTATGGTTTCATCCGCGCTGTTCTATGATAGCAGCAGACGGCAATGAACGCCAATGATGTGGACAGGCAAAACACTGCACAGTCGGTTTGGAACCTTTTTACTCTATCGATAGAAGGTAATTTAGGACATCTGCTGAATTGCATTGTTCACACCTCAGTTAACGCTGCATGTTACACTCTTCTCCTCCCTCTGTTATTTTGTACAGCTTAAATATGAGTCTATGGAAGTTGCATCCATTCACACGCAGGAAACTCAGTCAAAGTCTATCAAGAACTATAGCTCAGCAACTGTTTGGGGACACGAGCGAGGTAATAATGAGAAGTCTCAACTCCTTTCATTTCTTATCTAGCACAAAGTTAAATTTAACAACTTTCAATGATGCAAAATTGAACAATTTAAAAGCATCAAGAAAATATTGAAGGTTTATTTCAAAGTATTAGACATATTTTGATACCATCAAGCATTGATGTACTAACAGTATCGAGATCCCATCTCTAGTTTCGATGAAAGATTGCTGGTTTTGGAAACAAAACTCCTTCAGAAATGCTGCTGTAATCTGCTGGTCATTCCAGCAACTTTTCAAATGACCCTTGTATTGAATTCTTTTCAGATAACTTTTGCAGTGTTCAATTAAATAAATCTGATGTTTAATAATCATACAGCTTTCTAGCATTATCCTTTATTTTTATTTCTATTCTAAAAATCATTTATACAACGATTGCACTGCACATCAGCTTTTGTCATTAGGAATTTTAACACTTTTAGAATAAATGTTGTTGTCTGCTCAGGGTGACTCTGGAGGTCCTTTACAGTGCAGCATGCTTGATGGAAGATGGTACCTTGCAGGCATCACATCATTTGGTTCTGGATGTGCAAAACCAGGATATCCTGATGTTTACACCCGCCTCTCTTCATATCTGCCGTGGATCCAAGAGAAACTTCGCCAACAATGACTTGCTGTTAAGGACATCAAAGTGGATATGCATAATTTTGTGATTAAAAACACAAACAGCTGCTTTGTAGTGCAGTTATAGACCATGCAGCTGAACAAATGACACTGAAATAATTAATCATTTACAGTGCAAGCTTCCATAGTAATGTAATATTTATTTATTGTATGACAGTTTAAGTCACATTGCAAATTTAGTTTTGTGTTAATATCTACAATTATGATTCTTACAACAGAAGAAAAGGTTAATTGGGCATAAGTTTTATTTACCCTACACCTCACTTACTTAAGAAAATTAGGACACACACTGTTTAGAGAAGCATATTATTAGTGCCTTCCCTTTAATCTTTAAAATATGGCATGATATGTAGGCAACATATTTGCAATAGTACCAAGGAAATTGTTGGACAATGCATTGAAGCTGCTCACTAATCAAGACCAATCTATACATGCAAAAGTGTAGGGTCAGTCCTGATGGCTCAGTTGGTTAGACGCTGGCCTACTGATCCCAAAGTCATGGGTTCAAATCTGGCTCAGACCAATGGTTTTTAAGTGTGCTTAAAAACGATAGCTCCATGTTAGTAGATTTACTGACATATAAAAGAACTGGACAAAATTCCGGCATATTGGCAATGTTGATGTGACCCTGGCAATTGGCAGCATCGTTAAACAAGAAAAGAATATATATTTATGCCAACAAACTTACTGTTGGTGTTTTTTTTTTTTTTTTTTAACACACAAGCCGTGTGTGGGCAAAGTTTAAGAGGCAGAACCGGAACTTAAAAATTCAATGCCACAACTGGGATTTGAACCACAGACCTTCCGCTTGCCGGAATTTAATGCCATTCTGGCAGTTTGTCACAATAGCTCAGTGGTTAGAGCATCTGCCCGGCAAGCGGAAGGCCTGTGGTTCAAATCCCAGTTGTGGCATTGAATTTTTAAGTTCCGGTTCTACCTCTTAAGAAAAGAATATTTTTTTCATAAGTGTAGGCTTTCATGGCTGGAGTTAGTAATTCTGATTTGCTGTGACTGCTGCAGTAACTGGGTTCAGACATTTTGTCCACAACTGCGGTGGGGTAGAAGACTTCTTGGTGAAGGTTCAGCTGTGTCTGAAGCACTAAATGTCAGGAATGGGGTATTTATGCATTGGTAGGTCTTCTCTGATTGACTTGGGCCAGCTGGTGGGAGGAGCCTAGCTGCTTCTTGGCTGTTACTAGTCCCTGATTGGTTCATGTTGTTCTGCTGTCTGGACTGTCATTTAATGCTATCAATGATGGGATACCTATAGTAATTCTGGCATAAACATCAACACTGCTAATGTATTAGTCTGCGCAGCATGGGGGGA
This sequence comes from Tenodera sinensis, assembly GCA_030765045.1. Taxonomy (NCBI): domain Eukaryota; kingdom Metazoa; phylum Arthropoda; class Insecta; order Mantodea; family Mantidae; genus Tenodera; species Tenodera sinensis. The sequence continues at coordinate 5,738,199 of CM060969.1, forward strand.
AATGTGTGAGACTTCACATGCTGTCAGTAGCGAGAGATATTTGTCATTTATGTGTTACGCAAGAATGGTCATAATATCTGCTGAAATAGCTTCCATTTAAAAGAGCAGCTTTAATTTTGGCACCAATTAAACCCAACAATTTAATATTAAAAAATTAAACACATGTGTGTACCTAAAAATCAGACTGGTGGGATAGCTCAGCAGTAACGTCTGTGGCCATCGAGGGTCATGGTTTTGATCCCCGTGGCTAACGTTCCTGATCCATAGGTTTTTTGGAGGTTTCCCAGGGTCACCATGTGAATGCTGGAAAGGATTTCCATATCCTCCAAATTTCCTGTCCCTGCATTTCGTTACATTAATCATTTCATTTCCCCTTCATCGAATTAAGTTACTTTCATGGTTGGAAGCATTGGCGAGTATCACAGCAGCACAACAAGGGGAAAGAATGCACTCTGGAAATCTGGTCCCCTGGAATGGGAAGGCCCCCTCTCATGGGATGGCACAAGCCAGAGGGGAGCCAGTTTCTGAGTTCCACACTCCCCTTGGGAGTGTGAACCTGAAGGGGTGGGAGAGGAACCGGGCTGAGCCAGCCCCTGCTGGGGTGCTTCTAACTGGGAAAATCTAGGGACCCTGCCACCTGCTCTGTCATGGCAACGCTCTGGCCGCCCTTAGGATCCATTCACCTCATCCACCCTCCCTGGTACTGCTTTAGGCAAAACAGAATTTTTGCCATATATGTTTCTAAGAAGTTTATGAAAGCCTTCATGATTCTCTGCACCCTGGAACAACCACAACAGCAAAATCGGAAGTCAAAGTCAACACAATTGACTCAATTGTGCAAGATCATCGCATAACAATTACAAAGGCTGCAGAGATAATGAGTTTGTTTTATGGAACTGTGGAAGACAGCAATACTCTTGGCTAGTGAAGAGTTACAGCAAAATGGACACTGCATGTGCTGAAAGATGAAGGGAAGGCTCACCACGTCATGGTGTGTCAACATGGCTCGGAAGGCTATGATGGGGGCCAGATTTTTTTAACAGGGTCATCACTTTTCCCTAAAAAGGAGCTTTGTTGTCGCCATTTTCGAAGTGATAAGTCGAGCAATGTCGTCATGAGTTTTCTGAACAAACTGTCAACAAAGGAGTTCAGTGAGTGTTTTGAACAATGAGTAAATCATTGTAATAGTTGTATTTCATCAGAGGGAGAATGCTTTGAAAGTTTGTAAGTACATTTGAATGAAATAGAGCCATTGTGTTAATTACAAAATTAGCTTGATTATTTGATACACCCTCGTAGTATATTCCTTATTATACAAATGTCACTGGCAGCTTGTTTAACTCTAATTACTATTTCACCAGATTCCTTCATTGTATTCAAAATGAATGAGCTTTTAAGTCTTTTGCCCCACTTACCATACTTTACTTTCACCAAAGGATTTCGTGATCCAGTGTCTCCATCACATCTGCTCCAAATGTCAACTAAGTCAACATCAAGTAGCTTTCTTCATTAAACATGAGTCCCTAAATATATCATTTCCTATGAAAAATAAAAGTGTCAAATCAAATTTTAATTTACAGCATTTCTCTGAATGATTAACTTATTCAATAACATATATTAGCACATTAATCAATTTATTCATCCTTCGATCAAATACATGATATTGGATATATCAGGTGTGTAAAATAATGTGATCACAGTGATGCTACACATAAAGTATACATATTAATGTTAACCTAATATTCAAAACAGTACATGAAAGAATCACATAATTTCTGAGGTATGAATATTACACTTCATATATTCTTCTACAGAGTAAACGGCTGTTTGTTTAAACCATTTTTTGACTAGGAGAGTAAATCTGTTCAGTGGAACTTCTCTTACATTAAAAGGAAGTTTATTAAAAAGTGTAAGCTGTTGGTAGCAGTGGCTCTTAATACTCTTGCTTAATCGATTATGTGGTGTGTCTAAGTCAGATTTACATCTATTATAACTATGTACTGTTGAACGATTTGCAAATTTATTAATATTTTTTTTAACATACATAATATTACTATATATATATATATATATATATATATATATATATATATATATATAATGAAAGTAGTGTCATTATCTTAAGATTTCTAAAGCTAGGTTTACATGTTTCTTGTGGTCTTAATTCTTTCATCAATCTAATAGTTTTCTTTTGCCAGATAAATGCATTGTTAGACATAGCACAATTTCCCCAGAGTCTAACCCCATATAATAAATGAGAATGAAAAAAGGCATAGTAGGAAGTGAGTAGCACATTTTGACTTACACATTTCTTCAATTTGCGTAAAAGATGCCATATTCGTTTGAGCTTTTTACAAAGATAGAAAGTGTGTGTATCCCAAGTTAATCTAGTGTCTAAATGCAATCCTAACAGTTTCACAGAATTTTTAATATCATGCTGTAATGTAAACAGCATGTTATTAGTTTTAGCTGCATTCATTGTTAAGTTATTTAAGGAGAACCAAGTTTTTGCACATTCTGTAGATGAATTCATTTGTTGTTTGAGAGTATCCGTATCTTTGTTGCTATTCAATAAAGTGGTATCATCTGCATATAGAATAGAAGTACAAGGTATGTTATATTTTAAATCATTTACATATATTAAAAAAAGAAAGGGTCCCAGCACAGATCCTTGTGGTACTCCTACTATTACAGTTTCTAAGTTGGATTTCTCCTTATTAGCAAAAACCATTTGTTTTCTTTCCTCCAAATAGGTTATTAATAATTTTAATTCAGCTTCCCATATTCCATAGTAGTAAAGTTTATCAAATAGAATATTATGTGAGATGCAGTCGAATGCTTTAGTTAACTCTATCAAAGTAGCCCCCATTGTCTCTTTGTCTTCAAACTTTTGTAGGATTTCTATGATTAAGCATTTTACTGATTTTTCAGTTGATAATTCCTTTCTGAATCCAAACTGCTTGTCATTTAGAAGAGTATTTACTGAAAAATAGTTATAAAGTTGGATCAAATGCAGGATTCAACAACTTTGCTAAGTATAGGTACAATTGTAATGAGACGATAGTTAGACGGACATATCCTATCACCTTTCTTAAATATAGGTATTACTTTTGACATCTCAAGGCAAGTAGGAAATATGCCCTGAGCAAACATCTGATTAATGAGGAAAGTTAAAGGTAATGCTATTTCATCTATTATTTTGTTTAATATCTGTTTAGATAACCCATAAATATCCTGGGTATGAGATGTACTTAATCCTTTAACAATATTGATAACTGTGCCTGACGATACTTGCTGCCATTTAAAATGTTTGTTCAATGACATATTAGCATACTTTAGCATGAATTTAATTATTCTGAAGTGAACCGGGGCCCCCTATCAAATATTTCTAGATCTGCGCCTGACTACTGCCTCCCACCCAGTTTAAGTATTTACGGCAAAATCAACAATGCAAATTAGTATTGCATTTATATTAGTAAGGCGCACATTCTTAATCCAAGAAACAAACACAAACATCTCATTGTTTACAGTTAATCAAAGCTCTACTATCCAAAATTAGACCAACAAACTTTTAAACCAGAGAAATGGCTGGTGCCTTTGTGAGAGTATGGCAGAATAGGGCATGCCAATGCACTCTTTGTGCTAATCGCAATGGACGTGCGTTCCAACATTTGCTTGGAGTAGTAAAGCTGTGTTTTGTGTTTGTTTCATAGATTAAGATAGTGTGCCTTAGTAAGATAAATGCAATACTAATTTGCATTGTTGATTCTGCCGTAAATACTTCAACTGGGTGGGAGGCAGAAATGATATTAACTCATCTAGTGCTTAAACGAAGCACTGCAGCAAAAAACTTTCCTTAACAGAAAGTATTTAAAACAACGTTATCTATCAGCTCCCAAAGTTTGTCTGTGTAATTTTGGGACACCCTGTATAAATGAGTGTTAGTCTAAGACTGTGAATCTATAAGTAACACCAAATACTTTAAGCAAACACCAAAATGAATTAAAACACTTTTGCATAAAAGAAAAAGAAAAATGTATTTCTAGTCTTAAAACTTTAAAATGAATATCATCATTGTAGTCATCATCCTCCATCATTTCTTTATACTATGGAATTACAAAAATGCGATACAAAAGGGTGCACATATATAAATGTTTGTCAACAGGGGGTGATGTTTTCAATTATAAACTGTTGAAATAAAATTTAAATCTTATTTATTTATGGTAAACCAATTTAAATGAGATATTCAATCAATTTAATTTAGCTATTAAAAGAATTTATGAAGATACGGTGAAATCCTGATAACTCGACCTAATGTGGACTGAGAGTTGTCGAGTTACCTAAATATTGAGTTTTATGGAATAAGGGCTGTTATTGACAATCCAAATTACATAAATACATATTCAAAAATGTATTACGTATTAATATGTTCTCCTTCATCCGGTCTCTTTAACACATCCAATTTAATTTTCTTGTCGTGTTAACCTGTCTTTTGTTCTCGTTCAACATTTTCACTGGCACAAACACAAACTATTGCAACACTAACAGTAAACCTGAAATCTCGGAAGCTGCTAGAAATATGTAACTAAAATTTAATTTAAAAGGTGAGTCAATTAATAACACTAAACAACACTTACAACATAATTTTCCGGAATGCGTTTCAAAGGTTAACTTATTATCAACCAGAAAGTTATTGTCCGGTTGATAATGGAGGAAAGTTAACCTTAGAAACGCATTCTGGAAAATTATGTTGTAAGTGTTGTTTAGTGTTATTAATTGACTCACTTTTTAAATTAAATTGAAACTGATGTCTGTGAAGACTTCCAGGAAAGTTAAACCTTCCTAACAAAGCAGTCTCTGAAAAGTCTGGATTGAAAGTCTCGTTTATGGACACAAGCCTAACTCTCTGACCATTTTGCCATTACCTGAGTTTCCAGATTGCTGGGAACCCTGCACTGGTTTCTTTTACCTAAAGATTATATAAAAATAAATCCTGAAGTATTAAGAGGTAGAATCATGACTGAAAAATTCCATGCCATAGCCAGGATTTGAACCACACATCTTCCCCTTTACGCGGATTTGCTACCATTGCAACTTGCCAGATTAATTGATTCACATTTTCCCGGTAGACTACTAGGGAATCTCACATCTGCAATAAGTGCCCCAACGACGACTGACCATTGTAAATACTTTTATGTTTCAGTTTTGATTAAATAACATGATCCATAAGAGGTAGAACTGGAACTTAAAAATTCAATGCCACAACTGGGATAAATAAATAATAATTAACATGATCCATAGTTCAAATCCAGGCTATGGCATTGAATTTTTCAGTCCTGATTCTACCTCTCAAACACTGCTCAGACACAACTTGTGTGTTTAAGAACCATCAGTAAGTTGATTGGCATAGAATAATTACTACCTGAAGTATTATTTTTTTCCCTTAAAACATTTTGACACTCCTATGGACATTCTTGGTTCAGTTTCCATTTAAATGTTTATAATGAAAGGGAAATTTATGAAGTAAATGTTTTATTACATTTCTCCATTTGTTCCAGATAGTTTGGTTGGTAGTACTGTGGAAGCAAATGCTTCTTTCAGTTTTCAACATATCTTGAATGAACTAGTCCTTAAAGCTGGTGTCCCATGGTCAAACTTTTATGACCAAACTTTTTGTATTTTTTGTATCCAATGAATTTGCAGATAAATGAAACAGTGCCTGTCACACTACAATTCATTTTTGTCCAATACAAATGACAGTTCACATAGCAAGCGTGAGAAATAAACATGGCAAACTCAAATATTGATTTAGCACGTATCTTTTTATAAGCTAGTAACAATGATGTGAATTTAAATTATAAAGAAACCGAGTCGGATTGATGTTTTGTGTTTCAATCCGACTCAGTTATCATAAATTAATTTAGCGATTGCTATATTAAGTATAGGTTTGGGATATATTTCCACGAGTCTCAGTAGGAAGAAAAAAATGTATTAGAAGTAAAAGATGTTGGTGGACACGGTCATGAGAGCAAGACATGGGTCGAGGTATATTGGGTCTACTACAAAACGATTGATGTTAGAGGACCCGGAAAACTATCACAATTTTCTACAAATTGATGAAGAATTGTTTCTCAACTTTTTACATCATGTAGGCAAAAATTAAACACCCAGACACAAATATGAGACCAACGTGAAAGAGATAAAGAACAATTATAATAGTTTCAATCATAGTATGGATGGACAGGAGATTTGAACTCATTTCATAACATAAAATTTAAACATACTGTTAACTGGATTTCTCATTATTTATGAAATATAGCTATGTAATAACCACCTTGGTAATATATGTTCATGTTCATGAAAAATCGTTAATGAACCTTCCAGAAAAAAAAAATTCATCACATTAAAAGTGCCACGAGCCGTACGTACACAACAGCTGACTACATGTTGCCGGCGCACTCTGCCATATTGTTATGCTACAGATGCTGATTGGCTATTTTCAAGCTGTTGGATGAAAAAATTAGATTCAACTCAATTGCATTGTATACAAACAGGTTGGATACAAAAAATAGCATATAAATTGTATGCAACAAAATTGTATCTAACTCTCGATGTCTAACAATGCACTTTTGTCGAACACAATGATTTGGACCAAAAAGTTGGACTTGGCACAACGACATAAGAGTAACCTACCTTTTTTTTGTGTCCTCATTATAGTTTTCCTTTTTATTGAAGAATTAGCTGCAGACCAAGGAATGTATTATACATTAAGGCTATTAGAACCTCACGTGCAAGGACACAAATGTGTGACTTATAGGACAGGATACACAGGATTTGATATCCCCTTCCAGGAAGTAGAGTTGGATGGGTTAAAAGGAAAAATTTGTGTTCCAAGCACCTGAAAAAAACACAAAAATCCATTCAATTATTTCAGTTTTATTAAAATTGAATGAAAAAAAATATATAAATTCCAGAAACAAGTTGAATTTTCCTTCCCAGATATGCTGTTTTATACAGTGACTAGAAAATGATGACCACATTATAAGGTCATAAGAAACCCACACCAGACCTGCGAGACTTCTTACCTAAAATAACGTTTAGCACACAATTCCTTTAGCGATGGTAACACACACTAACCTATACAGCTGATTGGTCCATCTGATTACAAGTACTTCTGTGTTAACTCGGGCAATATTACGGCGCTTAACAACTACATCTTCCTAACTTCTGGAATAATCATGTATTAACTAAATACGTTCTATCCACAAAGACAAAATATTTGCTAGCTAACTCTTGTTGACGAAAACCTATATTCTTTGGCAGTGTATCTTGGTGGATTACTTAGCTGTAAGTTTTAAATGGCTGTTAATACATGAACCACTGAAATAGTTAGCACTAAACGAAACGAAAGTGAATGATGGCAAAGTTAGTTCAAAGAAATAAGGATAAAATGTAGATATGTCTTAAATCTTATATACTCAAGAATACAAGATGGAATATTTATATAAATATATATAAACAAGTTGTTAATTCGATTCGTTGCATATGCTGAAGATACCAATGGTATCCTTAAGCAATTGCTATTCGTTGTAAAAACAAAAACAAAAAAAAAACAAACAAAAAAACTAAATAAATAAAAACAGAACCGTGGAAGGGACAAGGATTCTTTTAGTTACCATCTCCCCTTCACAACAAAGCTTACCCTATCTTTAGTGTTCAAAAAGTATAAAAATACTTGTAATCAGATGTGGGAGGGGGGGGGGGGGCGGTGCAAGAGGGAGAAAATAAACTGTTCTCATGATTTCAATGTACAAGTCTTTAAAATATGTATGTATAGCACAAATTTCATTAGACTTCTGTTACCACCTTCATAGATAATATAAATAAATATGTACTTGCAGGAACTTGACAGTAAAATCATGTATGTTAGGGACCTACTTATATGTTCTATTATCAAATATAACATTATTATTATTATTATTATTGTTATACAGCAAAAATAGTTTTCTTTAAAGTATAAATAAATGAAAGTATTTCTATAAATTTTACACAAGTTGAGCTGTTGTTTCCATCAGGTCTAATAGGCACAATTTGTGTGGGTTTGGATGGTACACTCCTAGTCAGAAGTTACAGATCTGATTCCCCGTACAGTGCAGTCGAGAAGGACATGTAATCAAGGGCTCCGGGGACAGCATTGGCACCCTTGTAAGGAGGCATGCGCTGAATACAGTACTCGGCCTGGTCTGGAGGCAGCTCTCTTCGCAGCTCATCAGGAAGAATGTAAGGCTGCAACAAAACAAATACACTCATCCAAAAAGGTTGCACATACTTAAAAACTACCAAAATAATGAAGTAAATGGAATGTTTCAAATTGAAATGCACAGTGACAGAGTGCTCTGTGTAGCTAGCAGAGTTCAATGGCTTTTCAGGCTCATTTATCATAAGAACCCACCTTTGTCAACTGCCTAAAATGCTGATACCAGCAATTTAAAGAAACTAGGAATGTAACAAAAAAATCTCATGTGTTACACTCACATGACTTTCTCTGCTCTTGTACTGATCATTCTTGCAATCTCTTATTCCTCTATCATTTTCGTGTTAGTTGACTTAAACATTTGCAGAAATTATCTTATTGCTTATTTCCTTGTAGGTACAAGGGGAATATGGGAATACAGTAGGCTTCTTTGAGCGATAGTCAAATATTTTAAAGCTTTCAAATTTTGTTCTCTGCACGATTAACATATTAAAAATGAATGACGATGTTCCATTTGACAGAAGTATAAGTTCTCCAAAACTTGCACAAATAACATAGCATATCTCCGAAATGGTTTACTCTACAAACAAATTTACTTAGACATAAACTGTGTATTTTAGCAAGATCTACATTTTTTGTATAGTAAGATTTGCCATCTCTTGCGGTTTACCAGTTAAGCAAAAGCCATCCTGAGTAAATACAACTTCAAGGGCTATAGCCAGAAAATTCAAGATGTACATCTCATTTTTCATAAAAATATCTCCAAATATACGGCATTTTAATCAAAATAATTAGAACCATTTTCAAGAAAATAAAAATTTTCCATGCAAAGGGTAGTTTAGCGTGGAGGAATTTTCTTCAAAATCATGTCACATCCTTGAAAGACATTGAACTTAAGTACCAACTTTGGTTTTTAACTCAATTTTCGTTTTTGAGCTAATACTGTGTTCAGACACCCACCCCCCCCCCCCCGCCACACACACAAAGAGGCCTTTTTCTAAAAGTGGTTCTTTTTTCGATTCAGGGGACCTCAAAACATATTTCCAGTGATATCTTGGCATCAAATTTTTGGATGGAATACAATACTTCCTCTACTTTACGTAGTAGAGAAAGTAAAATGTATTCTAGTTGGCCAAACGCTAGCAATGATGTTGAAAGTATGCACGCATGTAAATGTAATCTTTTGGATAGAACACTGAATTGTTTGGAAAGTGTAGAACCAGACTGAAGAATTCAGTGCCATAGCCGGGGTTCGAACCAGGGATCTTCCAGTCTCTGTTCGGTTGCTCTAACCACTGGGCTATCATGGCAACATGCTGGCATGACATTAAATTCTCTGACTCACATTTTTCCTGGTAAACCACAACAAGATAAATTCTAATGGCAACTTACAGTGCTTTTAAGCACTCAAGACCCACATTTCGTAGTTAACCATCTATAAGGTCAATCACTGACAATTAATTGTTGTTTTAGGAATTCCTAACTATACTACATCTAGCTATCGATTGTTTTTTTAGACTATGCAAACTTTTGGGGTATACATTCAATGTCAGAAGTGCTTGTTTTTGGCTGACCATAGGATGTTTTTAGGTTTACATTCCTAGTTTCTTTAAAGCGCTGGTACCAGAGTTTTAGCAGAGTCCTTGTGATAAGCATGCTACGAAAGCTGTTGAACACTTCTCTTTGGAAATGGTACACAGTGTCTGTTATTAACTCTGTTGTATTCATGCCCTTCCTTATGAAGAACTTAATAACCAATGTTTGATGTTTCCCATATACAAACATCAGCTTTATCTGCTATGATACTCGAACAATCTCTATGTTATTGTACAAATGTTTCCATGAAAGATGGTTGGTTTTTTAACACAAGTGTTTCAGAAATGCTGCTATAACCTGCGGGTTATTTCAAGAACTCTGCAGAGTAGATGTAGTTGCTATTGGTTGGCACAAAGTTGTACTAGTCAGTGACGAAAAAGTGGTTCACAGCAATGCATTCTTCAATTTAGGGAGAAATGACTGAAATTAATACATGGAAAGTAATGAATGTTTTGTTGATACAAAGGGAACATGTTCAAATTCACAAAAATCCATACCTCTTGCATTAAAAGTTACAGATGAAGTTATTAAAACTCTGACATAATGAATTTCAGACATTCTTTTTCTAGTTTCAGTGTCTACTTATCAAACATAAAAATTAGTTATATTGTAATTATGTTCTGTCACTACTTGGGTCCTTGGCCAAGTATTCCTATAAGATTTCTATTATAACTAGCAGTTATTTCCAGGCTGTTATGCCGTGGTCTGCTGGAGTCAGAGTTTCCAGATGTTTCGTCCACAACTGCAGCAGACATCTTCAGTGGCGTGGTCGTAGTCTCCTTGGAGAAGTTTGTGTAGCGTCCAAGCTGCTGTATTTATACCCCCAGAGGGTTCTGCTGATTGGTCCGGATGGCAGATGGGAGGCTTCATCCAAGGTGTTGCTCCCTCCTGATTGGTTCACATGTTTATAACTTGCCATTGAAGTGGAAGGTGAACAAATAATTAAGTTCCAGGACATGAGCATTCTGTCATCCATGACACACTACCATGCCCAGCTACAATACACAATTTCAATATGAAAGAAGAAGCTTAACAGCAACTGGTATCCTGTCATTGAAGGCAAGAAACGACATATAACAGGAGTGAGTGAGTGAGGGCATAGTGTTTAAGGGCCCATCGACAGCTAGTTCATTTGGGCCCCACATATAAAAGGAGATATCAAAGTGAACCAATCAGGAGGGAGCAACACCTTGGATGAAGCCTGCCTACTCCCTCCTATTGTCTGCCATCCGGTCCAATTAGCGGAGGCCTCTCGGTGTATAAATGCAGCAGCTTGGACAGTCAACATTTCAGACGCTATGCAAACTTCTCCGAGGAGACTACAACCATACCATTGAAGATGTCAGCCGCAGTTGTGGACAAAACATCTGGAAACTAACTCCAGCAGATCACAGCATAACAGCCCGGAAATAACTTCTAGTTATATTGACTCCGGCTGTGCAAGCCCATGCTCTCTCAAGATTTCTATTAGTTTGTGATGCATATAATTCACTGTTCCTTACAGTTACCTGGGCCAGATCACTGATTTATAGCAATAAATGATCTGACTAGAATTAAATTTCAAAGGAGATTTAAAAAGCTTCCTTAGGGAGCATTCTTAAGGATGCTGGAGTTATCTTCTCTACATATTTGCATAAAGCTTTATGATACAAGACCAATATTTATCATTTTAAATTTGCAACAAATTTTGGAACAATATTCAATTCTACAGAACTATACAACAACTAGCTTACCTTATCTCCCGCCAGCAAGCACAAAAGAAAACATATTCAACATAAGTTTTGTAATTCTTTATACATCTCATGTATAAATTAATATGGAACAGATGGTGAATCTATATCAACTTATAGAACAGAATGTTACACTGTACAATCCACAAATGAAACAAGAACCAAAAACAATCTGAAGCCACCCATAAACTGATTAACATTATATGAGAAATGTCCATTACTTGCTGGGATAAAAGTCTATAATAAACTACCCAGCGCTATTAGATCAATAAAACACCTGAAATATTTTAACAAAACAATAGAACACTTGCTAATTGACAACTGACTACTCAATGGCTGAATATATGAATGATCATCTAGCAATATTGTGAATTTGAACCTTATATGTGTTTTATATTTTGAGAATGTATTGTATATTTGTTCTGAAGCTTAATAAACTTTTGTGCTTGAAATTTTATTATACTTGTACATAATTATATGTTGTTGTTTTCTAGTGCCTTGCATCTGGCAATGAAGCCATTAGCAACATAATTATATGTAATTTTGTTAAACTACTATCTGACAAGTAGGGTATTTACCCAATTTTCTTGGAAACATACGTGACACTAAATCAAATCAAACAGAAATCCATGACTGCAGCTGGGATTCAAACCAACAGATCTTCAACATGTGTCCAGTATCAGTGATAACTCTGTGTTATCTTTTAACCTCTGATGGCACTGCCAGGTGGCCCAAGCAGTGATAGGAGGTGGGGGATTGCACAATGTGATTGGCTGTCTTCTTGCCATTATCAGCATTGCTACCAACATGAACTGATCAGTTACGCATGGATATGGACAGTTGAAGATGTCTGTTATCATTGGCTCCTCTGTCTTATGCATCCAATTTGGATCAAAAACCATTTATTTTTCCGAAATCGGGTGATTAAAGAACAAAATGCCATAAGACTTTTTTGTTTGTAATGCTTCTATGAAGCACATATTAGAAGGAATGTAATGACTTCCCTTCCACCCTATATGTGCATAATGTCCTGGCACAATTAATGTGCAAAATCTTTCTTCAGGTCTGCCTTCAACAACGTACCGCAATATCACTACCAGCTGTAACTGACATGATGCACCTGTTGTTTCATTGGCTATAATGGCAACGTAATCAGTTTTGTTTATTTCTTGAATGACCTCGTGTATGGTTTTAGATGTTCCTTTAAATGCAGGGGAAGATGACAAGTATAACTTTAATTCCCTATCTAGCCCAGCACTGAACTGGGGTAATTCTCAGAATACACCTTTCTTATTAGAGTCCTCTGACTCATCGTGTCTGCGTAATGCTAATTCTAAATTTCTACAGAATCTTATGCATTTTATTATTAAATTTAGCACATACCTGTTTCCGTCTATTTGCTTTAGGATGGCTTACTGATACTGAGAGTCAAGTTTAGCTCAGATATATGTGCTCCCTAGTACAGCTAGGTTTATCATTGTTTATATGATGCTTGGATTTCTTGTGGATCTTAGTTTTTTCCCAAACATGAACTAAATCCACCACAACTTTCTTTGAATAATATCGCCAAATAGAATGCATGAAAAGTAGAACAAAGCGTTCTTGACCTCACATCCACAGATCCATTTGTTTTTGTGTAAATGTCCCTACTGAATTTTCTAACGTGGTTAACTCTTGCACTTTTTTGTTCTGTTTATATGCAGGACAAAAGTAGGTCTTCCCATGGAGTTTACTTTCACCTGTCTAAGGATAATGTAGAAAATGAGCTGCTTAGTAAAGAACTCGCTTTATTATTTGACTTAAAGCAAACTGCACAGGTAATCATTCATGCACTCGACAGTCTTTACCACATGTTTACTGTTCCTACATCCTAGCACACCTCTCTTTCAAATGTGCAGTATTACTGGCAGTGCTGCAACTTTATAGCAAATAATTATTCATATAATTTTCAGTATAAACAATGGAAAATGAATGATATAACAACACATGACTTTCTACTTTTACGTAGTTGTAGTGATTAATGGCTTATTTCTCATTTTGCAATATAGCACAGTGATAAAGTACTTTGCATGTGCTGCCAATGGCAGCTGTGACAGGCACAAATATGTTCTCTTCCCCTTCCCCTCCAGACCCTGCTAGCGCCCAGACTTGACGTCCACAACACTGTAAATCCGAGCCAGATAAGAAGTGGCATGGATCCATAGAATAGTAACATAATAAGGTTGCAAACTTGTAACTCACTGTTGCTTCCTTCACTTCTATGGTTTTCCATTGTTAGAAAAGCCATTTAATTGTGCCTTTAAGAATAATAAGAATAATGCTTTCATTCTCGATGTAACCATGGAGTATACAAATAATTTAAAATATGTGTTTCTTCGGTTTATTAAGGTAAAAGCTGTTTGGGAGTACAACATTTCCGCTTCAATGACCTCAAGGACCCATGCAGACCTAGCTCACGTTTTTCTGTAGAGGGTATTGTTTAGCTGCTGCATGGGTATAACAGAAGTTTCGATCATCATGAGATCATGTTCAAAAGTAGCTTATGGGTGTAGTGAACTTTTGTCAACAAATCCATTTTGCTAAGCACACGGGTTTTGATTTCATATCCAATTGAAGGTTGAGAAAATATAGCCCTTGTATAAAAATAAATCTTCAATGCTTGCTGGATAATATATCAATCAGTGGGGACGCAGATGGAAAGGGTCATGCCCTAGAGAACTAAAGCTGTGCAGTAGTGGAGTTTTTAAGACTAATCTTTAGCCCACATACAGTTAATGTGAATTATACAGTTTCTACACATTCTGTGTATAAATTAGCTTATGCTTAGATTAGTGGTCAACAGAATTACTTTGAAAAGGTGAAATCTTTTGAAATGTGGTTCAATTATAAACAACAAATAACATCTAATTTAGTTTAAAAGATGAGTCAATTAATAACACTAAACAACACTTACAACATAATTTTCTGGAATGCGTTTCGAAGGTTAACTTTCCTCCATTATCAACCGGACTCACCTTTTAAATTAAATTAATTATAACAACATGTTTTCAAACTTCTATGAAAGGAAGATAACAAATAACATTTTCAACAACTTACACCAAGTGCAGCAATAAGCTAAGCTTAGTGTCTTAAATATTTGTTATATTCATTAACAAATAAAATGTTTTACCAAGTCAATTAGTGTAAACTATCACTAAAGTCTACAAAGAAATTAAAGTAGCAGTTATACCAAACATAGCTCTCCAATCAGTAAGCTGTAAACTTACATTTGAAACACATTTAGGTTTTGCATACATATATAATCAATAATTTAAGACGCAAGAGAATGTGCAGGAATTATTATAACACCACTAAAATGGTGCCAGGAGGATATACATAACCGTAACAGCAAAAGCACTGAAGCTTTAAAGAGAATGTAGAAAAAAGTAGATAATAGAAAACAATAACTGAAAAACTTGCCAAAGCAATCTAGAAGGGCAGGCTGTAATATTTAGAGAATGTGAAGAGGCATAGTGAAACTTATGGGTGGTAAACATGTAATATAATTTAAATAAGGAAAAATTGAAGCTATTAACAGTGAAGCAACAAGATTCTAATTTGTTCTAACTTTAGAATGTAATATAATTATTAGAAAGTGACCAATGAAAACTCTTAAATGTTTGAGGTAGAATCAGAACTGAAAAATTCAATGCCACAGCCGGGATTTGAACCACGGACCTTACGCTTAACACTAGGGCATCTCTCATCTGAGAAAATAACTCAAGGGCGACTTACAATCATAAGCACTTTATATCCTGGGTTTAAATAACAATTATCATCTTAAATGTTTACTTGATGAGTAGAATGATTGCACTTTAGTTTCACCTTCAGCGAGTGCAAGGATTAAATGTGACAGAAGAAGAGTTTCTGACATAGCATGTTACAGAACTGTGCTGTGTTCATGAATTTCTTAAACTGCACCTTGTTCACTGATGAGACTGGTTTTCTCATAATGGTACCTTCAATTTCCATAATACACAAAACTGGGTTTAAGAAACCCTCATGACATTTGGTGTGGAATCATTCATAATCATCTTTTTGGTCCTTGTTTCTTTCTTCCATGTCTGTATACAGAGACATATCTACAGTTTCTTAGAAATGAGGGGCATTATTTAACTGATGGCCTCTGGACGCCATCTAACGAATCTGGTTTTTGCATGATGGTGTGCCAGCTCATGTCAGTTGGATAGTATGTCATTTCTTGAATGATCTATTTCCACATAGATGGATTGGTTGAGAGCATTCATTGCATGGCCTGCTCAATATCCTCATTTGAATGTAATGGACTTCTTTGTTTGGGGACGTTGGTTTGTGCAACTCCTGTACTGGATATTGACACTCTGAAAGAGCGTATCCACACTTAACTTGACCAAATAGGAAACATTCCAGAGTAACCAATAGCATGTAATGCAGGCTTAGAGCATGCATCAAAGCAGGAGGAAATCACTTCGAGCAACTTTTGTAACCTTCAATTTTGCCTAGTAATTGAGCAATAAGTGATTTCATATTCACTCATCTCCAGATATCTCGCTATTCAAATTTAAATTCCTGACCTTATGCATAACATCACAATACTTAAGAATACTCCAGTTTGTGAAACAAAGCCTGAAGAAATCCAGGATAAGCTTGAAAGAATATCTATCTGGAATGTGCAAACATTACTTGTTGCTTTTAAACAAGGGAGCTTATTTGTGCAGTACTATAAAGAGTGGTAGTGGAATGGTTTAATTTTGAAATGTAATAACTGTTGGCTGCTACATAAGCAATTAGAAGAACATAATATAGTTCATGATCTTAGACAGAAAGTCAGTTAGCCAGAGATCGATTCTCATTATGTGATCATTGCGCCATTTCTTGCCTTTCTAAGCAGGACTTATGGAATGTCCGTCATATTTCATGCTGCAGTCTGAAGTATACACCAGTGACTATAGGCACTAAGAACAATGTCAATACATATGTTGGATGAGCATTGCCAGTTACCTTATCTCCAGCAAGGATGCGGAAGGAATCTATCACTTGCTCGGCAGTGTCTGTGTCTGTGGTCTCACGTGTCATGAAGTCCAAGAAAGCGTCAAAGTGAACGTATCCTGTTGAGTTTGGATCAACAACTGCCAGGATACGCTGGAAGTCAATTTCACCCTGGCGATCTTTGCCGATGCTGTAACCCAGGCTCACTAGACAGGATTTGAACTCTTCTGGAGCCAAGCGACCAGTGCGGTTCTTGTCGAAGTGGTTGAAACTGCTTCGGAACTCGTTCAGTTGCTCCTGCAATACAAAACCCACATTTATCGGTACCAGTTATATGATGTGTAGTTAATTTCATCATGGTAGTTCAGATTCTTGTTTACCTGAGTTATGCCCTTTGAGTCTCGTGTCAGGATCTGGTTCTCCACCTCATTGATATTGCGATTAATGGAAGTGAGAAGCTGCTCCCAGCCAACACGTAGCGTCTCCATTGTGTACTGAGTATACCTGAAATTATAAACAACATTCTGCTAGATGGCAATAGTTATTTTATGCCAACAAATTTACTGCTGATGTTTTTAAACACAGAAGCCATGTGTGGCCAATGTTTGACAGGTACAATCAGGACTGAAAAATTCAATGCCATAGCCAGGATTTGAACCATGAATCTTCTGCTTCATATGCAGCTACTATAACAACTGAGCTACCATGGCAACTTGCCAGTATGACATTAAATTCCCCAAACGTATATTTTCCCAATGGACCCCCAGGGAATCTCACATCTGAGATAAGTACCACAAGGATGACTTACAATCATACATACTTTATGCACCGAGTTTAATTAAATAACCTTTAGATAGTTATTGTTATTTTATTACTATGCATGTCCACTATACGAGGCATGCCAGTAATCTGCATAGACCAGCAAACAACTCAAAATTATTCCAAAAAGGATGTTACTATTCTGCAATACAAATTTATAATCTGAAAAATTGAGAAATATGCAGATATTTATGAACACATTTTGCTCCAACTTACTTGTAATAATGTTAATCACAGGACTAGTTTCGGAGAGGGTCCTCTCCCTAATTCAGCTGTTTGTTGACTGATTCAACATCAAGTAACTGCCTTCCCTTTCTCTTGTTGCCTGGTATGCTGTTCTTCCTATTGGCTAGTTGTAAGATATCGTCTATGATTGGTATGTCAAAATTCATCAGCCAATCTCTAGCCTTAATGATATAAATATTTTCCCACACTGTTAACTCCCAATAATTTGTTGCTGGTTTTAAAAGTTTGATATTAAGGTTGATATGATTGCATGACCAAAAGAGGTGAGCAATGGCTGATTTATCTGCTTCTTTTTACTGATATTTCTGACGTGTTCCTTCATTGTGGTTTCCAAATTTCGTTTTTTTTTTGCCAATATATAGGTGTCCCAAAATTAGACCGACAAACTTTGGGAGCTGATAGATAACATTATTTTAAACACTTTTTGTTAAGGAAAGATTTTTGCTGCGGTGCTTCGTTTAAGCGCTAGACGAGTAATGTCATAGATGACTGCCTCCCACCCAGTTTAAGTTTTTATAGCAAAATCAACAATGCCTTCAAGAAGGCTTATTAAGAATTTGCAGGTTATGTACGGATTTGCGGGTAACTTTTACCAGTTTATTTAACTACAGAGTATTGATGTTCTTAATGTTAGGAACAAACTTGGGTATCATCAAGCAGGGGCAATGTTGGCAGCAATATTGCTACCAACTGGGCGCATGCGCAGTAAATAGATTTGGACATACCTTGTATGCATTTCATTTGAAGTGAATTTATGTTAGTATTTAAAGTTAGTATTTATTTTTCCATCATATCTGTGGCTTCCTAAAGGATTGAGGCGATATTTTTTTGCATAAGCCCCCTGAAGTGATTGAATGTAAAATTATAGGGGCAGCGGAAAGACCTCCTAAAGTTGTGAATAGCTATTACAGTCGGCAAAGACTGATATTCAATTGTCTGCTTGTTCAACTGTCTTTTTTTGGCGTGAAATGCAAATGGCGAAGTCCATGTTCGTGTAGTGTGAACCCCGCAGGGGATGAGATAAAAGACACCAATCCTGTATAATTGTGTTATTATTTGGGATATAATGAATAATAAATAACTTTTTAAAAAGGAAACGGAATTTAATCATCCTTGCAAGGTGTTGACCCATACCGCGCCCTGAGGTACATCGAGAAAGTGGATAAACATTACTTTGAGTCTCATAGCTACAAAATGGTGCTTATGCGGGGCGAATGAAACGATATTTAAGGACTCGCCGTGTTAGGATATAGTGGATCTCTCTCCCACCAGCCCCGGCTCCTACAAATAAATAACACAAAATAACTGTTACAGGATGCAATACCGCAATTGATGTCGAAAGTTAGAAAAAATGTTTGTAGGACGTAAAGTGAGCAACAGATCAACCACACTTAATTAAAACATGCGTTTGTTAGCTTATCATGGTGCAAGCTTCTCAAATAGGACAGGAAACAATTCTGGCATTAAAACATACCAAATAAAATCTTGTAATTATGCATAAATGTAGAATTTGAACGTCAGTTTGCATACAGTGCAGTGAACAATAACCTCATATTTTTGTGGAATTTTCTGGGTCTCTGCCCAGTAGCAAAACATTTGAATTCAAGTCCTGGCCAACGTACTTAAAATGCTTTTTATGGAACGTTAGAACAGTTCATTGTCCTACCAGTAGAAATAAATTATACGATCAACAAGTGGCACAATGTTACCATGTACTCTCAGCTTTAAATGCGGTGATCTAGTTAACGGTGCATTTGATTTAAAAAATGTATTAGAATATTTTGTTTATTTACATCCACTCTCTCACCTCCTTCAGTCTGGCGGATTATTTCACTTCCACCCTGTATAGGGTTCTTCGTTTAAAACCTAACAGGTGCACAGCATTTCACCAATGCCTGATTGGGTGTGCCACAGCTGGCTTTGCTCCTACATAAACTCCGCGGGTAAAGCATGTGTAACACTCTTAGCTTATAGAAGATGCTGGAAATGTCGTCCACCCTCATGAGGCTAAACAAGCATTATATCGGAAGAACACATTCTGATTAATTTGGGCCACTGTAATGTTTCCGATTTCATTTCTAATATTTTGTTTTAGTTCTTCCTATGTATGAGGATTTGTCTCATGAACTTTGTCTTTCAGGTTACCTCACAGTCGGGGGAGTGAGGAGGCCATACGCCAGCACTAATCACTAATTTCAAACGCTTCCCTAATTTTATTCATGGACTCCTCTGCTGTATGGGCAGAAGCAGAATCTTGCTGAAACCACCCATATGATTCCTCTTCTTCTGCGAGTTCATGATAAAATAGGATCAGAGTGTCATTTTGGTACCTCTCTGCCTTTATAGTTTGCTTGTAGAATATTGGACCAATTGTGCATCTAGCGCTAACAGCACACCAACTCCAACTCTCCGATCATAATGAGGGATTTCTTGAACACGATGTGGATTTTCAGATGCACAGTATGACTAACCAAATGCACAATGGCAGCCAGTAGTGGGGGAATCCAGCAAGGTCGCAGGAGAGACGAAGCGCTGTGTGCTCAGTTAAGTTTTAAACAAAGAACCCTGTATTACTAGTCATGATGCATGTTCCAGACTGTGACATGTTTAATGTCCCTGAGCTCTGCTTGCTTGGGAGCAAACAAACAAGAAGACACTAACCTGTTCTCGAAGATCATGCCTTCCTGCACAGCCTGATGAATCTTCTCAAGCTCCTCGATGTGTGGCTTGTAAGCATATACACCCTGCTCGTACTCCTTCAGCCTGTGCAACTGATCCTCCAGTGAACCCTACAACAATGGTCAGTATATTCATGCATGCCATACCCATGATGCGGAACAAGCACAACAATACTTAATTTGGCAAGTACCTGCAGTCCCATTCCAATGGCAGTGACGGCGTCCATTTGCCGCTCAATCCATGGTCCCACCTGGTTTGCTTTCTCAGCAAATTGGCGACGCACCATCTCATTGTCTGTTTGATGTGATTAAGGAACAATATGTCTCACAATGACACAAGTTTTCAACTTTCACTCCTCAAAATAAACAAAGTATAACAAATTTGCTTAATTTTTATAAAAGAGACAAAATTCCAAATTATAAAAAGTCTGGCATTTATTAATTTAGCTGTTTCGATTGTCAAAAGGTTCACATTGGTAAAACTACACATAATTTGGAAACTAGAAGTGTCTGTGTGTCTGTGTGCACCTGCATGTGTGCATGTGTGCGTGAGTGAGTGAGTGAATGAGTGAGTGAGTGAGTGAGTGAGTGAGTGAGTGTATGTGAGTGAGTGAGTGTGTGCGTGCGTGTGTGTGTATGTATGTGTTTGTGTGTGTGTGCATGGGTACAGTGTGTATGTATGTGTTTGTGTGTAGCTAATGATCAGGGTTTGGCAACAAAGCCATTCTTCTTGCCTTCCAATATTCTGAGGTCTAGTCTGGATAGAATTTAAGTTGTTCATAGATTAATAGAAGTTCCGTATACATTTCCTCTTCCTTGATGCATAACAGACAATTTGTTATTTATACGTAATGCATTTATACATAATTCAGTGTTATATGTATTACATTTCAATGAAATACAACTGAGTTTTACATAATTATAATGAGCATACACATAGACACATATGCTATCTTCAAAGAAACTTGAGGCACATTTTCCTTATATCTGTAGACAAATACGGGTGGCTTTCGGTCATAGAAACAAAGGACAAAGACAGTTGCTGGTAGAGGTGGCACTGAGCAGTTAGAGCATTTGCCTGCCACCTAGGTAGCCCGGGTTTGATCCCAGGGACCTACATATGACATTTGTGGTGGACGAAGCAACATCATAGCGGGTATTCCCGGGTTCTCTGGTTTCCCCTGCCACTCATTCCAGCAATTGCTCCATTGTCACCTTTCCAATCATCGATTTTGCCTGCATTTCATATCATCCTCTTCCTCACTCTGATACTGACCGCTTCACTCTGTCCGGTCCATAGGTTCCTGTGCTCTCCGACAGGCGTCGGACCTTACACACTGGGGAGGGTAAACAGAATAAAAAAAAGAGAGAGAAGAACATTTGCTTGTAGACATGGTGGCTTTTGGTGAGACAATATTGTAGCAACAAACAAGAAGTAAAGATAAAAATGTTCGGTATCTTGTGTTTACTGTGTGAGGAACTACGGGATGAGGAGACTATTGCTGATGTGTTTCAATAACATGGTGGTGGTCAAGAAAGTGGACCAGCTTTAAACAACACTGATAATAATAGGGATGGCGATTAAAATCTTGAAATACCTAAAATGAGTGAAGTGTTAAGTGCAATAAATGTGTGTAGATGTTATCTCAGTGCAAAATGTTGTAGTGAAAAAGCTTTAAGATCATTAATAAGTTTGTAAAATGAGGTATATGCAAGAAAAGTGAGCGAGATCAAGTCGAAAATAATGTTTTATTCATACATATCTTTGATGTTTGTAAAATCTTTGATGCATTATCAAAATCTGATTGGCAAGTAATTCTGAGTCACAAGTAATCTTCCCTCTTCCCCTTGATATACGCATAAATCAGGTTCAACTGTGGTGTTGTTGTTTATGAAATGATTATTTTAGTGTGATAATTCTGTAACTTTTTAACCATCATTGTAATGTTCATGAAACATAAAATTGCCATTACATATTAACAAATTGTCGGATGTTACATAATTGTCAATTCCATCAGTGAAAAATATTGGAGAGCAAGAGGATTAATGACTTCATTGTCAGAAATCCAGCATTAGCTAACAACAACATAATTATCAATATTGTTGCAATTGTCAAATGTTCTGAAACAGGCCTCTGGCCCATCACAGCACAATGAATCAATTACCACAGTGCATTCTGACTGGACTCTCAAGTTACAATATAGTGGAATACAATTTAATGCTATGGCATGTCTGTGGTGAAAATCTTTAACCTCTTGAGCGATGGCCATTTAAACATCCGCGAGCCGAGAACGGCTAGCATTTAAATTGTTAAATGCGCTTCGTATATACACAGCTGTATTTTGTGTAAATATTAAGTTATTTTAATGAAACAAAAACTGGTATAAAACTCGTTATTTGCAGTATAAATGTACGTCATCAGCAAAGTTGAGTTGTATTTACAAAACGTTGAAATGGCACAATTTTGTTTCACTGTGGTGAAAAGTCAACTTTGCTCTGTCGAACGCATCTAATATTAGTTCTCGGAAAGATACAGTAAAGAAACACCCATTGTATGTGTGCCTTATGCGTCAGCATACTGTGTAATAAATCGCTACTGCATGCGTGGTCTCTTAGTCATCAGAATAGATCAACATTACAACTTTTGCTTACGCGAGTTTCGTAACTGAGTAGAGTCCGTGTCTTTCTTTGTTGAAATACATACGTATTCTTTCCTGCTTGTAGCTGAAGGGAGAAGTGGTATAAAAAGGTGTTTTTGCACCAACTGGATATAACCATATACAATTGTTTGGGGATTTGGACAGCTCTCTAAACCCACACAGGACAATGACCGACCTTGACTACCGACTATAAATAACTCGCAGCCTAATTGAACAATACCACGTTGGGGGTTGAAAATCCAAAACCCCTGCACCCCTCAGACTTCAAGGAAAACATTATCCTAAAAGGATACCACCAACAGCAAAGAAGTCCCACCCATTTCGAAAGTGTTTCGTGTGCCGCAAGAAGGGAATTCGCGAATGTGGAGATGTACCTACCCTTGTGTGTTTATCCCTGTTTTGAGGTAAATCACTGCAGAACGAACATATTAAGGTAAACCAATAAAGTATATAGACCTTACTAAAATGTTTCATAAAGGGAAAATTATAATAAGTTGAGTTGGATAAGGGATAAATAAGGGTTAAATGCTTAAACGCACAGGATGCCCATATCACTCATTCGCCATTTTAAATGGACGTGATTTCACGTTGATATCCCTCAAGAGGTGAACAATGGAATCCATCTAGAAGGGCGTAAAAGTCCCTCATATGCTGTAAAGTTATAAAAAGTCTTCCACTCTGGTATATTTTACAGACAATCTGTAAAAGTTGGCAGGTATGCAAATAAATTATAACAAATTTGTGATACTGTATTGTCTTTGTGCCACAATGCCGATAAGATTGTTAAAAGGATACTCTGCTGTTTGCGTAGCTCAGCTTGCAATGTTTGGTCACGCTGAGGAACAAGCTGCCGCACTTCTGACCACTTCTTGGTGAGATCCTGCAAACATTAAACAGCTTGTTGAGTAAATAATCATTATTAACAGGTCAGGTTACTCATCTACATGCTGTTAGTCAACCCACCTGAAACTTGCTGTCCATTTCTTCCTTGTCAGCAAAAAATAACAACAATCCTCTACATAAATACCAAACATTCAACAAAATGAATAACTAAGTATGCATAATTAAGTAGAGTAGGAATTGTAGGTCTTTCTTTTCAGTTATACACTTTAGCAGAGCCTTAAGGGGCCTTTACACTTACAACATCTGTATGAACAGTAATGAAATATAATCCAAGTAAATTATTAACTATTCAAATACAAGATATAATCAATTACTACATAAATATTGTATGATTCAGTGTATTAGACAAGAATATTACTTATGAAGAATTTATGTGCATTTCATGTAACATGATTTATTCTCATCTAGAGTTGAGAAAGCTTCCACTGAAATTGTTAACCCATTAGAATTAAGCAACAGAAATATTTGCACGAAGTTAGGGATGTATACGATCAGGAAATGCTGTTAGATTATCAATTTGTGAGAATCATTCAATCTGTGTATATGTCACTCCAGAAAGCAAAGTCCTGAGAAAAAGGACAAAGGCAACAATATGCACTGCAATTGTGTGAAACAAAATCGTTAGTAGTAAAACTACACAAAGTGAATAAAAACGTTTAATACAGTGGAAGTCTCAATGCAGATGGTGACAATAATAAAATAACTGAAATGGTGAACAGTGTTAGTGTATGTATTGCAACAAATAATTATCAGTATAAATTGTCTCTCGTCTCATTGCCCTGAGATCTCCATACTATGATTAATAAAACAGCAGATTAGCTGAGGATGAACCAAGGACCACAAGGAGAAGTATTCCAGCACTGATTGTCACTACCAGGCAATAACACAACATATTTCCTTTTATATACAACATTAATTAATTACATCTTTATAATTTGCGACCCCAAGAAAAAAGCCGCAAATATCTGGAAGACAATTCACTTGCACTGACCTTCATTAGTTGATAAGTCCCATATGATTTGTATGGGAAAGTAGTAATGTGTACAAAGGAGAATGCAACAATAGTCTTTTGCAGTCTAAAGGACATAAGTGGTTAATACAAGAATCAACATGTATATTAACAATGAACATACAGTTCACAATTCCTACTCAAGTAATCGTATCTTATATATTTAAACAAGCAATTCTTATATATATATATAAAAACATATTTCACACATCTTGGAAACTGCTCTACTGATTTTGATCAAAATTTGTATTCAGATAGGGTTTTGCTTTCTAAGTTTATCTATATAGGTGTAATTCCTGAAAAAAACACGATTTTACATAAAAAATATTTTTTATTCCCACTTCTACAGAGCAATTGAACCTTATTTTGGCTTTTTCTCTTCTAATGGACCAATTTCAAGAAACAAAGTAGCATTTTAAAGTCCTCTTCCATGGCTATCAGAATACAGTAAGAAAGTTGACCTAGCTACATTAGTCTACGCGTAACAGTCACAATTACTCTAAACCTTATTTTGGCCATAATTTCTGTTAATCAATTTCAGCAAACGAGCTAGTGTTTTAAAGTCCTCTTCCAGGGCTATCAGAATACAGTAAGAAAGTTGACCTAGCTATATTAGTTTATGTGTTACAGCTCGACCCGTCTATATGTTTGAAATATAAATACAACATATTACATTTTAGTGCTGAAATGATGGTGCTTATGAAATGTTTATATCTCTATAATTTGTTTGTATAGCTTTGAGAATGAGTTGGAGACAACTTGAAACCCTGGGTTAGCTTGTTCAAGGAGAACATGCAACATTACTAAGATAAGTGAAGTTTTTAGTTTCTAATTTGTTCTTACTTTAGAATCTTGTTGCTTCACTGTTAATAGCTTCAATTTCCTTATTTAATGTATGAGATTGTTTTTCCTTTCTTTATGGGAACATAAACTTAGTTTCTGACTGTTGTAAAACAAACCCCAACACATTCTGATAAGAACAGTTTTAAGAGCATTTGTTGAAGTTTGTTGTAAGTGTAAAGGCATCTTTAATGATATCCTATATTAGTGGCCATGCCATTGTGACAGTGCAGTAATTAACTCCATGCTTTGTGTAAGCTGTTATGGAACTTGAAGAGGCAGTTTCATACTTCCAACTGAAGTCCTATCAAACAGTTTCAAAATTATTTTCCCCCCACTAATTAACTGTTTTCTATAGTGCTCAACTTGTATGTACAAAGGGCATTCAGAAATGATTTACAATTGTGTTGTTTAAAAATACAGTGCAATCTACGGGCACATCCTCTCGACAAAGAACTAGTACACCACTCAGACGTTAGATGGCAAGTGTATAATGAGAAAATAGTGCTTGTTTGTTGTGAAATAGAGAAATCCATGAATAAAAGATGGACTGCATAGCTTTTCTGGAAGGAAGGAGTCAAAACAGCAGATAATCATGAATGTTTAACATGGTATTTGGTCAAGAAGCTCCTGCACAAAAAATTGTTTACAAATGGATCACTGGGTTTGTCAATGGAAGAAAATCTGCATGCAAGAATGTGGGTACTGGATATTGCAACTCTGACCCTGTGTCTGAATTGATTACGACTGATATGTGCATAAGCTTTGATGAACTAGCATGGCAGACAGGCCTAGCAATCCTACACACCATTATTCATGACTATTTCGACACATTGGGCTCCGTGGGAGTTGGCACAGGCTCAGAAGGAGAGCAGAGTTGAAGTGTTGTCAGTTACTGGAAATGGAGGACGAAACTCTGGAGAAACTGGTGATGACTCATGGTATCACTGAGAAGAAAGTCATTGTTCAAAACATGAAGAAACGTGAATGATGTACTGCATGGTAAAATTTTGGCAACAATAAGAAATTGCAAGCAGTGTCCACAAGTGGGTGCACAGTACCCCAAACAATGGTTCCATGATGCAATAATGAAGTTGCCAGGAAGGTGGCAGCAGTGTATTGGCACCAGTGAAGAATATACTGAGAGAACCCAAATACATTTACTCATATTAAAATAGGAATTTTGAGTCAATTAATAACACTAAACAACACTCACTTTTAAAATTTGGAAAAACAAAGACTGAGTTTTCAATTTTGATCTACCACAAAGCGATCCATTATACAAGTTCTTAAAACCACCACCAGAGCAGTCTACAGGAGATACCAACTCTGTGTACCAGCCTCTACAGTTCAGTCAATGTCCAGTTGATAATGCAGGAAAGCTAGCTTCTGAAACATGTACCGGGAAAATTTAAAAGTGAGCGTTGTTAGTGTTATTAATCGACTCAAAGTTCTTATTTTAATGTGATTCCAACAACACAGTCATTAACTTCCCGTATTTATTATTACATTTACTCATGTTTACTAATAAGTAACAAAAAACTATTATTGTAAATCATTTCTGAGTCACCTTTTTTTGTAGTGTTTATTGCCTGCTTTTACTACATACGGCACCGCAGGTGGTGACACTGGATGAAATGAAGATGGAGCACAGGTGGAATGAGATGGTGGGGGGGACTGGAGAACCCAGAGGAAACCCGCCCCAGCACTGCTTTGTCCAAAATCCCAAGCGCAGTTGCGCGGGATTGAACCTGGGCTGCTTTGGTGAGAAGCAAATGGTCTAACCACTCAGCTATGGTGTGGCTGGAATGACCCTTGTAACTTATGGAGACAATGTCATACTTGGACTGAACTCCTTGGAAATAGCTTTAAAATTGTTTTCTGTGTACAATACTGTCTGTGCTAATATCTATGCTTCATTTATTTCTAGTATTCACCTATAGTATTTTGATACCACATTTCACAAAAGCCAAACTTCAAGTTCATCAGGTCACCACCGACAGAAGCGCCTCTATCATCATCAGAGAGATTCCTGAACTAAGTCGCAACAGTCGACATTGTGTTAGTGAGGACCTAACGAAACACACTCTAAGTAAATACAAGCAATAAATGGAGCATAGAGTATTAGTACGACCCAAGTTACATTAATTTTGTGCTTCACTGTATCACTGTCCTACAGATTAAGAATATTCCAGTATGTTTTATTATTCTTGTATCCTAAAGCTTTCTTAAGGCTAATGCCACTTTACTTTAAGAGTTATTTTTATTTTATATGACAACATCCAAATCATACATTATACAAATATCACTAGCTCATGCATAACAAATGTTCTACTTCTAGCACAAAACTTTAGCTACTTCTAATGTTTACTTATTTCAAATATTTACCATTTCCAATAAAACCAAGTGTGCAAGAAAATACTGTAATAAAATTTCATTATGACTACTCCATGCCATCTTTCAAATTTATTTAATCAACACTGTAAATGCAAGAACATGAATAAACTGAATGAATATAAAGAGAATATGCTATTGGATTCAGCTGGTTGTATTTTCTTCTTCTAAATAAGGACAATTGAATTGGTTAATGTTGAAAGCAACTATCCACTTTTTAAAGTTAATTGCAAATAACTGTTCTCTGAACGAACACATTAAACACTGAATGACAAGATGGACCATTGCAAATAAACAACAAGGAAATGCATTGAGAGGTACAACTGGAACTTAAAAATTCAATGCCACAGCTGGGATTTGAACCACAGACTCTCTGCTTACTAGGCAGGTGCTCTAACCATTACGCTACTGTGACAACCTGTCAGAATGGCATTAAATTCTCAAACCAGTTCGTATTTCTCCTGGTAAACCACAAAGGCAGTCTCACATCAGAGACAAATTACCCCAATGGTGACTTACTATTGTAAGTACTTTATATCCCAGGATTAAATAACCTTCACATGGTAATTATTATTTATTTATGCCAACAAACTTACTGTTGGTGTTTTTAAACACACAAGCTGTGTGTAGGCAATGTTTGAGAAGTAGAGCTGGAACTTAAAAATTCAATGCCACAGCTGGGATTTGAACCACAGATCTTCCGCTTACTAGGCATGTGCTCTAACCATTAAGCTACTGTGACAACCTTTATTATTTGCATCAAACCTCCTGCATATGGCCTTTAGAGGCTACATGGCTGTAGCGAATCACAGGCGTGCATGTTGCCTGGTTAGAAATAGCTTCTTTTCACTAGTGATCACTGAAATATCATTTTATACATTTATATGTTAACGTATTCACTGTTAACCTGTACGCATGACCTTACTGAAATTTGTATTTTGTAGTATTGTATTATTTGGACAAAGCCGATATTTCTGTGTTGGAAATCTTATGGTACAAATTGGCATCTGGGCAGGTTTTCTCCGGGTTTGCTGGTATATACTCATTCCACCAACTGCTCTATCATCACATTTCCACTCACCTCTCTAGCATGGTGGTAGTGTGTCTGCCTCACATTCAAAAGGTCGTGATTTTTAATCCTGCTTAGGATGAGTTATCTGGATAAGGTTGTCACAGTAGCTTAATGGTTAGAGCACTCACCTGGTAAGTGGAGGGTCTGTGGTTCAAATCCCAGCTGTGGCACTGAACTTTTCAGTTCCAGTTCTACCTCTCAAACATTGCCCACACACGGCTTGTGTGTTTGAAAACACCAACAGTAAGCTTGTTGGCATAAATAATAATAGATGCTGTTTGCTTTTACATTATGAATTGATGAAGTAGTTGTTGTTTTCTAGTGCCTTGCATCTGGCAATGAAGCCATTAGCATTCGTGCTTTCCAATACTTTTGAACTGTAGTTTCTTCTGATCTTAATGCTTCACAGGTCTTCAAGTGGTCTTCATTCATTTCTGCTGGATCGTTACACAGGACACATATTGGTGAGGCTGAATTGATGAAGTCAAATTTTAAAAAATTCTGGTCTTAGTTCCTTTCAACAACTAACAATTCAATTGTAATGGAGAAACTAAGGAACAACATAAAAACCATTAAAGACAAAAGCACACTGAAAAATATTAAAATTATGTTCTAGATATAGGTAACTGTAGATACAGTATCAGGAGAAGAAATGTGAAAAATAAGTATTTTTTCAGCAACAGTCGTAATGATTTCAGTTCAACAAATACTAGGTTGCAAATAATAGTTCAAGATGTGGATGTCTTTATACAAATTTCACTCAATTAAGTATTTAACTCAAAACTAGTTGTTGTGAAGTGAATATTAATTAACTGAAATTGTATATGTGCAACCACATTTAAAACTCTTATGTAATCATTTCACTGTGTCTTTTGGATTATTAAGGACATCCAGGAGTAGCTGTTGTTCATGCCTAACTGTAACAGTTGTGCTGACAGTGAAATGACAAACAACCAAATCACTCAAATTCCATAGCAAGATACAGAAACATTCCTACTTTTTACATTATTTACTCACATTTGCAGTGAGGGTAGTGTACGGATTCTCCAGTCCACCAGGGACCTGGTACTTCTGAACAGTTGCCTCCACCTCGCGCACTAATCCCACAATGGAGTTGTATTCCTTGTCAGCCTCACCAAGAGTTGCCTTGAACTGGCTATGAGCATCAATCAGTCCCTGAATCTCCTCCATTGTGTGGACGATGAACATATCTACCAAGTCTTCTCGAGTTCCATCCAGCCAGTTGTTGAAGGGCTGAAGCAACAAGTTTTGTTACAATAGACATGTAACTGTACATCAACTCACTAACATGGCTGTCACAATGTATTTATTGATACACTGGGTACTACTGGTCCTATAAGAAAGTCTACAGATCAGTTAGCATTGTGCAACTTTGTTTATCTCTCAAGGAGTGGGGGTGGGGACCTATAAAAATCCTAGTTTCTTATATTTTTACTTACATCATATTTTAGTATTGTGGTAGAAATTGTATGTTGAAATGCATTGGAGAAAAGATTAATGCCAATATTGGATATGCCAAGTAGTTTAGACATAATACATGTAAATATTGTATATGCAATATAATTATCAAAACTGTATTTCTTAATCCATGTCCTGAACATATTGTGAGTCGAAAGGAAATATATTTGAGGTCAATCATGAGTATATGATCAACACATCACAATCAAGTCAATGAACAGCCAATTAATCATGGTTGCTATGCCTGTAACTAGGAAAATAAACAATTACCCCTATAGAGAGGTAATGAATCATTACTAGTGATATAGGCGTCACTAAAGACGCTCGCATATTCATGCTGCAAAATAAGAGATTTTGTCAGCAATCCAACAATGTTGGATTATATCTCTGAAGGATGTCTGGTTGAATACTGTGCGTAAATATTCAATATGTACAAATATTGTAAATATCCTAAAATACTTATGAAAGAAAGAAGTGAGGATTTAAGTCATACAAAACCACGAAATTCCTGAGCACGATAGCTTTGGGAGCTAAAAGTATTACTTCTTGTAAAAAAGTGAAGATAATATGTTCAAGTGTTGTAAGTTAATGGCAATAAAGTAGACATAGCGGAAAATTTGAATATTTATTCGAAATAATAATAATACCTCACCCTTATTTGTCCACTTGCACCCATAATACCCTGGAGATGAGCTCATTGTTGCATCACTACACCATTAAAAACTGCTACATACTTTATCATTTTCAAACAGCACACACTGATGGATGGGAGCAAATGGACTTTACATTATAATTATTCCTCAGTATTCAGCTAATGTAGGGTCATTAGAACTGGGTCAACACTAAATAACAATGAAATATTGGTCAAATATTAGCTAAACATAAAAATATATATATATATATTTTAAAATTTTGTCTTAGGTAAATATTAAATATTGCCTTAGGCATTAAAAACAAAATTAGTTCTGTCAATTGGCTGAATAAAATTAAGGATGAAACAGAAAAGAATGGCTTACTGATATTTGGTTACAAAGATATGAAGCAGAGAGGGCATTTTGGAAATTTGTCCATTCCAGATATGAACATATATATATATATATATATATATATATATATATATAATCATTATCTGCAACAATATAGGAGTTGTTACAAAATTCTTTAATTAGTTTTCTTTGTTATTAACTTGTGCATTTGCTTCAATTTTTAATCTTATTATTAAGTTGTTTGATAATTAAGTTTTTAGTTTGATCATGCATATGAGGGTAATCCCAAAGGAAGGTCTCTAAAGCACTGTAGCTGCAGGGAAGCTGTCTGTGCAGCTGTTGGTCACACTGTTGTGTTTGTGGATTTCTGCAGTCTCTACAGAAATCATCATACCACCGTTGGGGCCTTCAATTTTGCCTTAGCAGCCAGTTGTAATGGAGGTCCTGTTTGCCACTACCACCAGGTGCAAAGTTTGTGCAGCTATTTGGTTTTTGAAGACAAAAGACGGTTGACAGAAGTGCATGGACATAAAAAACATCTGCAAGTGGTATAGAAACCAAACAACAATCACATGTATGTGGGGCATTCTGATTCATCAAAAGAATACAGTCTGTTGGTAAAGTGACTGCAACTGTGTTTTGGGACTAAAGGGGGAAATTGTCGGTCTACTTCATGGCTCCTGGGACAACATAAATGCCAATGGGTATTGTGCGACAAAAGACAAAAAACAAACTTAGATGTGCAATTCAAAACTGATGAAGAGAAATGTTAAGCAAGGGCACAAGGCTTCTCCACAACAATGCACACATCCATTAAACCATGGGTCTTCTGCTACAGTTTGGATGACACATCATCACCCATCCACACTACAGTCTGAACTTAGTGACTACCACTTGTTTTCCAAGTTGAAACAACACTTGGCTGGAAGACGCTTCAGTGACGGTGTAATGAGGTGAAAGATGAGGTCCCCAATAACGCAGTGGCGAGTTACTATGACATGAGCATACAAAAACTGCCATATTGCTTACAAAATGCATTTATCGCAATGGAGATTATGTGGAAAAGTAGAAGAGCATTCAAGCTTCAAATTAGGTACTGCTTCTTTATATTTAAAAAAATGGGAGACCTTACTTTGGAGATAACTTTTGTAAAGAGGTTTGCATGTGCTTTTAGATATGACTTTTAATGTACAAATTATTCACATTAATCACAACAAAACCGAAAAGCTGAGTGCATTTAGAGTTGGACATAAAGGAGATTTAAAAGTCCTCCTAGGTTCTGAAAAATGTGAAAATTATTTACACACCTTACACTGTACTTATATGCAAAAATAAAAAATGTAATTTTCATTTAAAAATCTGTGCCCATGCCACTAAGTGTGCTACTTGAGCAATAAATACTCACAGCTGCACGTTTGGCAAATTCAAGATGCAGAATATCAATCTTCTCGAGTATTCTCTCAGCTTCATCAAGTGCAGCACGTCTGCGCTGGGTGAGGTTGCCAAGTCTGTCCCACTGGTCACAGATTCTCTGGCACCGGCTGTTCACAGATGCACTGTCGTGGTATTCCAAGGTGCTGCAAAACAAATCTCTGTGTAACTGGCAAGTTAATGAACTTGGATGGATAGTGTATTGTCTCTTATCATGCTATTTAATTTGTTTATCTCTGGATGCCTCACAACGACCTGTAAAGGCTGGTTCACAATGCACCACAAATATGAACAGGAATGCATATTGATAGCAAAAATGGAAAGTTGATTTTGTGTAGTTGGACATCATTTGTTTGAAACCGATAGCTCAGTGGTTAGGGCAGCCAGACAGAGTCTGGAAGATCTGTGGTTCAAATCCTGGCTATGGCACTGAATTTTTCAGCCTCATTTTACCCTTTCCAATCTTGTCCTACACATGACTATTGTGAAAGAACAGTTCATTTCCATTGGTTGACCTTACAGTTAAACTAGAAACCCAGGACTTAAGTACTTATGAATTTGACATCTCCGTTTGGTTTACTGGGAAAATTGTAAGCGAGTCAGAGAATTTGATGTGTCAGCAAATTGGCCATGGTAGCTCAGTGGTTAGAATATCCGGATGGAGACTGGAAGATCTGTGGTTCAAATCCCGGCTAAGGTATTGAATTTTTCAGCCTGATTCTACCCTTTCCAACTTTGCCCTACATATAGCTAGTGTGGAAGGACAATTAATCTCCATTGATTGACCTTATACACAGATGTTTGCACATGTATGCACTTCAATTTTTGTACTTATGAGGAAAATTACATTTTTTTTTATGAAAGCTGAAAAATGCTGTGCCAGTGAAAGGAAATTTTCAAAAAGCCTTCATATTCGACAGCCACAACTTAAACTAATCGTATGCATATTAATACTTTGCTATCATGCCTTTTCTGATTGAGTGACATTAAAGATTACTAATTTCTAATGCAGTAATTTTCATGAGAGATATAACAGGGCTTATATACAAGTAGCATATAATTATTACGTTATGAATTTTGTGTTGTTGGGACAATATCATTATTTTCTCCACCAATTTGAATCGCATAGTTACAAAAGGTTTTGGACTTGTGTAGATTAGAGAAATTTAGGATGGATTGATGTGTATGCTTGTTTCAATAGCTTTATTAAGTTGGCGCAATCTTAGTTGGTGACTGACATTTCCAGGCTAAGTGCTAATGTGCTCTGAAAACAAAGCAAGGGGGACAGAGGGGGGTAATACTCACTCGAGTCTCAGAACAACCAATGAAAGCACCAATTGGAGGCAAGCTGTGGAATTCATTGCCTTGGCAATGGAAGGTACAATTGCAGGTTTGCCAGAAATAATAATGAATGTCACATGTTTTCTATTTAGCACGGTAAATCAGTAAGTCAGTATCACATACATGATTCATCAGCTTACTTGTTTTTCATGCACTGTTCAGTTTGTGAAGTGTTGGTATTACTGTGCCATTTATGACATACAGAATTATACTTGGAAATGTGTGAAGTGTTGGTATTACCGTGCCATTTATGACATACAGAATTATACTTGGAAATGCCATGGATTGGGAAACCATCTTTAAAACACAAGAACATACTCCACATAAACACTAACTAAACCTAAAGAATCTTGTAGAAATATGTTCAAAAACCTAAAAATACTAAACCTACCATCACAATATCTATACAAATTAAATAAATATATACATACTGTCGCCCATCACATTATTGTCGGCACTACCGCAAAGGAGCCGAAGGGAAGAGACAGAGAATGGCCGCATCTTGCCGAAAGAGAGAAAGGGATAGAGACTTCTGGAATTTTCTGCTTTGTATTTCACCGCAATAATAACTGAACTTTCCTGAAGTTTCCAGAATAGTGCCTGGGAGATATAAATAGTGGTAAAGTGTGAGAAGGGACAGTTTTTGTGTTACTAATTCGGAGCCGTGCTGTTGGTGAATCGGTAAAGACTTGCTTGCTGTTGCAACGAGTGTACAAAGTTACTGTTTACGGAAATAAAAGTGTTTCTTTATCTCGACTACATCTGTCTTCTTTACTTTACACCCACCAAAGTCACAATACATACAAATTTTGAAACACACTATAATTCACAAAATCATCACTGCCACAGAACAAGAACTAAAAACAAGCTGAAACCTATCATGCACAGGTAGGCACTGTATGAGAAAAGCCCACTATATGCTGGAATAAAAGCCTACAATAAACTGAGTATTAGCTAAGTTTACCTCTTCTGGGCTTGTAGGCATGGCCTAGAATGGTTTAGAAGCAATGGATTTTTCATGAATGAAAGTAAATCACAAAATATTCTTTTTACATTTAAAAAATAATAATTTATGTTATAGCACAAGTGAGACTGTTAAATTTCTAGGAATGTTAATTGATAATCATTTATCTTGGAACTCTCACACTAATTCTGTATGTAGTAAGCTGTCGAGAACAGTGTTCTTATTGCAAACTTAAAGAGGGCAGTCCCAAATGAATTTGTTCGCATGGCTTATTTTTCATTCTTTCAAAGCATTTTTAGGTATGGTTTGATATTATGGGGGAGTAGCCCAAGAATAGCAGACGTGCTATCAAAAAAAAAAAAAAAGGTTATTAGAATATTGACAAGCTCTAATAAAACTGATCATTGTAAGCCGCTTTTTAAAATGCTAGAAATACTGACTTGTTAATCTATACCTGTATGATGTTCTTAAAAACGAAAGAAAATGAGCAAAATTCTAACACCAGAAGTGATATACAACACAAGAAACCGGAACAGAGTGGGTACACCATACCTCAGGTTGCAGACGTCCTCTAGGTACTACAATTTAAATGGTATAAAAATGTTTAATTCACTTCCTTTGGAAACACACAGTACAAATATTCAAAGATTTAAAGAAAAAATATATAAATGGCTAATAAAAACTCCTTTCTACAGCACACAAGAATATTTAGATATAAGTAAACATGACTTGTAAAACATATGTAAACAGTACAATCCTTTCAGTGTGTATATCTGTTTTGTTAGTTGTAAGTTATGGACAAAGCCTATTGTAATTACCAAATGGTGAATAAACTATTATTATTATTAGAAGGCATCGAAGTAACCGACATTTCTGACCAGCACAGACAATGGATCATCTTATCCTGAAGATGCCAAGTGTAGTACTTGGCAAAATATCGGTATCTTCGATGCCTTCTAGACCACGGCCTACAAGCCCAGAAGAAATAAACTTAGCTAATAGTCAGCCTTAGTTCCCATAATGCCTTTTTGTAACTTATCTTGGGAAAATGTTATAGTGGTTTATGTATATTAACTTGTTATCTAAGGAAATTAGTATAGACATATATATTGTACACTTTGTTGTAATTTTGTTTATTAAATATTGTTAATACTCCTACTTGATGAGTCACTAGTTTACTAAGCTTTTGCTCAAAAATTTGTGAACATATGTGACAATAAACCATCTAATTTACAAACACAAAATTCAATAAAATATGATTTGAAGCTTTTCTGGCGACGAACATATGTACACTCCCGAAACGTCGATGTCTTTTCATCACTACACCTGGCTCGAAGCCTGAGAGCATCTTGAATACAAAATTCAGTGATTAATTATTACATGTGAGCACATGTGTTTATTTAACTATGTCAACTGAAAATAATGTAAGTCAAAAGGGTAAGGAAAAGCTATCTGGGAAAATGAACAAGTGTTTTCTGGAGAGGTGTTCTAATAAGGGGACAGGCACCTCATGAAAGCACTATGCAAAAGTGCGGCATTTTCCTATTGGAATAAACATAAAATTGCAAGTATTTAATATGCTGTAATTAAAATAGCTGCACATTCATTAAGTCTAGGTCTTGTATTTTGTTACAGTCGAGTGAACAGAACTTAAGTTTACTTAACAACTTTCTTATAATATTGCACTATGCAGACGATTATTGCTCATTTTATAATAAACCTGATGCCAGTATCAAATAAAGCATCACAATCAGTGTTTAAATACTTCAAACTGAATATTCATTCTCTTTTTGTATTTGTTGTCTTAATTTGTTATGAAGAGTTACTGTGTCAATGAGAGCCTGTGTGGTAGTTATTATTTTGTTTTTGCTAGGCCAATAGTCACCTCGTAGACAGCAGTGCTAAAAGTGGCAACACTGTTGTCTCCACTGGTGGAAATGTCGATCACCAACTAAGGATAAGTAGACTTTACAACATTGTTCCTATTCTGTTAGATTGTGCAAGGCATTACTCACTTGAGTTCCTGAGCAATAGCTGCGATCTGCTCTACACGATCCTGGTGAGCTGCCAAATCTGATTCAAAAGCCTCGTGCTTCTTCTTGAGCGCCTTGAGCTCGTTCAACTTGCATTGACGGAAGTCCTGGCTCTGCAACATTTCCTCCTTTCCTCGGGTCCAGTCTTCGTGGATATCTGCCTTGTGCTTGAACTTCTGAGCCAGATGCTCCAGGCGTTCCAACCTCATCATCTCCGATAACAGCCACTCCTCAAACGACTTCTCAGACATCTCCAGACCCTTCCATGCATTGGCTATATCCTGTAACAAGTTGTGTATGAGGACATTATCAGAATCCCAGACAAAAACTATTGTTTATCCACCTACTACAAGGGGTGTCTCAAAAGTAAGTTACACTATTTTGTTTTTTAGAAAAACAGCAAAATGTTTAAATATTTTAAAAAGCGCATATTTTCAAAGCTACATTTAGTTACTAGTTTTCTACATAATCTTGTTGAATCTCAATACATTTTTGGTACCGTGATAACAGTTTTTTCAATTCAGCATCAAACCACTCTCCCAACACACTGGCTAGCCATCTTTCCACTTCTTGTTTTTAACTCATAGTCATTTACGAAGCACCTTCCCCTGAGTTGTTGCTGCAGCAGCAGTGTAAGATCAGGTGAGTAAGGTGGATGACCAAACTGCTCAGACAGGGTTTGAGTTTCACGAGCAGTGTGCAGACGAATGTTATCGTGGAACAGAAAAACTGTTTTGCTCAACTTTCTCCTCCTTTTGTTTTGAATCGTCCTTTTGAGTTTTCTCAGCAGTGTAAGATCAGGTGAGTAAGGTGGATGACCAAACTGCTCAGACAGGGTTTGAGTTTCACGAGCAGTGTGCAGACGAATGTTATCGTGGAACAGAAAAACTGTTTTGCTCAACTTTCTCCTCCTTTTGTTTTGAATCGTCCTTTTGAGTTTTCTCAGCACCTCACTTGGTGCCACAGGGCAAGTACTCTATCATGACTTTGTCAGCCAATGCAACAACTGAGAACAACGAGAACAATGAGAAACCACTGGCCTTGACATAACGTCTTTACCGTACACACTATACCACTCACAATGAATTTTAGTTGCACATTTATTTTTTGCTGTCAAAAACAGATTACAGCGCAAAGTTTGCAACCAGTGGTAGAACTGAGTAGAGTGTCCTTTGTTACTGCTGTTTTAAGTGCAAACGTAAAGGTAGATGCCTAGGAATTTCACAGTGTTGCCACTACACCCAAGGTTTCCTGCAACTCCTGGACTTTTCCAGATTTAAAAGAATCATGTAACTTACTTTTGGGACATCCCTCGTACATTAGAATTACAATCCTCAAAGGGCGGTGTGAACAAACCTATAGTCCCACTGGCATTAGAAGAGGAAGCGATGTAAACAAAAATAGTGGTCTCTAATTGTATTACTACACCTGGCAGAGCATACGCACTATCTGAAGATACATCTTCATTATTCACTTTATTACATGTCTTTTGGCAAAAGTTTGATTTCAAATTGAGACGATATGGACCAGGATTTGTTTTCTTACTCAATTTCACGTAAAACTCTAAGCACTTATGGCATATGTTGTATCACTTACCGAAACCATTTTTCCTTCCGTGGGCATGTATGCTGGGCGGTTGGAGAGACGCAGCTTGGTCTGCAAGGTGTTGAAGTTGGTCTCCAACTTAGCTTTCTGCTCCACACGTGGTGGCTTGTGCTTGCGCCTGTACGTTCGGTACTCTTCCAGTTTCTTCTGGACACCAGCTAGGGAGTTGTCTGTCTGACGGCTGTTAAGCCATGGCATTGTGCGGCGAATCCATTCCAACAGCTAAAACAAAACACACATAAAATATTACAACAAATTAAATTATGCCTTTCTTGTGCTCAAAGTCAATAATCACATACACCTAGGTAAAGAAGTGTCTTAAGAGTTATACATACATCACTAGCTAGACGTTCGTATTCCTCCATGAGACGTTCATTCTCCTGGTTGACCTTCAGCACTTTGCAGATCCTATTAGCTGCAGTCTCAGCCTGAACAGAAATATTCCTCATTACTTTTTTACTTACTTCTCAATCTTTTAGTACATGTTTTCTGCACTTAAATTTAGACAGTTTTATAAAGCAATGAAGTCTTACATTTCTAATACACTGAAATATATATATTTTTTTTCTGGATACAGCAGAACCTTATTTACCCAAAGATGGTAAACCTAAATCTGCATTAAGGGGGGATTAAACATCCTTTTCTGCTAATGTTTAATCTATGGAATTCATGACCATTGTCTCAGAACCTTTTTAACCCTCCATTAGGCACGTGCCCTGGTAGAACACTTAGTCGCATGGGGCCACAACTCATTTCTGTTTATATTTAATATTTCCAAGATGCTCCTTTATTCTGGTTTCCAAATGACAGTTAGTTTTACCAATGCAAACCCTGTCACAAACCAAATAGCTAAATTGATAAATCACAGATTTTTTTTATAATTTGGAATTTTATCCTTTTTAGAAAAATTTAGTAAAAATTTCAAAATTTTAAATGGTTGATCATTTCTGGCCATTTAATCATAAAATAAATCCAGAGGTTAAATTATTAAAACAATTAAATGGATCTAGAGATTTAATGGTTGGGAAAGCTATTCATTTTAAAAAACAGGGACAGCGTTATGAATTTTGAAACACCACCAATAGATTGCATTTATACGTTTTTTTTGGTTTCAGAGGTTGGTGACACAGAAATGTTAAGTAGTTGAGCGTTTGTAGCTATGGTAACCTTTTAAATACAGCATTGAAAATGTGATGGAGTCATCATGAAACATATGTCTGCGTAATATTTCAAGAACTAGCGGCAAATATTAAGATAAGCAAAGCTTTTAGTGTCTAAATTTTTCTTTACTTCAGATTTTTAGTTTTGCCATTTAGTTTCTCCTCTCTCATTGATGTCCTTTCTGTGAAACTATTTCATATTCACCACTTCTTATTCTTGGTACTGAGTCTGGAGATTCAGTTACCCACATTTGCAGCTCAGAGAACAAACCTACGCTATACTTGCTTCTAACTTGATCCATGTGAACAGTCAAAGAGATCTGGGCTTTGCTAATGACCGACAAACACTCTTCTATTGCCTGTAGAGCTTAGCCATTGTATTGCAATGGTAACCACGAAGAGCTGGACAGTGAGCAAGCATATTAATTGCTTTAATACGAGGGTCATATGAAAAGTTCTCAAAATAAAGGCTTTTTACATTTTTATTTTCATAAAAAAAAAGAGAGCAATAGCAGTAATAGTAACCGTCTTTTTTAGAGAGCACCATATTTTTATGTTTTGGCGGTCACATCGCTCTCTCACAACCCCCAGAATGTCTAGTGCCCCATCCATCAGTGAAAAATATTGGAGAGCAAGAGGATTAATGACTTCATTGTCAGAAATCCAGCATTAGCTAACAACATTTTTATTTTTCAATATAGCTTTGTTTGACAAGGGATTTCAAGTGCAAACTTAACAGAAGTTAACACAAGCCAGAACAATATTTAGATGACACAAGGATTCTCTGTTCATCATAATTGTGTGTTTTATGTGCTAACACAACCTCGTCTGTAAGGAAGGTGATGTCAAGAATATCAATCACATTTCCTTCAATACAAGAAATAAATCATTTGCATTAATGTATTTTCTTTTCATGATTCACAACTTTCAATTCTTATACTGCTATTGTTTTATATGGGAACAATTTAAGTATTTTTCTAGCCACTTTGCATGGTTGCAAGTGCAATATTCTTTTCTTGTGGCAATTTGTACAATGAATTTGATAGGCTCTGTCGCATAGAATGAAAAATGTTCTCAACTTCACTTTGGGTAGTCTTCCAGTTAGTTCGGCATCTAACACTGGGGTTGTCTTTTGAAACTTCTCAACCAGCAGGCAAGCTGCATTACAAGGACGTGTAGCTCTTTTAGTGTATTTTTTGGCAAATACCTCCTGCAGTAAATACCAGTGTTTATCGCCTCGTCAAATAATATGTTCAACAAGGAAAACACATTCCTCAATTAAAAGCACCATAATTTACAACTAAACTGAACAATTCAGCATTCAACATATCACTTTCAATAGCTTTTATCAACTGATAATTCAATTAAACAGTTAAATGTTATACAACAATGGAATAAATTAAAAACAAGCACACATCTTTGAAAAATTATGACTGCTTGTGTTAAGATTCTATGTAGAAAATCCTAACCTTGGTTTCAACTTCCATTATAATCTATATACATAGTCTAAGTGCACAGTGACTTTACAAGCACACTGTATAATGGATGAAATCCAATTCAATAAGTATGTCAAAGCTTACAACTAAATATTGAGCTTTCAAAACAAATAATTTCTCCCAAATGGTCAATCGTAGGTTTGTGGATAACATGCTTATCCAAGCCACTTTTACCCCAATTATTTCGGATAAACAGGTTCTGCTGTATTCAATGAAATTTCTATCAGATATAAATAACTTACCTCCATAAAGATAATGTCATTAGGACTAAAGTTCTTTTAATGATTTTATACATTCTTTCATGAAGACATGATGCAAAACAGGATATAGATTAAGAGTGCCATAATTCTGGGTTAAATAAGGCAGCTTTGGAGTGTTTATCATCAAACAACCAAAGCGTTTGAGTATTTGTGTTTTAAAAAAGAAAAACCTGGGTTACTTTGCATAACTATCAGTTTTCTGTTCTTGGCAAGCTAACTTCTAAATGAAAAATACTTTGACTGAATGCTTGCGCTCTTTACCCTGTCTACTGTCTGTTTATAGTAGGGAGATAAAGTATTGTATTCTACATAAAAATTCAATACAACACCCAAAACACAGATACAGAAAGTTGGATCAATTCCTAACTTGATATTTAAGCTCAGCATCTTCTAAGATGTGACAGAACATTTTCAAATGATATTTGCATGACAAAATGCATAACTTGGATTTTACATGAATATCCTTTATTATGAATTAAGTATGTACAAAACTTTATTATTGATGAACCATAGGAGGTAAAAAACTTCTTTATCTGATTACCCTCCCCATATGGAGGACTGACACTCTCTAGGACAGTGATGTCTAACTTTCTCATGTGCTCAGGCATAGTTAGTCATGTCCAAGGAAGCATGGGTGCCATCACAACCACCGTTAGGGCAAGTACTCTTCTTTTAAGAGGAAAAAGGGAAAGCAATGATTAGGGAAGCAATGAATACAGCCTTAGGTGTACAAAAACATACTTCATGTGTATGTATACTGGGAAGATATTCGGAAGGAAATAGTTTTGTCTTGAAATTTTAACTAATATTAGACGTCATCGGAGTAATAATTTGCTTATGAAGGACGCTAGATAAAGACATCATGGGCACCATGTTGGACAGCACTGCTCTAGGACTTATAAGACAGTGTCTAGAGTCTGACGCCTGTTGGGGAGCACAGGAACCTATGTACCACACAGAGTGAACACCTGCAAGTATGAGAGTGAGGAAGAGGATGATATGAAATGCAGGCAAAATGGATGAATGGAAAGGTGATAATGGAGAAGTTGGTGAAATGTTCACCTCGAATACCACATGTGGGTTCCAGGGATCAAACCCAGGCCACCTTGGTGATAGGATAATGGTCAAACCACTCGGCTACAGAGCCACCTGGTAACAAACTTAGCAAACAAAAATATTTAGATCTTGTTAAAATTTTTTGTGGCTTTAATAATTTCCAAGATATTTATTGCTGCCATACTTTAAATTCCAAGTCACAGTTCTTTTGTTTCTTGTGATGTCCTGCAGAATATTAGATTTAAAAGGACTCACTTTAGTTTCCTGTATTGATTTTGCACCTACTATGAAATGTGTAAGGAAATTATTTTTGCATATGTTTATCTAGAATAATATGGAGTAGAAAAATAGGTTTTTGAAACAATAGTAACTTATCACTTGAAAAAGCATAAGAAATTTAACAAATTATAAAGATGATATTGGAAATGATTGCCACAAAATATATGACATAATTTGTGTGTTTTAATGAGATCTATGTTATTTATACCAACAAACGTATTGTTGGTGTGTTTAAACATACAAGCCATATGTGGGCAAAGCTTGAAAGGTAGAATTGGAACTGAAAAATTCAATGCCATGGCTGGGATTTGAACCACAGACCCTCCACTTACCAGTCATTCTGGCAGGTTGCCACAGTAGCTTAATGGTTAGAGGACCTACTTGGTAAGCGGAGGGTCTGTGGTTCAAATCCCAGCTATGGCAGTGAATTTTTCAGTTCCAATTCTACCTCTCAAGATCTATATTGTTTGTCATAAGATCTTGTCTATCTCTTATAGTTTACCAATTATACAAAAGTCATTAAAAATGAAGAGGACTTCAAGGAATATTCACAGAAAATTCACAATGCATTTTGCTTATTTTGCAAAGATGTTAGACATGCTATTTTAATCAAAATTGTTAAGAGCAATTTTACAGAAAATGTAAAGTACACAAAAATATTCCATACCTAGGGCAGATTGCAGTGGCGGGATTTTCTACAAAATCTTTGTGTCCTATCTGTGAAAGATGCTAATGTATACTGTTTACACAAGGATGAGAGTTTTTACAAATTATTTTTAATTCAGGGAGCCTCAGTACGTGTATTTCTAATAAAATATCAGTTTCAAATTTGTGGGTGGAATGCAATTCTTTCTTTACCTAAAATATAGTTCTCAGAGTTTAGAAAAGGCACAAAGAATATACTGCTAATGATCCAATAATTTTGAAGGGTGGTGTGGTTGCTGGGATCACATCCTTAGCGTGGTTGAGCGCTGCTATTTATCAAGGGGGAACCTGAGTTTGATTCCCAGTACCGGCATGGAGATTTTCTCCTGTTGGAAGACCTGGTCTGGGGTACACTCAGCCTCATTAGGTCCCCGAGGGTACAATTGAAGAGCTACTTGATTGAAACGTAGTGGCCCCTGGTTGAGAAGACTGCATAACAGGCCGGGAGGGACTGGGGTGCTGACCATGTCCCACCTCCAGTACTGCACCCCACTCATGATGGGTGGTGGGCGGAGGTGGGGGATGCAGCAGTCAGGCAAGAGGCCTTGGCCTAGATGGGCCGGTGTGCCGCGGGTTGCAGGTGGGGTGGCTTGGGATACTTTATTATGTTCAATTTATAGTCAAGTGTACAGAACTCCAGTACATTTTATAATGTATTTAACACTATATTAACACAAACTTAACAATAGTAAAACTAAACTCGCTCACAGAACACTCGTGCATAAACACACAGGTCACACTGTTCTCTGGAAACTCACAACACAGCAGGGTCTGTTGGAAAAAGTAAGGAAGAGAAGGAAAGAGACAGAAAGGTTTTGACGTCTCCACACCCTCAGTTTGATTTGACTCCAGGACCCGCGCAATACAACTAAGGCAAACATTAGCAATTACACACTCTTACA
Organism: Tenodera sinensis; assembly: GCA_030765045.1. NCBI lineage: Eukaryota > Metazoa > Arthropoda > Insecta > Mantodea > Mantidae > Tenodera > Tenodera sinensis. The sequence continues at coordinate 5,783,104 of CM060969.1, forward strand.
AAGAAGCAGCACATTCTTTGTACTTTTTCTAAATTTAGCAAGAAGTATAAGTAATAAAAAATGGCTAAATTAACGCATTAAATTTGTGTGAAAGAAATTTCTAGAATTTTCAAAGAGAGGCAGGTAAAATAACTACCAGAACACCACCATTATGTCTGATTTAACCACAAGTTATGGCACATAATAATCAGGTGTTTCTGAATATCACATAGTAACACAAGAAATGGAATAAAAGCTAAGGATAGGTACCTTTTGTGCACCAGAGAAGCAGTGATAATACGATGAGACGTAAGTCATGACAGCACGTTCATCTGGCATAGCGGTATTCACGAGATCTGGTACACCATGCAACATTACATACTCTTTGTTAGTACTTCAACATACAGCGTTAGCAGAACATACAATAAACACAAGTCTGTCAGAAGAATGTAGTTCAACTGTTCTACAAAACATAACAATAGACAGAATATATCTCCTGATATGTTTGTTACTTAAAGGACTCTTCTGGCAAGTTATGTTTAGCTTACATTAAATATATGCAAACAATCCAAAAGCATATAAGTGCATTTAAGTATATAATACATGATAAAAATGCATTAAATTGCAACAGATGTTTGTTCAATGTAGTAAGTTTTTTACTTTGTTGCAGTTATTGTTACAGAAGTAAAATGATCAGACATGGAAATGGCTACATACTGGATCTAGTGTCTTGTGGAAACTGAGATAAATATAGAAACTTCTATAACACAAAATGACTAGGAATCTTCCAATGCTAGAGGACGAAACATCCGGAACTTAGGCATCTAATAGACAGAACTGCAGCATCCAAGTGGTTCAACAGTTTAACCAGTTCTTTTAGGGCTAGTTTCACCAAATTATGTTAAAAATAATTCAACATTCTGTTAACATAATGTTAAAACTATTGCGTTTCATCAACTTTTTACAGTGATTGTTAGCTTACATCTTATTGTCATTCGAGAAGGGGAAAAAAAATGTTTGTTGTTTAACGATGCTGTCAATTGCCAGGGTCACATCAGCATTGCCAGTGTGCTAGAATTTTGTCCTGCAGGAGTTCTTTTACATGCCAGTAAATCTACTAACACGGAGCTGTCATTTTCAGGCACACTTAAAAACCATCAGTCTGAGCCAGGTTTGAACCAGCAACCTTGGGATCAGTAGGCCAGCGTCTGACCAACTGAGCCACCCAGACCAACATTCAGGAAGAACTGACCGAATTGCACAGTTTCTGAATGCTCCCTGATGCACTTTTGTCTACATATGTTTCTGCAACAGACTAATTATGCTCACAGACAATTGCCATATCATTTTCCAGACTGTTTGAGGTTAGAATTGCGATGCCTGCTGATGAATTAATGTTTTACTGTATGACAGGAATTGTGTGTTAAAATGTATCAGAGAAAAGATTAATGCCGGTATTCAATATACCAAGTTGTTTAGACATAACACATGTAAATATTGTATACGCAATGTAATAATCAAAATTGTATATCTTAATCCATGTCCCAAATCTATTGTGAATCAAAAGGAAATATGTTCAAGGTCGATCATGACTATATGATCGACACACAATCAAATCAATAAAGAGCCAAACAATTGCGATTGCTATGCCTGCAACTAGGGAAATAAACAATTACCCCTCCAGAGAGGTAATGAACCATTACTAACGATATATGCACTGTAAGAGACGGTCGCATATTAGTGCTACCAAATAGGAAATTTGTCGGTAATCCAAGGATGTTAGATATACCACTAAAGAACGTCTGAATACAGCGTGCGAATATTTGATACGTCTAGTCGTACTGTGAATATTTTCAAATACTACAGAAGAAGAAACCAGAAAGTTCTCATAAGCAATAGCTTCGGGACTCAAAAGTACTATTTAGTGTAAAAATGTGAAGTTCATTTATGAATTTATTGCGAGTTAATGACAATAAAATTGAATTAGCGGAGGATATATTTATTACCTCATCCTTATTTGTCCACTTGTACCCATGATGCCCTGAAGATAAGATCCATTGCTGTATCACTACATCGTTAAAAGCACTTTGTAAAAACTGCTACAACCATTTGAAAGTGGAATTACTGAACGCAAGAAAGCTAGTAAACTTAAATTAAAGGATAAAGATCCAGCCTGGGAGAAAATCTGTATGCAATTTAATAGTATTGCATGCATTTTCCCCCGGTCCACAAAAGCAGCTGTTCCAATTCATAAAACACAGCACCAAAAGTGTCAGGTGAGAAGATTGTTTAAAATGATTTAAAACTGTGGTGATATGTAAGCGAAGAACATACAGAACAAGGCTGGGAATGTCGAGACTATGACCAGTTTATATGCAAGTACTGCTCTATACAGATGATATAGTATTGGTAGCTGACACACCAGGAAGACTTCAGCAAGCAGTGGTGGAATGGTAAGAAGAACTGAAAAAGAAGGGAATGATAGTGAATGAAGAGAAAAGTAAGCAATGTGGGTATCAAAACAGAATAAACAGGAAGAAGAGCTCAATATCCTCTGTAATGGAAAACCTCTTGAGAAAGTAGAAATTGTTTAATATCTAGGAACTGTAATAAGTAGCAATGGAAAAATTGAATTGGAGGTATTAAATAGAACTAAGAAAGCAGTATCAGCTTATTATATGACGAGTAACACACTAGTAAGAAAGGAGATAAGCCTTAGAACCAAAACATGGCACCGATTATGCTGTATGGTAAGGAGAGTCTAGCACTGCAAGACAAATATCTGAGTAAGATTACTGCCACAAAATGAACTTCTTGAGGAGAGCTGTAGGAAAGACAAGAAGAGATCGAGTAAGAAATAAGAGAATTCAAGAGGAATTAGGACAAAAAGCAATTGCTGAAGTGGTTGAGGAATGTCAATTGAGGTGGTACAAACATGTTACGAGAATGGAAGAAGAAAGAAAAGTAAAACAAATACACGAAATGCGAGTGCAAGGAGGGGCTGGGCGAGGTAGAGAATAGGATTGAGAGATTGGGACATAAAAGGGGCAAAACTGTTGTGGAAATGAAGAGAATGTGCAAGAACAGAGCGGAATGGCAGAGATGGCACAAACGAGGCTACCTTGACGCTTGAAAAGGCATAAGGGAATTGAAGAAGAAGAACTGTGCTGATCACTAAAGTGAATAAATGTGTGTTACCACTAAGTAAAGATCAAACAGACCTAAACAAAAATACTGTTCACTTCCTGAAGAAATTGCTTTGGAAAACTTCTGAATAAATCCATAAATAATAGCTTTGGAAAAGAAGGTATTGGCCATCTCCTCTGGGAGGGGAACTGAGATGCTGGGCTGCAGCTCAGCTTGCTTTGGAAACCGACCATAACAATAGAACTGGGCAACAAAGGAAACACAAAAACAGATAATCGATATAGCAGCTAAAGTAGATGGTCCAACCCAGTGAACCCCATAAAACACCTCATTTTCTGCCAGTTTTGCACTAGCAACTGTGGCATACAGTATAAATATTGGCTACATCACCCTACCAAGTTACTCAGCATCCTGAAGATGGGAGAGATGCATGCTCCTGAAACAGATGACTTATCGTCACTTCATGTAACTTGAAGCACTAGAATATTTAAGTGTGTATTCTTTGTTCCAACAAAGACAGCTATGCATATTATGTATACAATATTCTGTTACTGACAGTACGAATGTAAAAGCTGGCTTGAAGAGCATGAAGCTTAATGGATAGGGCCATTCACAATAAATCTTAAGCATAAATTGAATGCAATATGCTGTCATTCAGAGGAAAATGGAAACATGAACAGCATCTAATCATAGGAAAGCATGCAGCAAACAGCAGAGCAAACATGGCAGCCTCCGAATGGACCACCAATAATACAATGCCAAAAAAGGATATGTGCATGTATGAACATGAATAAGAGCTAGCTATCTGGTTCACCTAATAAATGGGTCATTTTCTGCTTGTAAGTGTAACCTGTGCTGCATTTTATCAGTCTGCCTGTTTAAGTCATGATCAGATTTTATTATACACAATTTATTGACATTTTCTATAAAACTAAGGGTAAAAGGACCAATGTTAATTTAAAAGAATAAAGCCCTTATATATCCTGTACACATTTAGGAAAGAATTTTAGAAACAGGTGAAACCTTTTCTTCAACATTACTTTGCAGAAATAAGGGGTTGCAATGGTCTCTTTTTTGAAAAATATAAACCATTCTTAGGCTTATGTACAACTCCCTGAAATATCAGAAGGCCTAATGGGTTGGTCTGATCTGCAATTAGCTCCCACATACTGTTGTCCACAAATAGTTCCCAAGCACTGTGTTGCACTTCTGTTGTCATCTAAATGCACATTTAGTCCATTAGCACCAGATGGGACAAATCATAAACCCCCAACACAGCAGCCCAGGAAGGGCCAAGGCTTACCTCCTGGCTGCTGCATCCCCCACCTCTGCCCACTCAGGGCACTCATGAGCAGGGTCCAGTACTAGAGGGTGAGATGTGGTCAGTGTCCCAAGCCCTCCCGGCCAATTGTGCTGCCTTCACGACTTGGGGTTGCTGATTCATCAAGTAGTTCCTCAATTGGCCACTGTGGGACCTAACGACGCTGAGTGCACCCTATGCCAGATCTACCAGCTGGGGAAAAAACCCTTGCCAGTACTGGGTATCAAACTGGGATCCTCAGCGCCAGAGACAGGTGCACCACCACTGTGCTACAGAGGCATGGGACAAATCATGCCAAACAAAAATATTCTGTGAATCGTCTTCCTCTGACCTGCCTTCATTTGCACTAGCAATTGACTTGGGGTCTCCCAAATCTGATGAAAAATCATCCAAATTGTCTCCAATACATCACAATCATCTAGTAAATATTGCTGAATTTCTTCTTCCGTGAGAGGATCATAATTATGTTTCGAGTAAGAGCATGTATTCGGTAAGATTGCTATTACTTCTCAATTACACTTACAGAGTGCGTAAAAGTAAAATAATTTGTAGGAAAATGATGCTGTCTATCATGGAAGACAACAAATACCTCCTAGCACAATAGCAGCCATATTTGTCATGTCCACCGGAAGAGAAAAGCATTAAAAGACACATGATGGAGTAATACGTCTTACCCATTTAGGAGACTCAAGGATGAAATTCACAGAGAAGCATCACTTACGATGACAACTTATTTTGCTGTGATTTTTACAGATATCCCAGAGATTCCTGGCCCTTGATCTTACACAGAAAGTAAGTTAGCGAGACAACATACAACGACAGAGATGACGTGACCATGTGGTAAGAATTGCTCTGTATTAACTAGTTTCCTACATTTGACATAAACATGAAAGCTTATAATGCAAATAAAAAAGTTTGTAATTTTATATCAAAATGTCAGTCAATGTGAATGCATGCATTAAGATAACATAATGCAAGCTTCTATGCTTATCTCTTAGCTTCATTGTGAATGGTCCCTTACAGACCACAAGCAGGCATCAATTCTTACTAAGTTTCAGCTTGTTTATAAAAATGCACTGAATAAACTCATATTAGCAACTGCAACACTGCATGCAAAATTTTGTTAGACCTTATTAAGTTTCATCACACAAATATCTGAAATACAAATGCACTTATAAGGAGATAGAACATTTTACAAGTGCATAAACTAAGATAATATTAAATACAAACAGCAGAACTCGTTATAACTGTAAACAAAAGATTAGTAAACAACAAATTTGTCCCAGGTAAGCAGAAACTCCTGAAAACAATATATCTGAAATCCTTTTCAAGTGAGCAGATAAATCCGTTCAGCTGATAACAGGGATATTGTAAACTTCTGTTAATAAAATCCATTTGTTAACAAAGCAAGCAAAAATGGGCACACATTCTCACTCCAGGGTGTTACCTGCTGAGCCCCCTGGAAGGCATGGTAGTAGCATGACACGTAGGTCATGATCGCCCTTTCATCTGGCTTTGGAGTGTTGATCAGATCTGCAAACATTTCAATAAACAATGCTCAAATTCTGCAAGGAGCAACCAAAAGATACCCGAACAGTAATTCTAGCTGAAGGGTCACATTTTATAGTAAACATAATGACAATTCATCTTTTCAAAGTGCGACAAAACAAGAAAGGGCACTGAAATATTGCCGAAGATACTTTTCACAAAGCAATGTTTTAAAGTTGTTAACAATTTGCACACTGTAATACCCTAAGTGTGGTACATTTTGCAAACCAAGATCCAAATAATCGAATTGTGTAAGCTTTCAAGGCTGGTGTTAATAAATAGAAAACTATTATCCGTGCTTGTGGGCCCATGGTCTAGTGGAAAATCTCCTTCCAGATGTTTCATTCGAAGTGCATTGAACATCCTAAGTGGTGTAACTGTAGTACTCTGCTACTCTTGGTGACGACGGATACAGAGCCTTTTGGTTTCACAGGTTTTGTACGCTTAGCATGCATGGGATGGGCTAAAGCAGGATCTGTCTGAATTTGACAAAGTCAAGATCACACGCCTTTAGCCCAGTCCACGCAGCAGCCAAACCAATAAACAAGGACCAAACCAACCGTCAACCGCCCACACATGCTAAGCGTATAAAACCTGTGAAACCAAATGGTTCTATATCAGTCGTTGCTGAGACTAGCAGATTACTACGGTCACACCACTGAGAATGTTTGATGCAGTTTCAAATGAAATGCCTGTAAGGAAATTTTCCACTAGACAATGGCCCACAAGCCCAGATGATCGTTTTCTATTTAAGATTCAAATAGTTTCCATATAAGGGTGAATCAACAATGACTGATTGTTCAAACAAAAACAGTATGTAGGTAAACTTTATAACGTAGAATCAGAAATGAAAAAAATCATTGTCATAGTAGGCATTTCAATCACGATTTGAACCATGGATCTTCTGCTCTACGTGCAGCTACCTTTAACACTGAGCAACCATGGCAACATACCAGTAGAGTCTTAAATTCCCCAACTGATTCACATTTTCTTGGTAGACCGTAAGGAAATCTTTTATTTGAGACACTTACCCCAATGGCGACTCACAATTGAGAGAGCGTATGTCCCAGGCTTTAAGATTTTTAATTAATAGTTTCCATATATCAGGCCAATCAATGATAACTGATTGTTTGGATAATGTATAGTAAGGATAAAAACACTTCGAATACATTTTCCTGCATTTTTAACATTATATTGTACTGTTTTATTGCACAAGTATTAGGGATGCACCTTTAGGAATAATAACCGACACACATAATATGTAATTTAGTTATGTAAACGTGCATAAACTGCACTTTATTGAGGCAAGGTGCAGGAAGGGATGAATTATCTACACACACTTCACCCAAGGCATCATGGGAGCTTTCCTCTCTGCCACAACCCTTCCTCCTCATGTCTAACATCGGCACTCAATATAGAAGCACACATGCCATTTCCTGCATATGTTGTTGACATTGTTCCTGTGTTTCATATGTTGGCAATACCACTTTGGCTGGCTTCCACTACCTCGCTTATGTACCTTTTACGTGCCATCACTATAGATCGTCTACTATCAAGGCACCCCACATTCCTATGTAAGTATTTGTGACAAAAATTGGGTTTTGGTCAGTGCTGTACATTATCCAATTGTTCTAACACACACAAACCTAATCATCTATTATCGAGGGGAGAAACGGAAGGACCAGTCCACTGCTACTGCACAATCAGATTCAAACTGCATTGCTAAGGATGCAGCGGCCCATCAGACGATTCATTCTAGAGAAACCCAAGGTTTGTATCTTGCATGCATAAACTATAAAAAATGTACTGCTTATATTTGATTGTTCGCATCTGTAGAATCCCTTAATCTACACCTGCCTTAGGGTGGTGCAAAATGAACAACATATAAGCCCAATTAATCATGAACTTGCTTCTATTTGCAAATAATTTTTACATATTTGATTGTCTCTAATACTTTGAAGTGTTCTTAAGACTTTTATAGTATTGCTTCTATCGCAACTGCTGAAATAAAGATGAAATACTTATAATTGAACAGCTGTGCACTACAAAGTCAACATAATCTATATCACATACATCTCTGATTCACATTTTTTATTTTACTCCTGAAACATTTTACACATGCAACATGCTTTATCACTTTCTCTTGCTCATATTAAGCAATTTAATTCATATACAGTAAAACCTCATCAACATGTTTTTCAGATCCAATTCAAATTTGTTTTAAACACTCATTTACAGAAACTGATAATTCTTTCTGTGCGATCATAACTGGTTTTAAATGGGCATTTACAGATATTAATACTGGTTTACATACAGCTTTATGTTTATATTTAAAATTATTGAAACTGCAAATGGGGAAAATAATGAAATTATTAATCAATCTATGTTATGCATTCATAGGCTTTAGTTATCGAATTACTGGCAGGACAATTGGTCCTTGAAATGCATTACCATGAATTTGGTAGTGGAATAATATGAGATGCATTTTCTACAATTTAATCTTATATTTTCTTGTAACATATGGTGATGCTGTTGTCCTAGCCCAAGATTTAGAAGTGACATCAAGCAGCTGAAGACATAAACAAAGATAAGAAGTACTGTCGCACAGCATAAACATCATCAAATTACCAGAATCTTCTGGAAGTTTCCTTTCTCTCTAGCTCTAGAACTCTATGGAACTCTAATAGGTTGCTATATAACACAAGCGAGGATTTGTGAGGGTGTGTTCTCCTACATACAGTGAATGTTGCTACTATGTGTTCAACTCCCCTGCAAGTGAACCGTCCAGAAGAAGAGCCTACATTGTGCATGTTTCTGACATTGTTACATTGTGAAGAAAGTGAAGTGATGGGAAATTTGATTAGTTCACATTAGTGAAGCACAGTGAAAACGTAGTAAGGTGACAGTATAAACTGGACATATACGTTAAATAACATGGGGTGAGTCAAATGAAAACTGGAAATATTTTTTTACAGTTCCTTTATTACAAATTGAAACAAGCATACTATTTTTCAATGCACTCCCCCGGCTTTTTGATGCATTTCCGCCACCAAGTCCGGAGGGCATGGATACCTCGGGGAAAAAAGTTTTGGCTGTGCACATAGCCACCATTGCACCACCTGTTTCACCTCCATGTAGGTTGTGAACTTGTTTCCATCTGAGGAGTCCTTTAGTGGACCAAAGATGTGGAAGTTGGAGGGTGCGAGGTCAGAGAGGCACTCCAGATGCAAGTCTGTGATAGTAGCGAAGGTTGCACGAGCCGTATAAAAGCTGTCCCCCACAGTTATAGGGTTCTTCATTTAATGCACAGCATTTTGCCTGTGCGTGATTGGGTGTGCCACAGCCGGCTTTGCTCCTACATAAACTACACGCATAAAGCATGTATAACACTCTTATCTTATAGAGCAGCGGCCACCATCTCAATGCACAGTGTGCACAGCAGGTCATGCGAGTTTACCCGTTGCACTCCATAACCTTCAGAGCAGTGGCGGAATACCTGCCGATCTTGCAATTTGAATGCACAATTGACTGTGCTACAATAATAATCAAATTGTAATATGAAGGATATAATTGTTATATAAACTGTTTTAATATAACATTTCTTTCATTATCATTCAACTTTTCTTTTAATGAAAAAACAAATGAACAATTAATTGATACTTTAAACAAAATGAAAATAATCTACAATCTACTTACAATACAGCAGTGTTAAATAATAGTTTGAAGAAAAGCAATAAACACAACATATTACTCAGAAGTGGAACCTAGTTTTATAGACTTTTGTTGTCTCTTTTGACACACTAGTTTTTCAAAATTAGGTATTAATGTTTGTGCAGCAGCTAGTCTAAGTTGACATTTTAAGTTCTGATCCGACAGTTGATTTCTGCAGCGGTTTTTGTTTAATGTCATTAGCGAAAAAAATTGTTCGCATATATATGTGGATCGAACGTACATAAAACACGAGCAGCATTTCTAGTAGAAAGAGGAAATGTATTTCTTGGAAAATGTGAATAGAAATCACTCAAACTAATTCTATTTTGGGATTTATTTTTCAGTTGACGATTGCATTGCAAATCGATAAGTTCAAGTCGCAGTTCAGATGGAACATTATCAACTGTAGAGTAAAGCTCAGCAAATATTTGGAAAATTTTCTCCAATTGCACCACGTTACCTTTTCTGAAATTCTTGGTTCAAATCTGTTAATATTTGAACATATTCTTGCAAGTCTATGACCTGAACAAACTGCTGAACTGTTGAATATTCTTCAATGCAACAAGATCTAACAGTTCTTGTTTAATCTGAATCTACACTCCTTATAAATATTGCAAGTTGGGATGTTTACGAAAACAAACCGCAAGAGACGAGACAACACTGCAGTCCACTTCCACGTCATGCCTCAAACTGAAATCGCACGGCACTCGTGGCAGTGCACAGTGCTACGTTATTTGCTCTAGCACAAAATCCATCCACTTGGTGGCCGCTGTTATAGAGGATGCTGGAAATGTCATCCACCCTCGTGAGGCTAAACAAGCATTGTATGGGGAGAACACATTCTGATACACACCATTAAGTTGGACCACTGTAATGTTTCCCATTTCATTTCTAATATTTTGTTGTAGTTCTTCCAATGTATGAGGATCTCTCTCATAAACTGTCTTTCAGGTTACTACCCTACACACTGTTAGATCGAGAGAGTGAGAGGGCCATACACCAGCACTACTCACTCTATCCTCAAACCTTCCCTAATTTTATTCATGGACTCCTCTGCTGTATGGGCAGTAGCAGAATCTTGTTGAAACCACCCACTTCTTCTGTCAGTTCATGATAAAATGGCATCAAAATGTCATTTTGGTAGCTCTCTGCATTTACTGTCTGCTCGTAGAATATTGGACCAATTGTGTGTCTAGCGCTAGCAACTCTCTGATCATACATAACACAGCATGCTAAAACTGATATAGAGGCTTTTGTGGCACTTCAAAGTCAGTAGACAGTGTCAAATTGATATTTCTGTCTTATCATTTAAGGTAAATTGAATGAAATAAGGTCAGGAATTTAGAAATTAGTACTTAGATGCAAAACATGTTGTGAACTTGTGGTTTTACTGTATAACATTAAACTTTCTTTTTAACATTGCTGCACTTGACGTTCAATCTACATGCAAAAAAGGCTTCAGTCTTTATAAGCGACAACCACAACTTACCGTCGGGGTCCAACATGCGCGGGATGTCCAAATACTTCTCAGCAACATCGAAGGCAGTGTTGAGATTCTCCAGGGGGTTGTCCTTGCTGAGCTTGTTGTAGTCAATGAGGTCTGGACGATGTCGGTGGATGAGGGCGCAGAAGGCCAGACCATCCTTGAAGCTGTTCAACGAGACAAACTTAATTTTAGTCTTTTACCTTTGTTTGCTGTGTTAAAAACATTAACAAAGCAATACAGAAATTATAAGTTCCAATTAATTCTAAAGCTTCCTCTTGAAAACTGAAAAACTGCAATTTTTGGAAGATGCCGAAATGAAGCAATTAAATTGTAAAATAGGTTTATTTCATACTAAGTACTGAAAATACAAACTCTTTCAGATTCAATGCTCTGCAGTGCTTTACAAAAAAATTCTGTTACCTTCATGTCACTTTCTCTACCCACTATCATTCATTTTTATGTAACATCTACTAACTCTAAAGGTTTTACCAAATCTTGGAGACTGTAAGCTTCACTTATCTTAGTGCACTGGAATTCAAGAACATGGACTTTTCAGCAGATATTAAAATAAGTGAACTTATAGTCTCTAAGATTTGCTAAAATCTTTAGAATTTTCATAATATTATCTACTAAATGTTCTTGTGAAAGCTAATTTTCATATCTACTTCATGTTATTCAAGATATATGTAGAAATGGTTCCATTTATTATACATCTCGTTGTATGCACAAGAAATTGAGATTTATTTATGAATGCTCTTTAACTGCTATGGTTCTCAGCATTCCGTTCCATACTGGGTGGGAAACACCACTTAATTTTGCACAACGGCCACTTTATCAAGCTCGAGTTTCTTTTCTTGTTTTTCCTTTACCTGATTACCCTCGCCTTATGTGGGACTTACAAGCCAGTGCCTAGGGTCAGACACCTGTCAGGGAGCAGATGAACCTTTGGACCGGACAAAGTGAACAACTGGAAGCAGGTGGTCAGCCAAGCACCAGTTATGATAGTGAGGAAGAGGATGATATGGAATGCAGGCAAAATCGATGATTGGAAAGGTGATAATGGAGCAATTGGTGGAATGATTGGTGAGGGAAACTGAAGAACCCAGAGAAAACCTGCCCTGATGCTGCTTCGTCCACACAAATACCACATGCAGACCCCTGGGAATGAACCCGGGCCACCTAGGTGGTAGGCGAATGCTCTAACTCCTCGGCCACTGTGCTGCCCAGAGTTTCTTTTGCATGCTGTAAATCTACAACAGAGCACCACCAGCTTTATTTCCCTTCTGGATTTTCATACCTCAAAAAACTCCATTGTCCTCTGCAGGGTTTGAACCAGTGATCTTGGGAACCAAAGGTTAGCATGTTGGGGGCAACTACTATGTACAAGAAGGATACAGGACACTGAGGTAACAGATGCTTAAAAGAGACACTCTAGACAGCCTTCAAATTCTGTGGGGAATTTGCAGGGAAAAAAAATTAAAGTGAATAAAATAAACTATAAAAAATAAAATGTGTAGCAACATCACTTTCAAAACAATGTTTAAATTATTTTCTTTGTTAATGACGGTGTCAGTTGCCAAGATCATAACAATACTATAAGTGTAGCGGAATTACATCCTGTAGATAATCTAACATGGGGCTGTCACTTTAATGAGAAGTGTCTCAAAAGTAAGTTACACTATTTTTTAAAAAAACAAAACGTTTAAATATTTTTGAAGTGTATATTCTGAAAGCTACATTCAATAACTATTTTTCTGCACAATCTCCTTTTGGTACCGTGAATAAGTTTCTTTTTCTTTAAGCCAGTGTCAAACCACCCTCCCGCCTACCTGGCTAGCCAGCTTTTCACTTCTTGTTTTAACTCATCATTTACAAAGCGCCTGTTGCTGCAGCTGCAGCTGCAGAACAATATGGTAATCACTAGGTTCAAAGTCAGGTGGGTACGGTGGATGACTGAGCAGTCTTAACGCAATGTTTTCAAACAGGGCCAGAGTTTCACGAGCAGTGTGCAGGTGACCATTTTGGTGGAACAGAAAAACTGTTTTGCGCAATTTTCCCCTCCTTTTGTTTTGAATTGTCCTTCTGAGTTTTCTCATCACCTCACAATAGCGAGCAGCTGTCATGGTCCAGCTGGGCAGGTAATCGATCAACAATCTCACAATATCGCTGCCATGACTTTGTCAGCCAATGCAACAACTTTTGCCTTGTTTGGTATTGGCTCATCCTTTCATTTCCACACCTTCAATGAATGATTGATGCCAATGAGAAACCATTAGTCTTGACATAATGTCTTTACTGTAGACACTGCAGAACTTCATGATGAATTTCAGCTGCACATTTATTTTTTGCCGTCAAAGAATAGATTAAACCGTGAACTTAGCAATCGGTGGTAGGAGCAAGTGGAGTCTCCATTGTAACTGTCGTTTTAATGTCCAAGTAGTAAAGGTAGTCACCTAGGAATTTTACAGTGCTGCCACTACACCCAGACCAAGGCTCCCTGTGACTTCCAGACTCTTCCTGCTTACTATGTGTATTTTAAAAAAATAGTGTAACTTACTTTTCAGGCACCCTTTGTAAATACACTTGAAAACCATCATCTGGGCCGAGTTAAACCCGTGACCTTGGGATCAATAGGTCAACGTCTAACTCAGAGCAGAATCTACTGCAAGGTAAGGATTTTAGTGTGATTCTGCCAGCACCATTTCCCCAGTGACTGTCGTTCTCTCACACAGTGGAAAGAACAAATGAGTTATTATACATTATGGCCCTATATATGATTGTAATGTTTAGCATCTTGGGTAGCATAGATATTGCAATCGCTCAAGTAATTCAAGGTAACAAAGAGAATTGTTACTCCAGTCAAGTAACAGAACAATCTGATGTGTTGCACTCACATGACTTTCTCTACTCTTGTACTAACCATTCTTACGAACTCTTATTCTTATATCTCCTTTGTGTTAGATGAGATAAACATTTGTACAAATTATCTTATTGCTTATTTCCTTGTAGGTACAAGGGGAATATTAGAATACAGTAGGCTTTGTGCGATAGTCAGATCTTTTAAAGCTTTGAGATTCCATTCTCTTTCCAGGCTTAACATATAAAAAATGAACAACGATGTTCCATTTCACAAAAGTTTTAAGTTTTCCAAAACTGACACAAATAAAAAGAAATATCTCCAAAACGGTTCACTCTACAAAAGGTTTATTTAGATATAAATTGTATGTTTTAGCGAGATCTACATTTTTGTGTAATAAGATTTTGTCTATCTCTTAAAGCTTACCAGTTATTCAAAAGTCGTCCAGAGTAAACAGGACTACATAGGCTATAGCCAGAAAATTCAAAATCGTTAGCCATTTTCAAGAAAATCAAAATTTTTGAAACATTTTTTATATAAAGGTTAGTTTAAAGTGGGGCTATTTTCCTCAAAATCTTCGTGTCGCATCCTTGAAAGACATTAAATTTAAATACCAAATTTGGTTTTGAACCAACTTTTCATTTTTGAGTTCTGCCGTCGACAGACAGACCGATTGACAGACATACGGACCTTTTTCTAAAGATGCTTTTTTTTCTGGATTCAGGGAGTCTCAAAACATATTTCCGGTGAAATATCAACATCAAATTTTTGGGTGGAACACAATTCTTCCTCTACTTACCAGTAGAGAAAGCAAAAAACTGAAGTGTGTGAGGTAATATTCCATTAGTTTTCATGACAGTGCTTATAGTAATCATTGATGTCTCATTTCAATGGCTTTTAATTCTTTTCTCTTCTGCTTTTGCAGTGATTCATCTTTCACTATCGCACGTAAGTCAGTATTGTATTCATGCAATAGTTTATTTGCAGATTATATAAATTTTCATTAATTTGAATCACCTTCCATTGCACCCCGTCTGGATTAACAACGCCAACTAGAAGGTTTGCAGGATGCTTCAATCAAATGAGAGGCTTTAATGTACATACAGCTATCTTGTTATGGTAGCTCAAACATGTAGAGTCCAGTTAAGCTGCATTACCTGAGATGGAAGTTCTGCACGTTGACGTTCTTGTAGGGGGCGGTCTTACGCTGGCACCACAACAGCAGGCCTTCCTTGGCTGTCATCTCCTCCACCGAGATGTCCTGGATGGCAAACCTCAAGATGATGGTCCAGATCATACCCAGCGTCATCTTCAAGTTGCCATCAACAATTTCTGCAATAGTAATGCTTTCTTATAGGTACAATACCTTGCAAATCTTTCCTCTGATGCATGTCATCATACTACCTAGCATGAAGCGATAAGCAGACGATCAAATAACACTTTTGCAAGAGATTGTATATTTTTACCACAGAAAATATTTGACACTGACACAGAGAACATGTACAACACCTAATGTCAAGTTTCCATGTGGGAAGCATCCCCTGTATTTTATGTTCCTTTGCTGATGTCACGTTGCCAAGGAGGCTGAATAACTTTAACATGCTAGTTGTGAATTTTGTGTAAGTAAAAGAGTTTTTAAGTGTACTTGCGTGAATAATTGTGACTGAGGCCATCATGGATGCAATTAGTGGAAATAAAGAGATAGTTAAATGATAACTATAATGATTTTGCTACCAACTGTTGGAAGTTGAACAAAAACAGAAGAGAAATAGAAGAGAATAGAAATAGGTGGCAGCACTTTTTTCTGTGAAAGGGGCAGAATGATAAGTTTTCTTAGTGGTGTAATGGTTTCTGCTGCTGCTTGTCACACAGGAGATTCAAGTTTCATTCTACATCGTTAAACTTTTAATCTAGTTCATTAAAGTTTAAAAGGGTTATATTTATCTGCAGCTCAATTTAAAATCTATAGCCATTAACTGAGGCTTTTTAAGATTCTTAGGGTAGCATCCAGAGATACCAGTTCTGTCTGATACATGCAACAATCATAACAACACAAAAGTTGTACCAAAAATAAATAAAACCTTTGGGAATCTGATTTGTAAAACATTCTATCACACAACGCAACTCATGTAGGTAATCTCAAAAACATTCAAACTGCAGCCTCATTTGTTTGTGAAACATACCAATAATGGCGGAGAGAACAACTGAGTGTCTAATCATGAATTAACAAATATTATGTGAATATTAATATGGATAGTGTGCTAAAGCTGGATGATATTTACAATTATCTCCACAAATGTTGCAAACACACACCTGAAATGTAAGTGTATATTAGTAACATTATATTCACACAATCTCAAAAATATTTGAAGAACATGGAATAATTTTGGTTACTCAAAATAAATTAAATATAATACAAAACAATCTTAAGCTTTTTCCACAAAGGATAAAATTTCAAATGATACAAAATCTGGTACTTATCAATTTAGCTTGTGTTTGGATTGTAACGCGTTTATACTAGTAAGACCATATGTCATTTGGAAACCAGTATAAAAAACATTTTAGAAATATGTCGTAAACAGATTGATCATTTTTGGTCATTATTATTTATTTATGCCAACGAACTTGCAGTTGGTGTTTTTAAACACACAAGCCATGTGTGGGCAATTAAGCTACTGTGACAACCTGCCAGAATGACATTGAATTCTCCAACCAGTTCGTATTTCTCCTGGTAAACCACAAAGGCAGTCTCACATCAGAGACAAATTACCCCAATGGTGACTTACTGTTGTAAGTACTTTATATCCCAGGGTTAAATAACTTTCAGATGGTAATTATTATTTATTTATGTCAACAAACTTACTGTTGGTGTTTTTAAACACACAAGCCGTCTGTGGTTCAAATCCCAGCTGTGGCATTGACTTTTTCAGTTCCATTTCTCCCTCTCATTTTTGGTCAATTAATCATGAAATAAATTCAGAGGTTAAATTATTAAAACAATTAAATGAACCCATAGATTTAATGGTTTGGGAAAATATATTCATTTTGAAGAATAAGGATCAGGAAATAAATTTTGAACTACTGCCAATTGACTCTCAACATATTTGTTCTGCTTTTAGAAGTTGATATTATGACGCCGGCCGCGAGTGCACGCCTCAAAGACTCCAAGTCAAGCTACCTCACACCACCTGGCCGTCGGGCACGCCAAGAGTCAAGGTCAAGCTACCTCACACCACCTGGCCGCCGGATACGCCAAGAGTCAAGGTCAAGCTACCTCACACCACCTGGCCGCCGGATACGCCAAGAGTCAAGGTCAAGCTACCTCACCACCTGGCCGCCGGGTACGCCAAGAGTCAAGCTACCTCACACCACCTGGCCGCCGGATACGCCAAAAGTCAAGGTCAAGCTACCTCACACCACCTGGCCGCCGGATACGCCAAGAGTCAAGGTCAAGCTACCTCACACCACCTGGCCGCCGGATACGCCAAGAGTCAAGGTCAAGCTACCTCACACCACCTGGCCGCCGGATACGCCAAGAGTCAAGGTCAAGCTACCTCACACCACCTGGCCGCCGGGTACGCCAAGAGTCAAGGTCAAGCTACCTCACACCACCTGGCCGCCGGATACGCCAAGAGTCAAGGTCAAGCTACCTCACCACCTGGCCGCCGGGTGCGCCAAGAGTCAACGTCAAGCTACCTCACACCACCTGGCCGCTGGGTGCGCCAAGAGTCAACGTCAAGCTACCTCACACCACCTGGCCGCCGGGTGCGCCAAGAGTCAACGTCAAGCTACCTCACCACCTGGCCGCCGGGTGCGCCAAGAGTCAAGGTCAAGCTACCTCACACCACCTGGCCGCCGGGTGCGCCAAGAGTCAACGTCAAGCTACCTCACACCACCTGGCCGCCGGGTGCGCCAAGAGTCAACGTCAAGCTACCTCACACCACCTGGCCGACGGGTACGCCAAGAGTCAAGGTCAAGCTACCTCACACCACCTGGCCGCCGGATACGCCAAGAGTCAAGGTCAAGCTACCTCACACCACCTGGCCGCCGGATACGCCAAGAGTCAAGGTCAAGCTACCTCACCACCTGGCCGCCGGGTGCGCCAAGAGTCAACGTCAAGCTACCTCACACCACTTGGTGGCCACGTGCGCCAAAAAGCGGCAATGTCAAGCTATCTCACACCACTCGCGGCGAGCAAACACTCAACAATGAGCGCGGTATAAAAAAGAGCTTCAACAACACTGCGGAAGTTTCAACTGCCGGCTTGTTTGTGGAAGTGTAAAGAAAAGGCGAATATCCAGAAAAATCCATGTAAATCATTCTCTCATATAAAAGCTTGCGGGACGATGAGAGAGGGGCAGTTCTTGAGAATAGTTCTGCTGAGGATGCAAGTAACTGACTCGCGAAACTGGTCAACAATTGGACTTTTTTAATTTAATTTTTTTTTTATATTAAGGTCCTTCAATGTACTATCATACTGGACTATGAATGAAATGGTCGAAAGTTTGGAAGGAAAATTAGTAATCACGAATTACCAATTCCAGTGACGTCTGTGTGGACAGTTTTAAGGAAACAGTTAAATACTTCCTTATCGTTTGCAACTGTTACAAGCTCTAAAGCCTACAGCCTATGGTTTACGTGCCAACTTTACAAACGAAATTTTGCTGCAAGAACATTAAGGTTTTCTGGATGGTGTCGTCTTCAGTGATGAATTTTACCCAAATGGAAATATGTACAGTCCTCATATGTGCATCTGAGGGTCATCTAATCCCAAGGTGCAACAAGACCTACCGCCCGGCCGCTGCCGGATCAGATCTCATCTTCCAGCGGGAGAAAATCCCCACGCCAGTACCGGGAAACGAACACGACCCACATAAGCAGCAACGCTACAATCGCGTTAAGGATCATCTTATCACCAATAATTACTCCAGACACACTGATCAAGGGTTTGGGAAGAACTCGCCTATCGACTGAATGGTACCCACATTCAATACTTGTAGCAAAAGCGCTATTTGAGTTGCTCTTTCAGTTGAAGTATGACTTATAATTTTAAGTTAAATGTAATAAAAACTACAAAGCCCTAAAACCCAAGTATTCATTTTCAAACACCCATCTGTACTGCATATGCATTAGCAAGGTAGGATTCTTGTTTGGAACAGGAACTTGTAGGTTTTTTTTTTATTTCATTTCATTGTTTTAATGATTTCTGCCACAGAAACTTCTAGGTAGCTCCTTGCTGTCAAAACGTATCAGAGTAAATAAAAACTAAGTCACTTTGACTCTTGAAGATTGGAGATACCTTCAGCTCCGATCGAGACGAGCTTGACGCCCTTGCTTGCGATGAAGTCCAGCGCTTTGTTGACGTTGGCGATCTTGTGGAAGCGCATCTTGCCGCGGTCTGGCTTAGGCAGAGTCTCACCGGATATTACTTCCAGCAGCAGCATAAGCTTCAGTCCATTTCGGAAGTCCTCCTCGATGTTCTCGATTGCTGTGCCAGCCTTTCGAAGGTGAGAGTTGCACCATGCTGTGAAGGTCTGCAACCAACAAGACAATACTCTTTCAGTACACCCTTCAGTTTAAATCATTGCTTAAATACATTTGCAAGCCCAATTTGAACACACGAATGCTCTAAGATTTTTACTGAGAAAATAAAACTTTTCAATTCAGCCAAATTACACAAAACAAATAATTCAAAGAGTTCAGACAACAAAAAGTGGCCCAGTCTCCTGACAGAGATTATCCAAGAAGAGATACGGATCGTGATTGGACATGATTGCCTCGCAGTGGCCCAGTCTCCTGACAGAGATTATCCAAGAAGAGATACGGATCGTCACTGGACATGATTGCCTCGCAGTGACCAAGTCTCCTGACGAGATTATCCAAGAAGAGATACGGATCGTCACTGGACATGATTGCCTCGCAGCTCATCTGCACACGCTCAGCATCATGCTGCGTGTCTTGTGTGGGGAAGGAGATTCCGTTATGAACTGTGAACACTACAAGCGCAGTGCTTTACACAATATTAGAACACTGCTGTAGATTTGTACTGGGAAGTAAGTAGACGAATGGCTCTGGACAGTGTCTTGAGTAATAAGTAAATAAACGTTAAACATTTCAAATTCTTAGTTTCGTTTCACACACATAGTAGGTAGAAGTATTATTGCATTCCATCCAAACATTTAATAAGATTTTACCAAAAATATAAAATTCTAAGCCTAAAAAAGAGGCCAATTCTATGTGTTTCTATGTCTTTGAACAGCATAACTTAAAGGTGAAAAGTGGAATAAATACCACATTTCGTATGTAAGTTTAATGTCTTTCAAGTTGCGAAGCAATCTTCAAGCAATCCCTCCTCACCATACAATCAGTATGCCATATCTCACGATTCTTGGCCGATTATTCAACGAAGTTTTGAGGATTTCAAATTTACTCTATGGTGAGGCTTCACTTACCAATTCATCGAAGAAGATAATACTGGAATAAAAAATCCATGCAAAGAGTAGTTTAGGGTGGGGCTATTTTCTTCAAAATCTTCGTGTTGCATCCTTGAACGACATTAAACTTAAATACCAACTTTAGTTTTTAACCCAATTTTGGATTCAGGGGGCCTCAAGCACATATTTACGATGAAATCTCGATATCGAATACAACACTTCCCCTACTTTACTATATGTGGTAGAGAAAGTAAAAACGCAAACAACGTGACGGATATACGGTATGAGCGCATCTAACGTACAGGTAATGTGACCAACTCTGTACATCAAGAGATTAGAGGAGATGTAAACAAAGCCACGTGCGTTTTGACCGCAGCGCGCCCTCTTGACGCTTTCGCCGTGTAAATAGTCCCTTGAAGAAATACTGTTACTGAGGTCTGAAATCTCACTTAATGTTTGCTAAAGCACGAACTAAGTGTACTAAGCATAGTTAAAGTGTAAGAATACGCAGTTAAGTGAATTTGTAATCAGTCTAATTCATTCTGCGCGCGCATTATACAGTATGAAAGTAACATGGCGGAACAAGTGAGTGTTGTGAAACATAAGTGCGGCAAACCGTTGCGAAGTGGTGAAAAGACAATAATATTCAACGTGTTTAACAAGTTCTGCGAGAAATATCCCAACTGGCTATTAAAGACGTGATGAAATTAACATCCGAGTTTACCGGTGTGTCAGCTGCAAGTATTTACAGCACACACAAAGAAAAATCCTCAGCTGCTGAAGTCAGAACTCCCGGAAAAAAGCGACCACGTGCCAGATAAATGGTGGATGTAGTTTGCGACGAATTTGTGAGTGTGAGATCTGCAATCCGTCGAAAAGTTCACCAGTTCTTTGTTAACAATGAACCCCCACCCTAAACAAAGTGCTGTTGGCAGTTAACTCTGATCCCGATCTTCCAGATTTAAAACGAACTTCCCTCCACAAGCTGCTTCTGGAGATTGGTTTCGAGATTGTGAGCAGGAAATGAAAAAGTGTTATTGTGGACAGAGAAGACGTAAGTAGCAGTTAATTTCCATGTGCCACATGTTATTTGGATCAAGTAAATATCCTTTTAGTAGTGTCAAATGCATATTATACCTAGCGTAGCGGTAGGTAACTGTGTTGCGTCATTGCGAAAGCACGTGGCTGCGGATTGATACAAACCCGTGCTTTGTTTACATCTCCTCCAATCTCTTGATGTACAGAGTAGGTATAGGCAAGCTACCGTAGTCTACGGTATCCTACAGTACTTTCACAACTCTACTAGGAAAGCTACCGTAGTCTACGGTATCCTACAGTACTTTCACGACTCTACTAGGCAAGCTACCGTAGTCTACGGTATCCTACAGTACTTTCACGACTCTACTAGGCAAGCTACCGTAGTCTACGGTATCCTACAGTACTTTCACAGCTCTACTAGGAAAGCTACCGTAGTCTACGGTATCCTACAGTACTTTCACAGCTCTACTTGGAAAGCTACCGTAGTCTACGGTATCCTACAGTACTTTCACAGCTCTACTAGGCAAGCTACCGTAGTCTACCGTATCCTACAGCACTTTCACAACTCTACTAGGAAAGCTACCGTAGTCTACCGTATCCTACAGTACTTTCACAGCTCTACTAGGAAAGCTACCGTAGTCTACCGTATCCTACAGTACTTTCACAACTCTACTAGGAAAGCTACCGTAGTCTACGGTATCCTACAGCACTTTCACAGCTCTACTAGGAAAGCTACCGTAGTCTACCGTATCCTACAGCACTTTCACAACTCTACTAGGAAAGCTACCGTAGTCTACCGTATCCTACAGTACTTTCACAGCTCTACTAGGAAAGCTACCGTAGTCTACGGTATCCTACAGCACTTTCACAGCTCTACTAGGAAAGCTACCGTAGTCTACCGTATCCTACAGCACTTTCACAACTCTACTAGGAAAGCTACCGTAGTCTACCGTATCCTACAGTACTTTCACAACTCTACTAGGAAAGCTACCGTAGTCTACGGTATCCTACAGCACTTTCACAACTCTACTAGGAAAGCTACCGTAGTCTACGGTATCCTACAGCACTTTCACAGCTCTACTAGGAAAGCTACCGTAGTCTACCGTATCCTACAGCACTTTCACGACTCTACTAGAAAAGCTACGGTATCCTACAGCACTTTCACGACTTCAGATGCGTGAATTGAGAGGAAAGGACTGTCACACCCCTACCCCTAGTGCAGCACTGTACCGCTTATAAGGTTCTGTCTGTCTGTCTGTCTGTCAGTGCAGCTGCGGCAATTAATGGACCGTTCCTTACACACTATCTTCACACTTGTGTCCTTTTATGGTCACACGAGCAAGAGAATCTTAATGAGTGTTGCTTTGACGGTCAACACGAGCGCACGTGATCTTGGAAAAAAATTTGAAGTCATAGTTTCCTGTTTTTTAAACAGCCTCGCCCCAAGGCGGATATTGAACTGTCACATTCTGTGTCACAGAGTGTGATCAATGTGACCACAGTTTTAAAATGGATAGGTACACAATAGTATAACATCACGTGCTGCAACAATGGTTATTGCATTACCACTCAACAAAAAATCAAAGGAAAAAAACGTTCCCTCTTAAACAGAGGCTTATTAATCTCTCTTTTTCTGCCACCATTTTTTACTTTCTCTATCACGTATACTAATTAGAGGAAGTATCGTATTCCATCCAAAAATTCGATATTGAGATTTCAGCAGAAAAAATGTTTTCAGGCCTCCTAAATAATAAAAAAAAAAGCATCTTTAGAAAAAGATATGTATATATGTCAGACCGTGGACAGCATAACTCAAAAGCGAAAAGTCAGCTACAAACCTAAGTGGGTATTAAAGTTCAATGTCTTTGAAGGATACGACACGAAGATCTTGAAGAAAATAGCCCCATCCTTAACTATCCTTTACACGGAAAATTTCTCGAAAATTTTGATTTTTTTCAAAATGACTAACGACTTTGATTAAAATGCCATATGTTTGAGATATTTGTATGACAAATGAAATGTATATCTTGAATTTTCTGGCTATAGCCCATGAAGTCATATTTACTCTAGATGACTTTTGCATAACTGGTAAACTGTAAGAGAAAGACAAAATTTTACTATACAAGAATGTAGGTCTCGCTTAAACACACAATTTATGTCTGAATAAATGTTTCTGTAGAGTGAACCATTTCGGAGATATTCCTTGTTATTTGTGTCAGTTTCGGAAAACTTAAAACTTTTGTGAAATGGAACATCGTTGTTCATTTTTCATATGTTAAGCGTACAAAGAGAACGGGATGTCAAAGCCATAAAACATTTGACTATCGCACAAAGCGTTCCCCTTGTACCTACAAGGAAATAAGCAATAAGATAATTTGTACAAATGTTTATCTCAACTAACACGAAGAAGATATAGGAATAAGAGTTTGTAAGAATGGTTAGTACAAGAGTAGAGAAAGTCATGTGAGTGCAACACATCAGATTTGTTTAACAGATAATACTGAGGGCAAGAATGTTTGAAAACAGTAATCTAAGATCAATTTTGGCAAACATGAAATCAATTTTCCAACATCTCTTTGAAGGATAAGTGTCCCCATCTATAGGGTACGTAGCAAACGTACGCAGTTGACTGATTCTGGTGGGTGGAACATTCTTTAGAAGCATTTATCACATTAAGACTTCAGCTCTTGGAGACAAACTAGGGACAGTGAATAACCTAAACTTTGCTCCGAGTAATTAATTCTACCTCTGTATTGCACTACATCCAAGTCAGTTGAGAAAATGACACTTTGGCTAGTTGCTTGGTGCTGGTCGATGACAATGGAACAGAGATGCCCCACAACAACCCCGGATAAAACGACAGCTGCACGACTTACCCTCCTAATTGTTTTGTTACTGTTAGGCAGGGGGTGCAGCTGAGGGCATCCGATGTCAATAATCCTATCACCACATTCTTGTCGCGAAATTGTACAGAAAGTAGCATGATGGCACGGATATTTGGTAAACAGCCAACCACGTGCATTTGTTTACATCCAGTGGCTTGCTTGTTTTGGACACGCAACAGACCCGGCATTTCGCATTAACTGGTTTGCTGCAAGGCAATTTTCCGGCCAAACTAAGTTGTTTAAATATAAAGTGAGCTGGAGAGTTGCCATTTGGTGGAATAATTGTGATGCAAGGCACGCGGGCGGGCGGGCGGGTGGGGCGGGGCACAATGGAATGTGGGTTATTATATCTCGCTCGTAGCCCACCTACCGTTACATTCACTTCCACGCAGCAATTTCACTGCTACCTTCTGCCTCATGTGTCGGCCTCCTTGCTCCTTGCTCGGCCCTGCATGTGCGAGCGCACTAACAACATTGCTAGTTTCCTTAATTCCAAGAAACAAGCAGGCACTTCAGTAAAGATCGCATATCAC
Organism: Tenodera sinensis; assembly: GCA_030765045.1. Lineage (NCBI taxonomy): Eukaryota > Metazoa > Arthropoda > Insecta > Mantodea > Mantidae > Tenodera > Tenodera sinensis. The sequence continues at coordinate 5,808,043 of CM060969.1, forward strand.
AAGAGGCCGGGCCGAGCCGAGCCGAGCCGAGCCGAGCTGAGCTGACATACATACTTGCTCTGTGATTAACCTCTATTTAAGCGTGCAGAATGCAACATGAATCTTAATTACTTCCCCACTCCTCTACATTTACGTTTATACTTCCGTTATTCAGCAATAGTATATCGAGCTTGCTGTAAGCTACCTTGCACTTAACAAACGTTTTACGTGAAAGTTCTCCACTTCAAGGTGACGCATTCTAGTACAACAAAAATCACATTGAGAAGGCTGTAAGTGTTCGAGAGCTTAAACCTCGAAGGAAATCTCGAAATGCTTCCTCGTGCGATATTCGGTTGTTATTCGTGTTCGCCAACACGTACCTCAAAGAAGATTAATCATATACATAACCGACTCAGTAGTTATGTTTACATTTGCAAATATCGAAATTCATTTCGATAATCAGTCCAGGGTTACTAATTTAGTTTAGTAATAGATTCCTTTTTATATTCACCTTAACGTTCTTTTATCCAGTCGTCTACCACAATAATCGTTTGCCAGAGAACGCTCTCAAAACAGGTAATTTAGGAGTTAGTTGCATGCATGATGCCAAAACACTCAACTGTTTATATCGCAAGTCTGTGCTTTAGTCTAATGAGCTCGTGTGGAACAATGGAAAATGCATGTTTCATCGATGCCACATCACAGCTCAACTTGGGGAACTTCACACATGTAACAAGCAATACTTCGGAAATGGCTAATGCTTAAAAAAAGTTATGTGACAACTCGCAAGTTTTAATTATTTCTAAATTGGTTCTCTTCTTTCCTCTGGTACATAGGTTGCCTTGTAAGTCCTAGGGAGTGTAAGTCCTACATTTCATATCATCCTCTTCCTCACTCTCATACTTGCAGGTGTTCACTCTGTCTAGTACATAGGTTCCTGTGTTCCCTGACAGACGTCTGACCCTAGACACTGTCTTGTAAGTCCTGGGGGGTGTAAGTCCTACATTTCATAGCATCCTCTTCCTCACTCTCATACTTGCAGGTGTTCACTCTGTCTGGTACATAGGTTCCTGTGTTCCCTGACAGACGTCTGACCCTAGACACTGTCTTGTAAGTCCTGGGGGGTGTATGTCCTACATTTCATATCATCCTCTTCCTCACTCTCATACTTGCAGGTGTTCACTCTGTCTGGTACATAGGTTCCTGTGTTCCCTGACAGACGTCTGACTCTAGACACTGTCTTGTAAGTCCTAGGGGGTGTAAGTCCTACATTTCATATCATCCTCTTCCTCACTCTCATACTTGCAGGTGTTCACTCCGTCTGGTACATAGGTTCCTGTGTTCCCTGACAGACGTCTGACTCTAGACACTGTCTTGTAAGTCCTAGGGGGTGTAAGTCCTACATTTCATATCATCCTCTTCCTCACTCTCATACTTGCAGGTGTTCACTCTGTCTGGTACATAGGTTCCTGTGTTCCCTGACATACACCTGACTCTAGACACTGGCTTGTAAGTCCTAGGGAGTGTAAGTCCTACATTTCATATCATCCTCTTCCTCACTCTCATACTTGCAGGTGTTCACTCTGTCTGGTACATAGGTTCCTGTGTTCCCTGACAGACGTCTGACTCTAGACACTGTCTTGTAAGTCCTAGGGAGTGTTAGTCCTACATTTCATATCATCCTCTTCCTCACTCTCATACTTGCAGGTGTTCACTCTGTCTGGTACATAGGTTCCTGTGTTCCCTGGCAGACGTCTGACTCTAGACACTGTCTTGTAAGTCCTAGGGAGTGTAAGTCCTACATTTCATATCATCCTCTTCCTCACTCTCATACTTGCAGGTGTTCACTCTGTCTGGTACATAGGTTCCTGTGTTCCCTGACAGACGTCTGACTCTAGACACTGTCTTGTAAGTCCTAGGGGGTGTAAGTCCTACATTTCATATCATCCTCTTCCTCACTCTCATACTTGCAGGTGTTCACTCTGTCTGGTACATAGGTTCCTGTGTTCCCTGACAGACGTCTGACTCTAGACACTGTCTTGTAAGTCCTAGGGAGTGTTAGTCCTACATTTCATATCATCCTCTTCCTCACTCTCATACTTGCAGGTGTTCACTGTGTCTGGTACATAGGTTCCTGTGTTCCCTGGCAGACGTCTGACTCTAGACACTGTCTTGTAAGTCCTAGGGGGTGTAAGTCCTACATTTCATATCATCCTCTTCCTCACTCTCATACTTGCAGGTGTTCACTCTGTCTGGTACATAGGTTCCTGTGTTCCCTGACAGACGTCTGACTCTAGACACTGTCTTGTAAGTCCTAGGGAGTGTTAGTCCTACATTTCATATCATCCTCTTCCTCACTCTCATACTTGCAGGTGTTCACTCTGTCTGGTACATAGGTTCCTGTGTTCCCTGGCAGACGTCTGACTCTAGACACTGTCTTGTAAGTCCTAGGGAGTGTTAGTCCTACATTTCATATCATCCTCTTCCTCACTCTCATACTTGCAGGTGTTCACTCCGTCTGGTACATAGGTTCCTGTGTTCCCTGACAGACGTCTGACCCTAGACACTGTCTTGTAAGTCCTAGGGAGTGTTAGTCCTACATTTCATATCATCCTCTTCCTCACTCTCATACTTGCAGGTGTTCACTCTGTCTGGTACATAGGTTCCTGTGTTCCCTGGCAGACGTCTGACTCTAGACACTGGCTTGTAAGTCCTAGGGAGTGTTAGTCCTACATTTCATATCATCCTCTTCCTCACTCTCATACTTGCAGGTGTTCACTCCGTCTGGTACATAGGTTCCTGTGTTCCCTGACAGACGTCTGACCCTAGACACTGTCTTGTAAGTCCTAGGGAGTGTTAGTCCTACATTTCATATCATCCTCTTCCTCACTCTCATACTTGCAGGTGTTCACTCCGTCTGGTACATAGGTTCCTGTGTTCCCTGACATACACCTGACTCTAGACACTGGCTTGTAAGTCCTAGGGAGTGTAAGTCCTACATTTCATATCATCCTCTTTCTCACTCTCATACTTGCAGGTCTTCACTCTGGTACATAGGTTCCTGTGTTCCCTGACAGACGTCTGACTCTAGACACTGTCTTGTAAGTCCTAGGGAGTGTAAGTCCTACATTTCATATCATCCTCTTTCTCACTCTCATACTTGCAGGTGTTCACTCTGTCTGGTACATAGGTTCCTGTGTTCCCTGACAGATGTCTGACTCTAGACACCGACTTGTAAGTCCTGGGGGGTGTAAGTCCTACATTTCATATCATCCTCTTCCTCACTCTCATACTTGCAGGTGTTCACTCTGTCTGGTACATAGGTTCCTGTGTTCCCTGACAGACGTCTGACTCTAGACACTGCCTTGTAAGTCCTAGGGAGTGTAAGTCCTACATTTCATATCATCCTCTTCCTCACTCTCATATTTGCAGGTGTTCACTCTGTCTGGTACATAGGTTCCTGTGTTCCCTGACAGACGTCTGACTCTAGACACTGTCTTGTAAGTCCTAGGGGGTGTAAGATCTACATGAGGGGCGGGTAATCAGGTGAAGAATAAAAAATCGAAAATGATACGTTTAGCAGGTGAACAAGAGAACTTTGAATTGGGGTGATTTTGCTGAAAATCCTTGGAGGATTATATAATCCTCTGGCATCTCCCATATACAGGAGCACCCTTATCGCCCAGACGCAGCCAAGGCCACGGAGGAGTACAGTATGGTTGTGGCGGTGGTGAGCGCGCAAACTCCCCCGGGGACGCTACCTATCAGTCGATTTAATCAACGCATGTGCAGCTCGGCCGGCTCCTTCGAGGAACCCTTATAATTGTTTTACAACACCGGTCCTTGCCCTCAATCCTTTCTGCACACTTGTAATATCTTAACACGAACCTTTGCAGCTACTGAAACAGAAAGGAACTGGAATTCAGAATTTTGGCAACGGTGACTCCACGTGGAGTCAACATGTAACTGTGACGCCGGTACCGGGGATCGAACCCGGGTCCTCAACGTCAAAGTCAGGTCCGCTACCGCTGCGCTTGTCTCACGGGGGAGGGGGGCGTGTTTCCGGTCCACGTGGTCTGGGGATCGTATCTCGCAGTGGCGCCACACCCCCAGCAATGGGACGTGCGCCAAAGAGTTCATGGTCCGCAAAGTCTGGTACGGGAATAGTTAGGTGCTATTTCTGCAAACGAAGAATCAAGTCACGCGCTAGGCCTCCCCGTCCCCGTCCCCGTCCCCGTCGCCTTCCTTATCTTGTTAGAGAAACCACTAAGGTTCACATCAAACAATTCCTGTCTGCTCAAGTGCCGCAAATTAAACCTCACTGCGCATGCACGGAACTCGCTCCCTTATCCTTATCTCACTACCCCATGTTTAGTTATGGGAAACTGTCGCCAGCGCACAACCGCGCAATGAAGTTGCACCTTCATATTCGTCTTGCACTCGCATGACTTCCTCTACTCTTGTACAAACTCTTATTCCTACATCTTCTTCGTGTTAGTTGAGATAAACATTTGTACAAATTATTTTATTGCTTATTTCCTTGTAGGTACAAGGGGAATATTAGAATTCAGTAGGTTTTGTGCGGTAGTAAAATATTTTAAAGCTTTGAGATTTCGTTCTCTTTACACACTTAACATATAAGAAAATGAACAACGATGTTCCATTTCTGGAAAGGATAAGCATTGTAAAACTAACACACATAACAAGGAATATCTCCGAAATGGTTCACTCCACAAAAAGTTTATTCAGATATAAATTGTGTATTTTAGCAAGATCTACATTTTTTGTACAGTAAGATTTGGTCTATCTCTTACAATTTGCCAGTTATGCAAAAGTCATCTAGAGTAAACAGGACTACATGGGCTATAGCCAGAAAATCCAACGCATACATTTCATTTTGTCATACAAATATCTTCAACATATAACAGTTTAATCAAAATCGTTAGTCATTTTCAAGAAAATCAAAATTCTCTAAACGTTTTCCATGTAAAGGGTAGTTTAGGGTGGGGCTATTTTGGTTTTTAACCGACTTTTCGTTTTTGAGTTATGCTGTCCACAGACACACACACACACACACACACACACACACACACACACACACACACACACACACACACACACACACACACGAAACTTTTTCTAAAAATGCTTTTTTTTTTAATTCAGGGGGCCTCAAAACATATTTCCGGTGAAATCTCGACATCGAATTTTTGGGTGGAATACAATACTACCTCTACTCAGAGTTGCCAACCCGTACAATTTGAATGTAGGTTAGGCCGATACCGGCGAAATATCATTTTCACTGGTTTCTCACACCAGCGAAATGAAACTGACTACAAATAGCAACACCACTTTTGCCCTCATGATCTGTCTCCATCCCTCTAAGACAACCGTTTCCATCCCTACTAAGTCTCCTACCCTTTATCCCCTTGTTGCCAGTGTGCCCAGATCTGGTAATCTCAATGAAGAAGGCACTTCAGAAAATTGATGATCAATGGAGAAAACTCTGAATAATTCATTGAAATTTTTGGGTCGAATGCAATACTTCCTCTATTTACTATACTGCGTTACGTTGGTATTGGCCGTAGAGTTCCAGGCGAGAGCTGTACGAAATACTACGTCATTCCTTATTTCTATTTGCTTGCTGATTCAGGACGATAAGCTCATACAAATCCCTTCCTCCCCAATTTCTCACATAGACCAACAAGAGTTCATAACCACCATCTCAGTGAACTTTGGTCTCAAATATTTCTCGCTATTTGCTTTCTCCAGGCAAGGTTCGCTTGCGCTAAAACTCATGTCAACAATAAACAGTTGGTAAAGCGATAGTCAGATTTTTAAGGAGCTTGCAGATATGGGACGGGTTTGAAGTTCCATGCTCACATGACCTTTCCTAACCTCTTCGTTTACTACTGGATATACAAATCAATCTTACGAAAGTTTATTTCCAGGAGTCCAGGAGTCCAGGAGTGAGTACTAGTCGTCTGGGTTAACCCAGGCGGATGGTAAGGTGGCCACGGTACCTATCCGTTTAAATACGGATTTACCCGTGTCGTGGTATAGGTTGGTATGTGTAGCAGGCTTTTTGTCTTTGTATGTCTGATGGTGCAGGGTGGGTTCCTGTATTGTCACCGGCGGCGGGATCTGTCGGATCTTGGATGTCTAGCCATCCAAGCGACCATTTCCCTACTGATTACTTCGTCAGCCATGGCCGACGAGCAATGCAGTGCCAGTGATAGGAAACCGAGGGGAATAGGTGATAGGTGTGGAGGATGATGAAGGCAAAGCGGTACCTACCAGCCAAGGGCGTCCTTGGGTAGACGGTAGCTCTGTCTCCGCCTAGGGAGGCGATGGTCATATTGCCCCAGGCTGTTCACCAGCTGGTTTGGGTGAGGTATGAGTTTGTCATACATTGTGCGAGTCCTGTCCCGCACTACGTCCACAATGTATGGGATGCCGGAATGAGTGTGAAGGATGTGTGATGGAAACCTACGGTCGGTACCGTAGATCATCCTAAGCGCCCTGTTCTGCACGGTCTGCAGCCTGCGGATGGTGGAACGAGCCACCGTACCCCAGACCTCGCACCCGTACAGGATCAGGGGCGGGACGATCGCATGGTACAAGCGTAGTTTCAGGTATGTGGGCATGGTTGATTGGAGTATGGGATATAGCTGTCTCAGGGCGCCATGTCCCTGACCGACCTTTGTTCTGACATGTGGAGTGAAGGTTAGACCACGGTCAAGTAGTACCCCCAGGTATTTGGCAGAGTTAACCCAAGGGATTCTTCTCCGCCGCATTGCCAGGGATACACCCGGCCGCCAGTTTCGAACTTTGCCCAGTAGTAGAGCCTGGCTCTTCTGCGGGCTAATGGCCATTCTCCACTGTTCACTCCACCTGCCGATAGCATCGAGCTGTCGCTGAAGTGGAGGGAAGCAGTACCGAACATTTTTGTTCTGTGCCAGTATGAGGACGTCGTCTGCATACTGACACGTAACAGTATGCGGTTCCACGGGTAGGTCAGACATGTAGGCAGCAAAGAGCAACGGCGATAGCACGCTACCTTCCGGAACTCCAGCCGCTATGGGTCTGACCGAGGACAACTTCCCCTCCACCCGCACCCGAAAAGAGCGATCCCGAAGGAAGCTACCAATCAGGGTGAGGTAGGGGGGAGGGATTTCTGCCTCTCTGAGTTTATACAGTAACCCCTGGTGCCATGTGGTTGCAAAGGCTTTTTCTACATCCAGAAGCACCGCGACTGTTTTGAAGTTTTCCTGCAAACCCAGGGCAACCTTCTCAATCAGCCGCAGTAGCTGTAGTGTAGTGGAATGTCCATGACGGAAACCGAACTGATGATCCGGGATAAGTTGCCTTTCCTCGAAGAGAGGAGTGAGGCGGGATAGGAATAATCGTTCAAAGATTTTTGAAACGATAGGTAATAGGCTTATGGAACGGTAATTGGAAGGGAAAACCGGGTCCTTGCCGGGCTTCAAAATGCAGACCACCCTCGCCTCCTTCCAACAAGTTGGAAAGTGACGAAGCTGCAGACATGCATTATAAATCCTCGTCAGGTGGACTACGGCCTTTCGGGGAAGGTGCTGGAGCATGGGCGCCGTGACGCCATCATGCCCAGGGGATTTGCCAGGTTTTAACCTACTGATTTCAGAAGCCACCTGTCTTGGGGTGACTAAGGGGATTTGGATCTCTGCGCGTGGCGGCGGAGGTGCCTCATAGAGGTAATCTACCGTCGCCTCCACGAGTTCAGTAAAGTCATCTTCCCGGGGTTCGAATTGGGACTCTAGATGGTCTGCGAAAGCCGTGGCTTTCTCTTGGGGCTCAAAAGAGAGTCTCCCGCGAGCTCTACATTACACATTATATAGTGCTGCCGCAATACACAAACGGCCGTAGCGGCTGTAAGCACGTGACCGCAGTGAACGCTCTGATTGGTTCTGGGGAAGACTAGCAAATAGATCCACGACTTTTTAATGTTTCTACTGTTTAAAAAGGATTGTTTCCCTTTAACATACAAGTTTTATTTGATAAGAGGCAAGTCCCAGTGACTAACAATAGAGTCGTTTTTAAACCGTGAACACGCGAAGAGTCTGCAACGGCCAGTAAGGAACTTGCGACAACGTAACAGTTCTATGAGTTAGAAACCAGCTTAAGGGAGAACTGTTAAACGTATTTCACAAGCTAATGGAGGGCAGAAACAAGCAGCGTTGTTCACGAAGAGAAAGAAGCCTAAAGTAGACCACTTTGTGAAGTCACACGCATGCGTGTTTATGGCTTCTTATTGTTAGTTTTAATAGGCATATGCATGACTGTAAACGCATACACACAAAAATTGGAGCTCTTCATTTAAATGGAAGCTATTTCAGCAGATATTATGTATAACCGATCCGATGTCACGTAACACAAGTGACAAATATCTGACAGCGCGCGACGTCACCACATTATGAATTGTGTGTACAAGAGTTAGAAAACAAATACATGTAAATTTGTTTCGTAAAAGGTAAGTAAGTTAAGAAAACCACGTGAATGTAATACGTTACATTTGTATTTCAATAATATAGAAAATTGTATGTTGAAGAGCGAGTTAGAGAAGATCCTAAATAAAGTAAATAGATAATAAAAGTCAGGCTCAATACAGCTTCACACATTTGTTCTTATCTAAAACAAAGAAAAACAATTCGCAGATGTAGCGAAATGGGAAATCTAGAACATGTGTTAATAGGATGTAAATGATGAATTCCTTGTAATATTACCTATGCAGGCTATTTGGAAAGTTACTGTGCAGGCTGCAATTAATGTCGTCGGCGGCTATATACACCTGAAACAACTTAATTGTTACAGAAAATCACATCCTTTTGTTAGATGTTCTTCACGTATGCAGTTATTTCAGGGTGGATATTGAATTGACGGCGGAGACTAACTGATGTAAACACCAGTCCATGCGCATTGCTAAAAGCCGCTAGTTTCCCCAGTTAAGAACTTCCCCGCATTACCCATACCTACGTTAGATGTGTTGCGTACATATCGATCGCCTTGTTTGCGTTTTTGATCATGTTTTACTAAACTCCTGGAGAAACCGGAAGCGTTGAACTTTGACCCTTCTCTAAACTGAGAGAGGGTACATCACAGTTGTAGTTTAAGTTGAAATATGAACTTGGGCTGCTACCTGATGGTTCTAATGACGCTCCAACTGTCACAGTCATCCTTTACTGCCTAGTCTCTGGACTACCTGATGGTTCTAATGACGCTCCAACTGTCACAGTCATCCTTTACTGCCTAGTCTCTGGACTACCTGATGGTTCTAATGACGCTCCAACTGTCACAGTCATCCTTTACTGCCTAGTCTCTGGACTACCTGATGGTTCTAATGACGCTCCAACTGTCACAGTCATCCTTTACTGCCTAGTCTCTGGACTACCTGATGGTTCTAATGACGCTCCAACTGTCACAGTCATCCCTTACTGCCTAGTCTCTGGACTATGAAAGTGTTTCCACAGAAATGTGTGGCTGGTTTTCGTATCCAGGCATACAAGCGGCTGTTGCGCTCCAGCTTCAATAGTAAGGATCTGAGATTATACAGTTAAGGATTACCAACTGACTTGTGGTATATATCGCTTTCAACTTAAACCTCACACTCTATAGTGCAAGCATGGACAAAAGCGGCTCACTCCACCGGCCATCCCTCTCCTTCACTGCTGTTCAGGTTCCGCCACGCCTCATTCAGTGGCGAGTATGGCTGTTTCATGAAGGGTGGAACAAATGCGCATTTTCATTTGCAAATACAGAGCGTTAAAATATCAAACGCCACTTCGATCACAAGCATAAATTAAACTTCCATGATCTTACAGGTATTTCGGTATTTACAATTTCAAAAGATACTTTCTGAATACTCGTGTTTGTAAACATAAAAAATCTGATGTGTTGCACTCACAGGACTTTCTCTACTCTTGTTCTAACCATTCTTACAAACTCTTATTCCTATATCTTCTTCGTGTTAGTTGAGATAAACATTTGTACAAATTATCTTATTGCTTATTTCCTTGTAGGTACAAGGGGAATATGGGAATACAGTAGGCTTTGTGCGATAGTCGAATGTTTTAAAGCTTTGAGATGCCCTTCTCTTTGCACATTTAACATATACAAAAATGAACAACGATGTTCCATTTCACAAAAGTTTAAAGTTTTCCGAAACTCACACACATAACACGGAATATCTCCGAAATGGTTCACTCTACAAAAAAATCTATTCAGACATAAATTGTGTATTTTAGCAAGACCTACATTTTTTGTATAGTATGACTTGATCGATCTCTAACGGTTTACCAGTTATGCAAAAGTCGTCCAGAGTAAATACGACTACAGGGGCTATAGCCAAAAAATTCCAGGTATACATTTCATTTGTCATAAAAATATCTCAAACATATGACATTTTAATCAAAACCGTTAGAGCCATTTTCCAGAAAATCAAAATTTTCGAAAACTTTTCCATGTAAAGGGTAGTTTAGGATGGGGCTATTTTCTTCAAAATCTTCGTGTCGCATCCTTGAAAGACATTAAACTTAAATACCAACTTTGGTCGGTTAAAAGCCGAAGTTGGTATGTAAGTTTAATACCTTTTAAGGATGCAACACGAAGATTTTGGAAGGGAAAAAAAAAAAATTCATCCACCCTAAACAATCCTTTACATGGGAAATTTTTATTTTCTCGAAAATGACTCACGATTTTGATTAAAATGTCATAGGTTAAGATATCTTTATGGGATGTATATTTTGAGTTTTCTGGCTATAGCCCCTGTATGTAGTCCTGTTTACTCTGGATGACTTTTGCATAACTGGTAAACCGGAAGAGATGGGCAAAATCTTGCTAAAAACACAATTTATGTCCAAATAATTTTTTCTGTAGAGTGAACCATTTCGGAGATATTCCTCGTTATTTGTAACTTTTGGAAAACTTTCGTCAAATGGAACATCGTTATTCATTTTGTATATATTAGCCTGCAAAGAGAACAGAATTTGAAAGCTTTAAAACATTTGAGTATCGCTCAAAAGGAAAATCGCTACTCTCCTGGCCATGTAAATAGAACGGAATTTAAAAGACAACACATAGCCACCAGTTCTTAAAAGATACGACTATCGCTTTAGCTTACTTCAATTGTTGCTGTAAATGAAGCATTTGTGCAACAGCTTAGAAGAATAAACGTTTGAAATAGCGTTTTGTTGAAGTAGGAACGGGTAGAGAAAGTGCGGTTGTTCCCCGTGCGCAGTGACGTATGTAGACATTAGAGACAGCCCGGTTTACATTACGTACTACCCTTTCCGAGTAGTCACACTTCTACAAGTGCTTGCTTCCATCGGCTGAAGATAGATTTCCTTTATAAACGACAGTTAGTCATCTGAATGTGGCAATATTGCCTTGCTCCACTCAGCCTCCACATGCTAAAAAAATATTGGCACTAAACCATCATTAAAACATCTGCACTAAACATGAAAGGTATTTTAATGGTTCAGTTTCCTGAACATTAACTTGACTGCGCAACGTGTGCATGGTGTTCACTTCTTCACAGATACGCACTGTCACTGTGTTTCGTCTCATTGTTACCAAATTTAGCGCTTTGCAGCCTTTCCAAGAGTTGTCACAACTTCTTGTTAAATCGCTTCCAATCAGTGGCGTATGTAATAATAATGAATTCGCTCCAAAATTCTTGCGCTGCAATAGCCTCCTTCTGTATCTATTTGTTGGGTTTCTTGAACTGCCTTCACCAAATTAGGAAACGGAGAAGCAAGCGACTGTGCAGTTGATGAACTGTTTGGGTTTTAGCTGGTTCTAACACTTCCAACATTGTTTGTGCTAAGCATTCTTACAAACTCTTCTTCCCCTCTGCCCAATGGCAGAGAACGAGACATGTTCCATCCGACGCGCTAATTCTTCAAGAGGGAAACTCTCTGTTACTAATATTACTTATTAATTTCTAGTTCACTTTATATTCGGGCTTCGGCGACAGCTTTGACAGCCCACAATATGCGTCACTGCTTCCAATACCATTAACGTTTTTGAAAGTTTTTAAGGCAAATAAGCACATGCTATAAATGGTCAAAGACTTGAAGGCTTTGACCAATTAAATGCGAGTATTTATAGTACGTCACTAAATCTACAAGATGGCACAAACATGGCTACCTCGGCAAGCGATGTCGTGTGCGAGCTGATTAGGTTATACACGTTGAGTTATAAGATTAAAAGGATGATGAAGTTGCCAGCAGATTTCAAATCTGTAAGTTCGTATTATTTTCATTGTATTCGTAATCGCAGTCTCGTATACCGACATGCTTATAGTCAATCTGTTCTAAAGGGCCTCAGTTTGGCACAGAGACGTGTGAAGTCCAATGTCCTCAAATATTGAAAAATATTTCACAAGTTTTCTGTAAACTCCTGAATTGAAAAACAAGTTTGGTCATGAGGTAGAGTGAGACTGAAAAATTCAATGCCATGATCGGGATTTGAACCACAGATCTACCATTTCAATCCCGTCCTACTGAAATGACATTAATTACAAGTTTGGTCGGTACCGTTTGGTCATGTAAACATCCATACAGTCCATCTAGGAAAATGCGCGCGCACACCAGTTACGATAGTAATGAACGTTACCGAATCAGGATGAATACGTTCACTGCATCGCTTATCAGCAACTGTACCTCAGCTCATCGTCAAGAGTTGGTTTGCAGTGAGTGACTGAGCGAGTGAGTAGAATAATTGTCACGGCAAGCTGAGAACAGTTTAAGTTTATACGTTTATTCTCCTCTCCCGCCCGAGATATTCTTTATATTTACACTATTACTCATAGTTCCACACTCTAGGAAGGATAGTATATAATCATGGCTAAAAAAATCCCACTCTCCAATCGGGAATCGAACCCCGGCTCTCCATTTGAAAGCTAGCATGCTAACCCTCGGACCATAGAGGCACCCAAACTGAATCGTCGATTCCAGCAATATCACAGTAGCAACAATCCAAAATTCGTGGCAATAATGTAGATGAATCTGGCTCGTGGTTATATTCTATTTTATGATGCTTCGTGGTATCAAAATTTGGCATCGTTAACGAGGAACGAAAAGCCAAAGATGTAGAAGCAGCGACCTTGACAAGGAACTATGCCAAGTATTCCCTCCCAAAACTCGGCATGAATGTATGCACATAACAAACTGCGTATGCTTGCTGCCTTCACATGTCTGAAAACAAATGATGAGAAAGCACCAATTTCGCACTCCCTCTACGGCCGCCACCTGCACGGGTTTGGTCCGGATAGTTCTGAATTCCAAGAGAATGCCACAGCTTCGGACACCTATAGGTAAATATCAGGGAATTTGGAACTGTTAGTTGCTTACCATTATTTACGAAATAATTTAATTAATAATCGCATATCGGACATTTGACCATAGGTTACATGTTTCAACATTGTAGATTCATGTGTTGGCAAGCCTGACACCGCGCCATGGCTACCCACCCCATCGGGAACGCTCAGTAGCATTACGCTCGGAAACATTCAAGAGGTGCCGAGTTCCAATCTCTGTTCTGGTGAAGTTATTCGGAGTGAGGGTTTCCCTTATCCTGTGAAGACGAATGTCGGGTAACTCTATGCTCTATGACTGACCAAGGACCCTTTTCACCTCCTCGCAACTAAGCCAATACGAGAAGAAAACAATTCTGAATTGTACAGAATTGTGTTGTTGTGCATTCAATTACCTGAAAATAAAGTAATAGAGTAATTGGCCTGGACTGTTGTCACCTCTTATGTAGAGTTGTCACACTATGTGACCCAAATCTCCTACACCTACTGCAATGACTGTGATTTCAGGTTCATGCAACACTTCACCTCCTAGACTAGACGATGCTGCAGTTACGGGAAACCTTATCTACTTCCGTGCTCGGGTTCAGTTGTTATTTCCCTTGCTTCAAGAATATGGGCGGCAAGGCCGGACAAACCGTTAGGTGACAGTTTCTTGTTCATGTGACGTCAATATTGCAACACAATTACTCTAAGGGGAACCAGCACAATTGGGCTTCTCCGGAATTCTCCTCCGTTGTTTACAAATCTCTTCTCTACGAGTCATCTCAAA